>OW388299.1:19391382-19991382 GCA_936450465.1 Gibbula magus | reverse complement strand
TGTGTCCGTCTTCCCATATGGGTAATATAAATAATATATTGTGCTATTGACAATGTCGCATACTGTGTGTTATTATATGCTTGGCATTCATAGGTCTTATTACCACCAAAAGTGATTGCATTGACGTTCTCAAAACAAGATAAACGAGATCACAAGAGGAGTTTAAAAGAACATTATAACGGATTCTCTGAAGTATGCAGTTAAATCTCCACAAACACATACTTATCAGTTGTTTGAGAAAATCACTGGTTCAAATGTCACGTCTGACATATGGATCATCTTACAGCATTAACTGCGTCTAACGTACACTGAGACAGGTATACGTATAAAGTAGTATATCACCCTCGCCATCAACTTTGACATATGTGCACCATGTACGAAGCCGACGCTTACATCATTAACTACGTCTGCAGCAACTAGAGACTAAAGGTTAGTTTCATGAGTGTTCCTTCAGTAGACCCAATCGATCAGAGACCACTTACTATGCGTTTGCTTGTATGCGACAGAACAGTGATCCCCGGAATGATGGCCTATTCTCTCGGAAGCCAGGAGATTGCTCTCTAGTTATTTTAGTTCTATCAGAAAGTGCTAGACATATTAAAGAACCCGGGAACTCATTTTTGTATTCTATTTTAATCAATGTACTCATACAGACAATACTTTCAACTGTAAATACTGATTGGGTGTCGATGGGTCCTCTCATTAATGAGATATTAATGTGCAAAGTGTGTGAATATTGGTACTCAACCGCAAGCTGTTTGAAATAAGTTGATATCAATTATCTCGCTGATAATAGTAGTACCTGTCTAATTACCTCTTTCATTGAAAATATGCACACATGTTTTCGCTGATATATTTGTTTGCAACGAGTTTATTATATTTGAACACAAAGCATTGTGGTCGACAAGCGCACTGTTAATAAAAAAACACACAAACAAAAAGATGTAAAGGTTAGTCAGCAGTCTGAAATGCCATCTGAAGGTACATGAACGCAATATTTTAATTTCAATGTCTTTTGTTGTAGAGAAGACGATTGCAACCTTTGTTTTTTGTTTTTGTTTTTTGTTTTGGGGTCCTTATTAGGGTCCACAGTAATGACATTAATCCCAATTGAGTAAGGTATTTCGTCCTAGGTATATATATATATATATATATATATATATATATATATATATATATATATATATATATATATATATATATATATATATATATATATATATATATATATATATATATGGGTCCTCTCATGAATGAGATATTAATGTGCAAAGTGTGTGAATATTGGTACTCAACCGCAAGAAGTCTCTGAAACGGGTACGCGGGACTAGCTCTACTGCACATGCCCGAAGTAGGCTGGTGACGTAATAGTCAGAATATAACTATCAATAATAGTGATATTATGTGTTGTGATGGGTGACATTCCACTATGTATTCACAGCTAAGGAGCAAGTCCTGCTACACTCGATTTCTCAACTGAAAGACAGAGTTTGGACTTTCCAACCGGAGGAGAAAAGTTTTGAAAAAGTACTTTGAAAACAATATAAAACACCGAATAACGACAGTAACAAGCGGGCGTGCCGTGCTTGATCATTGATGTGTTCATCAACAACATCATACTTTCTACAATCGACGTCCAGAGTTGTTCATATTAACTGTCGAATCGTCTTGTCATTTAAAAAATAGTATGGTTTACATGTGACAATTATATATATTTGTTTCACGAGCCAATAAACTACAAAACTCGAAAATTTAGTCCAGGGAGCGAATTCCGCTCTTACCAGTTAAACGCTAAAATTGGGATCGGGTCGCGGAAATAGGATTTAAGATATTTTTAAATTAGGATTCCAATCTTAAAATTGAATCGGATGCATTAATTATTAATACGATATGAAGTTTAGTAATCAAACTATTTCTGTAGATTATAAAGTTCAAGCACCTTCAATGGCAATTCAATTTGATGTCTATTTATTTAACTTATATACCTAGATTCATATGTTATCCTCGCGGAGTTAGCTGCTAATTCTTAAGGGGTCGGGATAGCACAGTGGTTAGCGCGTTCGGCTTCATATCAAGAGGTCCGGGGTTCGGCACGGCAACTTTGTCTGCAGTAGAGAACTGTTCTCCATGCAGTTAGGTTTGGGTGCAATGCTACACTGAATTTCAGTGCAGTACCACCCATGGTTCGCTAGTTCCAGCCGATGCTCGCAGGTTTCACCGCAATGCATAGCCACATGGCGTTGCGGGCTTTCTCCATGTCATAATACTAGCAGCCGCGATATAAGTGAAATACTATCGAAAGCGGCGTTAAAACCCGAACTCACCTCACCTAATTCTAAAATATGCTTTACACACGTAATATGTACAGTGGAACAGTGGTAATCGACGTTCGGTTAACGAATATGTGCCTGAAACTGCCTTTCTTACTTGTGAGTAAAGTATTTTCTCGGCACTGCTTGATCGTAATACATTTTGCCGCACAATGCATTGCTCTATTTTTGTTTTGTCATTTCTCAGATTAATGTTTAGGAAATGAAGCATGTATATTAGATGAAGTTGTTACAGACCTTCGAAATGTTAACGCGTGTGACGTAATTTAATTTTCAAAATAAGTAAGGTCACTTGGCCTCTGCAATTTGCATCTTTATCCGTAAATGACATCAACGGATATCGACAATATCCGTTGCCTTTATTCTGCCGAGAACAACCTCCATTGTATGATAAATAATATCAAAGGGCACTCGATAAAATGCCTTTGAAATTGAGAGAGGACCAATATTCAAACCTCTTCAAATTTAGCCCGGAAGTAGATAAAGCGGCTGGGTATGGTGATGGAGAACGTAAGGTTATCAATGATGAATACAACCGGTTTATTATAAAGCTAAATTAATCATGATCTTATGATAAGAATACAAATAAAATAACTTAATTTTTCTGTTTCGTTTGAACAAAGAAATCTATATGTGAGTATTCATAGACTGCAACTTTCAAATACTTTATAATGAATGTAAAGGAATTAAATAATGTAAAACAATTCAGTTACGTATACCTCAGTTGGCAAAGTAGTCAAACAGAATTTTACAACTCATTTTTCAAAATTAGTACATACTTATTGCCATGGGCTCTGTAGCTCATCAGAACTTGTATCTAAGGTTGAAGTTATCTCAATTAATACATTTACTGAATCTACAATTGAAGGGTTGCATTCAATAAGGGCACATGTTCTATGCATATAACATGGCACATGTGCCCTTTTTGAATGCACCCCTTCAATTTAGAATCTCATTTGGCCAATGAGTCTGTATACAACATTTCAGCTTGTTAGAGCTTTTTGTACTGGAGAAGAAGATAAAAGAAGGTTTTAAGGTCATGACCCCTGTGACCCATATCTGGGGTCACAAGGTCACCAAATCAATAATGTAGAATCCTCATTTGCCGTGGAGTCGGCACACAACATTTCAACTCTCTAGAACTTTTTTTTATTTGAAGATGAAAATAGTTTTTCAGATCATGACCCCTGTGATCCAATTTGGGGATCACAGGGTCACCAAATCTGCTTTTATAGAATCCCCATTGGCCAAGAGGTCTTCATACATCTTTTCAGCTCACTAGACCTTTTGGAAATGGAGAAGATGAAAATAGGTTTTTAAGGTTGTGACCCCTGTGACCCTATTTGGGATCACGGGGTCACGAAATCTACAATTTAGAATCCCCATTGGCCACAGAGCCTGCACACAACTCTTCAGCTCTCTAAAGCTTTTGGAACTGGAGAAGAAGATGAAAATAGGCTGTTTAAGCTTATGACCCCTGTGACCCTATTTGCGGTCATGTCCCCATTGGCCAAGGAGTCTGAATATACAATATCAGCCCTCTAGAATCCGTAGTTCGGGAGAAGAAGTTGAAAAAGCGAAAAGTTTACGGACGGAAGGACGGACCCTGGACGCCGGACGCCATGCCATAAGCCCATCGGGCCTTGCAGGTCTGCTGAGCTAATAAAACAGGACTAACCTTCTCATCAGCAGGTGATGAGTGGATATATCACGGGCGGATAATTCAATTTAGTACTCATGTTGCTATGCAAATAGTAGGGATACTAATGCAGACTCGAAATATCAAACCATCGCGAACGCGGATACCTCTGATCGAATATTTTGTTCCAAAATTTCAAAATAGACGGCGTTATTACAAAATAAACAAAGACAAACCAGGTAATACATTATTCAAAGTTGCAAATGAGATTTTATTTAGATATGACGACTTCATGCGTTCAGTTTCAACTAGTGTCGCGCTGCTATCGATAGAATTAACCTTAACAATATGATGAGGTTAGAATTAGTCATCGTGTTCAATCCGACATGTTGAGAATGTAGCTGTTTGTTCATGGAGCCTAACTCACATGGGCATGTATGAGATCGATGTTTTCAAGCGCTGTCATGTTATGACCATGACATTTGATTGACGATATCTGACATGACCTCCTTTTATACCTGAACCAATACCTTGGAGCACTGACCCATGCACTGGCGTTATTATATTTGATGAAATTTCTCAACATTCTTTAACATAAATGCAATATATCATCCCAACAAGGTTAACATCGAAATCTTGTATTCCTTGTTGTGCATTATCTCTTAGATAAATCCAAGACTCGCTGGATAAAACCTGCAGCGGGATTAATAAATCCCGGGTTCACCTTGTGGGAATTCTATAACCAAGACGTCTAATGTAGCCAGGCAACGTTATTAATGTTTATTCCATATCAGATACACCCACATGACGTTATCTTATTACCCTTCAAGGAACTACATGTTATTTTATTGTATTAAACAAATTGCAGATATGTATGGATATTTCTGGATTTGCTTTTTCTTTGTACCGTTATCAAACGAACGATTTACATTTATAACCACTTCTTGAATGCTATTTGAACGTAAATCTGCCGCTGAAATACAAAAAGAACAGGGGAAATAATTTAGGTATTACGTGAGGTTGGAACATTAATATTCGAGTAAATGTTTCCAAGATTCGATATAATAAATTCATGCAATCAAAATGAATGGATTCAATATCCCTTTTTTAAGACAACACAGTAGTGTCCTTTGAAGTTAATACCTTAAGTCATGTGTCTTTCAGTCAAGTGCCTTTCATCGCTTATTTCACTATGTATATAATGCTAAGACAAAAACACATAAATGTTGTATAATTGTATAAGAATGCAATCACCGTTGTCTTGTCATCCCGAGGCAACCAACGTATGTCATGTCTGACAAACACTTCATATATAAATTGAGGTATGAACCGCGACATGAATTGTCATCTGCAACTATGTATCATATTTAATAACAAATATTAAACTTTATATGTAATTGTATAAACAAATCACATTTTATCCTAATCTATAGGCACAATTTGTTTATATGTCCTAAAATATCTATAACATGCTATTAATCAATCTCATTGAACTGTATAATGTTGAGATATCAAACGTTTTGTCTTAGATTACACTCTGCATATTAAATGGACGTTACTGACATCGATAGGACGACACCGAGGCTTCCATAAATGGAATATATTATTATATGTTTCGAAATCTGATACAGGTATAATACCCGTTGCAAATTTCCTCTCTCAACAACCATCTGACTGTGACCTGTTATTACCATACAAATACTTACATATCTTAAGTTGTAGCAGAGCAGTATATGGAGGCTAGTTTCTAAAATCGGTATACATAAATTACATAAATCATTTATCCATTCAGCATTTTCTGTTGTGCAGTTATTCACAGATATAATTTATCCATTAAACAAAGCACATACATTGACAAATAATTAATGTGAACAAAATTAAATTAGGCAATGTAAAAATAAAGATTTGCTAAAACATTACCTTTGTGACAAAAGTTCCCTATCCTTTCTGATACGAATTGATTCCCATTTTCGCCACCAACAAATGGACTGCTGTCACACTCGAACCACTGGCACCTACAGACGTGTGCTGCTGCTATATACCTCACAGTGAAGACCTTTCATTGGCTGCCTGGATCGATATCCGAACTTATAGTTGCTTTTGTTATGGGCGGCGCCTGTTGAAGAACGCTCTGGTAATGCTTACATGGAAGTCGTCAACATTTTGTACAGCAACATACTGTAAATACAAGACAAATTTTATGGATAACAACTTCTTTATTTCTTCTCACACCATTTTCGGGCTACGCATTACCCATCTTTGGTGGATAATGTTTACAGAAAACAGAATAGTTTACATAAATAAACATGATAATCGATTTGCGATAGTAGTGGTACCACATGTTAGATATATATTTGTAGGAGTCGTCGTCGTTTGTCTGCTTGCATTAGGGTATATCTTATCCATGCTGTATGACGGACTTGAATCTCTGTGATTGTTTTACAGCACAGTGGGGCTTAGAGGCCAGTATTTGTTTGATATCGTATTCTCAAACAAAGATGACTTGCTCATATGGACATTTTGTTTGTCATTAAACACTTTGGCAAACATCTACATTGCATTCAAAATATTTGTTCGTCTACTGGACCGTTAACTTGTAGACAATTATTCATAATGATCTTATTCTGATCACGTTAGACAGGCTAGGCTTACGATGACACACGTCGACTGTAAAGGCAACTAAAGCTCTTGTCAATTCTGTCCTTGTTTATCCTCGGTTACCCAGGGTTTTATATATGCTCCGTTACTCTGCACTGATATTTTGTTTTATTGTTTTGCAGTTTTGTTTGTACATTATGAGATGTTACACTTAGAAGTTTTCTTAGAAATATTATTAGTGACATTCTTCGATCAAACATGGAGCTGAAGGTCAAGCAGGAGTCTTAAAGACCTAAGTATTGGAGCGTGAATCCTAGTGTTTTATTTTTTTAAATTTGTATTTCATTTCAAAGTAACAAAGCCAGATATCTTCAAAACTCAACATTTAACCAAGCATTTCGGTAATATGCTGAAGTAAATGCCAGGACATAATATGAAATAACTGTATTATTTATTGTATATGGTCAACAAGGAGATACTTTTGAAATTTCCAATTCAAGCAAATCATCACATTGTCCATCTTCTGGATGTTGTTTAAATAGTAATGACATGTAAAGTAATTCCGCTTTTCTTCCTATCATATTTCCATATTATTTTTATTATGCATATTCCTATTTCTTTGTTTTGCTTTAAGCCTGTGGATTATTCGAAAATAGATTAGTACATACATTAAAGCTTAAAGGGGAAGTATTTTCCTGAAATAAGTCGATGAAATAACTGAAAAATAACTTCACCAGTAGTAAAACACACTTCTCTCTCCAGGAAAATCAAGTTAAAAATGAGTGTTCATGGTTCCGTAAAGCAATAGGAATCGTTTTTGTCATCCGAAATAAAAAAAATGTGTTCACATTAAAATGGCCACCATGTAATTTTTGCTTTATACGCAACACCGTTTTTAATACTACGGATAATTGGTTTGTATTTAAAGAAGTTTAAACTATCATTATAACTGGAAACATTTATAAATAAATAAATTTGCTAAATACGTGCTGCTTGCCCTTTAACCTACGTTGAATTGCCTTCCAGTTAAACAGTTTAAATATACCAAGTTTAAATATACTGCGTCGGGAAGCATGAGAGAACAAGTAATTTTTTTCATTTCCAGCCGGAAAAGTCTCAACGAATAAGAACTAAAGGTAGAAGAAAGTTCAAATTGAAAGATGATAGGTCATGTCTTTGTAAAAAAAATTAGCCCATGGAATTTTGTCTTTTATGAATTATTTCAAGGGAAATGTATTAGCGTTGAAGTGATTGATGATATTGTAGGAAAATATTATGACAACATTTTGAAATACAATTTCGAACGGACATGGAGTATTGACCTCGTTACATCCCTGAATACCTGAAAGGACCGATGTGCTTATGACACTATATAAATACATTTAGATCAACAGGCTGTCCCATTGAACTTTGACATTTCGCCGCTAAGCCAATACATAAACAGGCCTTATTTCGCTAGAGCTTTCTCAAAACTCCAAACATCGTTTAGTCGATGTACGATGAAAGGAGTAATTAACTGTCATCCGGAATGCATCGAGCGACCAAAACTTCGAATGTCCTGTCAGCAAATAAGGATAAATGAAATCTAATTAAAACATAAAAAACAGTGTGAGAATCGTAATGCTCAAGAATAATTAGGGAGAAAAAGTGGATGCCACGAGCCAAGTTATTTTTATATTGGAGTTCTACGAAAGACTGTTTGTAAGGGGTGATAACTTTTCACTGAAAAAATTCAACTCAAGTGAAATTTTCATTTTTATCTAAGGTTACGTATAGTAGAGCAAATATTTTTTCATCATAAAGCAAAACTAATTCAACCATAAAACCGTCTTCTTTCTTATTAGTAACTAAAAATCTTTCTTTTTTTAAAGTGTGTTTATCCGACATACTGTTTATGAAAACCGGACGGAAAACTATAAGTCTCGGGCAATTTTAGGGCCAATTGTGACAACAGACTTGATTGGTCAAAGTGAACTTCCTTCTTTTGCATACGAAAGGTCAACGGGACAATCTCTCATTCATCTCTCATGTTAGATCGACTGAATAACCAGAATATAGGACAGTCAATCTAAATTGATTTAGATTGCTTATGACATGGCATGGCGGCTTGCGTCCGTCAGTTCATTCTTTTCGCTCTCTTTTCTCTTTTCGCTTCTTCTTCAGAACTAGTGACGCCAGAGTGCTGACATTTTATGTGCAGATTCCTTGGTCAATGGGGATTCAAAATTATAGATAGGGTAAGTCTGTGGCCCCAAACATGGATCACTGGGGTTATGACCTAAACACCTTCATCTTCTTCTCCAGTGTATAAAGTACTTGAAATCTGTTATATACGAGGGGCGTTCAATAAGTGTTGCAACTTCAATATAAAACCAACTCGCGTAGTCAATTTTTTACTTTTATTTTTCAATATAGTTACCCTTCACCTCAATACACTTATTCCATTTATCTTTAAGACTTTTGATGCCACTTTTGTAGAAGTCTTCCGTTTGCCCCCCTAACCACGCCCCTGTGGCAGCTTTGACGTCTTCATCATCCCGGAAGTGCCTTCCAGGTAGGGCGGATTTCAGGTTTCTGAACAGGAAGTAGTCACTGGGGGCTAGGTCTGGGCTGTAGGGTGGGTGGTTAAGCTGTTCGAATCCACAATCACGTACAGCGGCCTGTGCAACTCTTGACTTGTGGACTGGAGCGTTGTCATGCAAAATCAGAACACCACGTGTCAAAATTCCACGGCGTTTCTGTCGAATTGTCTTTCGCAATTCTTGCATTAGGTTGGCATAATATTGACCATTCATTGTAGTTTTGGTTGGCAAGTAATCAATTAATAATATGCCTTTTGCATCCCAAAAGATTGTCGCCATAACCTTGCCAGCTGATGGTTGAGTGCGAAACTTCAGGGGAGGCGGTGAACTCGGGTGCTTCCATTGCTTGGATTCCAGTTTAGTTTCCGGGTCCCAGTGGTGGATCCAGGTTTCGTCACCTGTCACCAGACGAGACAAAAACCTGGCTTCATCCGCATTAAACCGATCCAGGAGCTCCATGCAACTTTCGGTTATTTTATGGCGATCTTGTGCTGTGAGGTTTCTTGGTACCCATCTTGAAGATACCTTGGACATACCAAGATGGTCATGAATTATTTTTTCAACACTTCCAACTGATATCTGGAATTCCAAAGACAGTTCAGAAACTTTAACACGGCGGTCAGCTAAAATTCGTCTTTCGATAGCGGCAATAACTTCCGGTCGGGTGACTTCAGATGGCCTGCCTGACCGTGGGTCATCGTCTAAGGACTCCCTGACCCGCTTGAACTGAAGAGACCAGCGATAAACTGTTGAAAAGTTAGGAGCATCCTTACCCATCACATTACACATACGATTATGTATTTCTGTAGCTTTGCATCCCTCTTTAGTAAGGAACTTGATCACAGCGCGTTGTTCATGTTTGAGAGAATCCATGATTATGGAGACCCCTAGGTCAGCCCAGCTATTATATCTAAATAATTGTTATGTGTAGAAATTGTTTTAACATGTGTCAATGTTATGTTTTGAATATAGTAACACCTGCTATAAGCTGACACTGTTTATGTAAACACCAATGCCCCGCTTGCAACACTTATTGAACGCCCCTCGTATCTGATAAATACTTTTGGAAAATTTTAAACTTGTAGTATAGTGTTTAAAGCATGATGAGCTTCAGAGCTAGTCACTCTATTTTTAAAAATATGTTTGTCGCTTTATCGCCGAATGGATGTTCTGTTCGGCCATTGTTTCCGATAATTCATGTCTCTGTGGCAAGGTACGAGGGGCTCCAATAAGTGTTGCAAGCGGGGCATTGTTGATTCCAAAACGACGATTAATAAAAAAAAGGCGCGTTTTAGATGCATATATTATATCATAATATTTAAAATTCTAATTTAGCTGGCTTCTAGATATATGGTGTAACTATATTGCAATCGTTTGTATCACTCATGTTGCAGATATAGTTGATTATACTGCGTAGTTTATAATTTATCTATCGAGCATGTGTAAGAAATGTAATACACAAAACAGATCTTAGCGAGCTACATTCAAAAGCGTTTAATAGTCATATGTGCAATATCAAAGCAAATGGGCATGATAACTATTTTTTATAAGTTAATAACACATTGTTTTTGTTGATGACGCAGTTATACGAAACCCTTGAAGGTGGGAAAGTTTATTTTTATGATATAATGTGTAGGTGCTCCCGCTCTTCGTATCACATTTAGAATGTCCATGTTAGTTGTTTCAGTATCGTTTCATCTTCAATGCTCTACATCTAAACCTTTGTAATATTGATAAAATAAGATTACATTGCATGCTTTGGTCCACGTTTATCAAGTTTGAATCAGCAGTTTTGGTTGTGTATTAGGATAACTACAACATACACATATCTGTGGTTACAGTTTCTACAGTCAAGTTGGCATCCCGCAAGGATACTGATTTACAACTAGAATTACCTTCTCATAAAGCAAAGAAATCAATACTTGGCCCAATTCGCATTGGATCTGTGCAAAAATCTGTTGGTATTGGGCGTTGTTTCTATTTTTTCTATTTTGACTGTAAATTTTAGGTATTTGCCTATACTTTTAATAATGTATTGTACTCTTTTAGCTCATTCCAGTCTGCCAATATCTTAATACTCTGTTTTCTGAGAATATATCCTGTAAAAGAATGAATCGCAGAAAGATTCACATCTTTTTGATTTCAGTAAAAATAAATTGTTTCACTTCCATTACTCGATTACGAATTGCAAGGTCTATATCATCAACAGCTTGATGGTGTTATTATTATTATGGACATTGCATTATTTTCTTTACGCGAAACGGTCCACTTGTTGAAAAAAAGGAACAGAGATTTCTCGAAATGGTTAATTGTGTTGTGTAGACAATTGTGTCCATATGGAAGACCGCATTGTAACATGGCACACACGTGTCAGTTAATCGTGGAAGTAACTCGAAAATTGCGACAACCATTAACAATTTAAACCTTCACGCTGATCAAAATGCTGAATCTGTTAAAGGCCTCAAGGATAGATCTAGATTGAAACTAAATCTCGGGAAACCAATGGTTTCCTTAAAAAAAGGCGGTTAGTCAAACAAAAATGTCAGGCTAAAAAAATCAGCTCTCTGTATCAAAAGCAAATGATGTTCATACGTGATAACGCTAAAGCGATTGTCATCCTTACGAAAAATATCCTGTTTTCTTTTTGCTTACATTCTTCATTTTGGTACGTCAATTTTGCAGAAATCCTTCAAAATTTAATATATAACAATACATATTCATATTCCAGATATTTTAGAATATGGTAATTCATTTAAATCAAGATTTGTGTGACATTTTGAAACAATGATAAGGGGCAAAGATACTAATTTATACATGTATCAGTTTAGCACCTATCTGAAGCTAAGACTGAACTGTATATCAACAATGTCAATTATAAATCATGAGGACATTCAAGCCACTTTGATTGATAGTTGATAGCTATGAGAATATCATTCTGATGGGGTAAATACTATCGGAGAGAAAACAATTACATAGTTTAAAACACCACAACTAGAGGAGGATGAACACAAATAAGCATGTCTGCAATTCATTTTGGTCAATTGATAGAGTAGGGTAGGGTCTCAATTCAAGCATGACACTTGTGTATTTTGGATATTGATCAATTGAGCACAAACTTAATCGAACTTTAAACAATTTGCAGTTTAACGGAATATATTTTAATGAGATTGTAAATTCACCTGAACGAGATCAAATTAAATGTTGAAATTTAACTTAAGAGAAGACTTTTATAATATTATTGGTGACCATGTGTTATAATAGTTCAAACGTCAACTACAGTGGTGATAGGTGTCTTGTGATGGGTCTTAGTTGTGAATTCAGGTCAGGACAAGTGAAAAAGGAGTTGGAGAGACTTGAGAAGTACATGAACGTATTGAGTATCAAATTAATAACACACACAACGCCAGAAATTAAGTGAAAATGAATTGATAACAGAAATTAATCAATTGATGATAATAACTCTTTATTGTCTGCAATACAATGGTACATAGGGGATTTGTTTTGTGCAGCTACAGTAAAGCGCCAGTTAAAGCGTCGTTCTGTACCTATAAAGCTGTCAAGCAGTGAACTCCCATCTTTTGACGTATGTTGGTATGGCGCGACCGAGAATTGAACACTGATGATGAGCTACAACCCCGGTGTAATGGTTAAAGAGTTTTAAATAAATATATACATATTTTTGTCAAGAAAGCAGATGTGTCGATTGTAAAAAAAAATGATGATCAATAAGTTTTTCTTGTTTGGCAAATGCTGCTCACAAGCCCCAACACTATTGTATCTGCGCATGCGTCGGAAGGTTAAGACGATTTGAACGCCCTGACAACACGGAAGACAATTTTGATTTTATTGCGATTTAACGCCGGATTTTAAACATTTTATGATACATTGGTGAGTTAACATTCCTCCAACATTCACATTTGCAAAAAAATGACGATTTTAAAGTTTTGCATACAACTTTGTGATGTGTGACTTCGTGAATGATCAAGATTTTGTTGACTCTGTGATGGCTACTCCGACACACACACACACAAGCTTCTTGTGAAAATAAAATGATCGGAAAAGAGGACGAGAAAGTTTTTATTCGAATAAACTTGCTGATGAATTAAAGAAGTTGAAAAGCTCGGACAATTCGAGTGAAAGGAATGACGGATCAATCCAACATGGCGGTCGCAGGGACTTTTCAAATTATCCAAGCGGACATGATGACATTAAAGGTATGTTCACTATGCTTGTGACACAAATGTCTCAAATGAGAACTGATGTTAACCAGCGAATAACTGACTTCGAAAATAATCTTGTAACAACATTGTCCGATAGGATAGCGAAAATTATTGACGATAAAGCAAAAGCAGAAATTGAAAATTACCGTGAGGATATAGACTCAAAATTTGTTGAATTTGAAAAGAAGAAAGAAGCTCTTAAAGTGACGTATGTTGATGTAGCAAAATCGAAGGCTGGTTGTGATA
This sequence comes from Gibbula magus, assembly GCA_936450465.1. Taxonomy (NCBI): domain Eukaryota; kingdom Metazoa; phylum Mollusca; class Gastropoda; order Trochida; family Trochidae; genus Gibbula; species Gibbula magus. Next base: position 19,977,767 of record OW388299.1, on the reverse strand, counting down.
CGACGGTGAAATCAGTTGTCAGTTGTCAAGCTGTCGTTGACTACTTTATTGTGCCGCATTAACAATTGGACTGTGTATTTGATTTCAATGTGAACTTAATGTCTGACGTCATCAATCAGACAAGTCAGCTTGGAAGTGGTAACATACCTGACCAATCTCTGTTAGACTTGACCTTCACACTGGCGGGTAGAAAGTGAAGAGGAGTCCCGACAAGCGTGAGGTAACGTCAGCACACCAAGATACAATGTGTCCAGACTACCCGAGAACTTCTTGTGTGGTGAGAATCTTAACATGTTGAAGGGGGTTATTGAGCGAATTGAAGTCGAACTTTCAGAACACGATAATGTCATGGGTGCCTTTAACGTATTTTGTGAATTTATTCATAAAAAGATGGACACAAATTAGATAAATTAAGTACAAACGGCTCTAGCACAAATAAACATTCAAAAACAGACAAAAACCATACTGGACAGAAAATCTACAATCGCTGTGGAATAATGTGTGTATAAAGGAGAGGGACTGGCTAGCTGTCAAGGGTAATACAAATTACAAACGAACTGTCAAAGCAACGTACATGCAAGAGCGGAAACTATTTGGCAAACAGCTGAGGAAAGCTGAACGATTACACCAACTTGAAAAACAAAAAGAACTTCTAAATCTTCACCATATACAGAACGGCAGAGATTTTGGAAGACGATTGGTCATTTAGGTATGGCAAATGATAGGAAATCTTTCAACACAATCCCAATGGAGGTGTCACAGGACGACGGATCTTTGTCAAATGATATCGGCAAGGTGTTCAACCACTGGCGGGAATCGTACAGCACGCTGCCTAACAGTACTAAGAGTCAAGCCTTCGACAAGCAACACTATGACAATGTGTGCGAGCACGTGCGTAACAGTACAGTGGAGCACGTGCCGATCGACGTGTCTACACGCGTACGGAATGCGCCAGTAACGTTACGCGAGGTGGAGGACGCCGTGATGCAGACGAAGAAGGGCAAGGCTACCGGGGAGGACGGTATCCCGGTTGAGGTCTTACAGAATACTCACTGTATAAATATATTACATCGCATGATAAGCTACTGTTTTGAGAACTCGGTGTCACCATCTCATTGGGGGAAGGGGCTCATCAAACCGATTCCGATTGTGTAATGTTATAAATAACAGAAAATAATCGGGACTATCTACATGTACCTTTGTATCTTTCGTTGACATTAGAAAGGCATTTGACACTGATGACCGAAATTGCCTGTGGTACAAACTTATGTCAATTGGAATAAGTGGAAAACTTCTGAAAGCAGTGCAGAACCTATATGATGATGTGAACCACCATATCACTGACTATTTTCCAGTATCCTAGGGTGTGAGACAAGGCAGCAAGCTGTCCCCCACATACATAAATGGCTGAGCAAAGGTGATAAATGCCCTACAGTGTGGTGTGACCATTGACGCTGATATGTTATCTAACCTATTAATGTGTGATCATTTTAGTAAAAAATCAGTTGTTAAATCTTGTTGTGTTTTTACTTGTGGTGATAACATTATTGTTTATGACACAGTTTACCGTTATTTGGGCCTGTGCCTGAACGAGCATATGGATATGCATATTACTGTTAAAGAACAGTAGGGCTTTATCAGCATTGTACACTAAATTCATACACGCTGGAGGTATGTCTTATGATGTTTTTACCAAATTGTATAAATCACTTGTTGAACCTGTATTGTTTTATGGTGCGAGTATATGGGGTATTAATAAATATAAGGAAGTACAGGTAGTTCAAAATAAGGCATGTAGAATGTTTCTAGGTATTGGTAAAACTGCTCCAGTTAAAGGTACATCTATTGTGTTGTTGGGGGTCACATATTGCAAACGTTATAAATGGTGATACTTTATCGAGAAGTACCGACTGTTACCGAAAACTACCATTTTGATGATAGTAGACTTAGCATATTGACGATATGAAGGTAAAAGAAGTGATTTCTGATCGAAAACCGGACAATGCACAGCGTGTGGCGCGCGTCAATGAGTCAAACGAAATTTTGGAATCTTATTTATAATAGACATAAAGACAAATTTGAGTTGATTATGTTTAGTAGGTCATATAACTACTGTGCATGTAAATGGGAAGTACTATTTGGGTTTCTTCACGTGCATAATGATGTTACTCAATTTTGATTGGAAACAAGTAATTATGATATATTTGGCGATTGGGATTAAATATGCAAGCTGAGTGAATTTATTTGTACTGTAGACAGCACATGTGGTGAGTTGGAACGTATTAAAGCCAAATAAAAATGTATGAAACACAATGGATGCACCTTTAATGCAATAAGGGGTTATATGGGTTGATACTCTGTAGGTGTTTCACAGAAGGTCGAATGTTTTCGTTATATTTTTAGATTTGAATTTATGGGTTACAATCGCATCTCAAAAGTGATACACTTATGGTCTCTTCAAAAACGAAGTTCTCTAGATTATAGAGTTTTTATGTTGTTATCTCAATTTTACTGTTGACTTTTACTTTTTAATGACTGGGGTTCCAAACATCGTATTACTTATATTAAGGATCTCATAAAAAGAAATGATGTGGATAGTTGGTGGCCTTCTTTGCGGAATGATTATGGGAAAGTTAACTGTTATAAATTGCGCACCTATCGTTTGTATAAAGGCACTCCCTTTGTTGAAAACTATGTTATAAACATTTTATGTTCAGAGATCATCGTCGTATTTTATCCAAATTTAGATGTGGTGTTTTACCCTTGTATATTGAAACCGACAGATATGCCAAGCCCCCTGTTCCTCCATACAAAGGCATTGTAAATATTGTATTATAGATGCTGACTCTCATGTACATGTGGTTGAAGATGAGTTTCACTTTTTAATGGAATGTAACTTTTATGATTATCTACGTTTTACTTTGTTTGAAGCTGCTTTAAAGTGTAACTGTCTCTTCTATGATTTAGATGATAATGATAAGTTTTTTTATATATTACGAATGAGCTTCTGTAATGTCAAATATGTTGAAAAGACGTGAAACGCAATATACCTGATTCTTCATATTATATATATATATATATATATATATATATATATATATATATATATATATATATATATATATATATATATATATATATATATATATATTATGCGTTTTAGTGTCTCATAGGCCAGTTTGTCGCCCGACGCACTGTTTTATACTATTGTACAATGTATTTGTATGTAAAATGTTCTGGTGCGTGTGACACTTAAATACAAATTTACTACTACTCTATATATATCAACAGGAACCTCTCCATCAATGTCATTACAATTTACCGCACATCGTATACAATTTACCGCACGTTTGATCTTAACATTCTACCGCACCCCCTATTTCAATTTGACGCACTTATCTGTATTACATTTTACCTCGTTTTTATAACAATTTACCGCAGTATAACATCTTACCGCGTGTTTATTACAACTTACAACAGTTATTACATTTTACCGCGTTTATTACATCTTACGTCGTAACACACACCCTAAGAATTATATGAGATAATCTTGAATTTATATAATGACACATTTGATGTGATGCCAGTATAAACGAGACCAATTTGTACACAAAGCAATGATTGTTTATTCATATATGTATGATAGGGTTAGTCAGTTTTCATCACTCAATTCAAATTTTGTCAGTGTTTGTTAAAACATTTCTTCAGCATACCGACATCCATGTAAAGGGAATAGAAACATATTAGTTGTTGTCTAAGAAGAAGGTTTACATTAAAGTACTAGTAATGCTGTTTTGAAAGATTAAAAGATATAATTAAATAAAATATCAGTAAACTGATATAGAAGTCATTACTATGGATCAGGGACGAACTTTTACTGCGTTTTAATTACCTCTACAGTAATACAGCGCTACCAGTCATATTGATACTACAAATCTCCAACTATATAATTATTTTGATGTTGTTTGTGTTATACATTGAAAAGCTACAAAATAGAACTTAATCAAGAACTCTCTCATGTCCTCACATTGATGTCTAAATCCAAAAAAATATTGGAAAGTAATTATCGTTATGTTATTCAGCTTAGTGGTCTATAAAATGATGACTAATTACGTTTTTTATCACCAGTATGTCCTTCGGCGAAGGCGGTCCATGACATTCTATTGCTTTCGAAGAATTATTCATAAAACAACAACAGTGACAAGAACAATCAAATCAAGCACTTCATGACGTCATTATCATGTGTTTATCACGTAAATGATTCACAACCTGATTTCAGAAATGTAACATCAAATTAAACCATATTCCCTGGTGATGGTTGTGATGAAGTAATCATTCCTGGCGGTAATTGTTATGAAGTCATACTTTCCTGTGATGGTTGTTATGGAGCCATAATATTCAGGTATTGCTTGTTATGAAGCCATAATTTTTAGTGATGGTTGTTCTTAATCCATAGATCCTGGTGATACTTGTTATGGCGTCTTAATTCCTGTTGATGGTTGTTATGAATCACTATATCCTGGTGATGGTTGTTATGAATCACTATATCCTGGTGATGATTGTTATGAATCACTATATCCTGGTGATGATTGTAATGAAGCCTTAATTATGAATCAATATTTCCTGGTGTCCTTGGGATGGTTGTTACGAAGCCATGTGTCCTGATGGTGATTGCTTTGAAGCCGTTGTTCTAGCTGATGGTTGTTGTGAAGCCATTATTCCTGGTGATACTCTCTATGACTAAGTGATGGTTGTTATGAAGCCATAGTACTTGCTAATGGTTGTTATGAAGCCATAGTTCATGTAAATGGTTGTTATGAAGCCATGTTTCCTGCCAATGGTTGCATTTTTCCTGCCGATGGTTCTTATAAATCCATTGTTCCTGCTGATGGTTGTTATAAATCCATTGTTCCTGCTGATGGTTGTAATAAATCCATAGTTCCTGCTGATGGTTGTTATGAAGCCATTGTTCCTGCTGATGGTTCTTATAAATCCATTGTTCCTGCTGATGGTTGTTATAAATCCATTGTTCCTGCTGATGGTTGTAATAAATCCATAGTTCCTGCTGATGGTTGTTATGAAGGCATTGTTCCTGCTGATGGTTGTTATAAATCCATTTTTCCTGCTGATGGTTGTTATAAATCCATTGTTCCTGCTGGTGGTTGTTATAAACCCATTGTTCCAGCTGATGGTTGTAATAAATCCATAGTTCCTGCTGATGGTTGTTATGAAGCCATAGTTCCTGCTAATGGTTGTTATAGTTCCTGCTGATGATTGTAATAAATCCATTGTTCCTGCTCACGGTTGTTATAAATCCATTGTTGCTGCTCATGGTTGTTTTAAATCCATTTTTTTCTGCTGATGGTTGTTATAAATCAATAGTTCCCGCTGATGGTTGTTATAAATTCATAGTTCCTGCTGATGGTTTTATAAATCCATTGTTCCTGCTGATGGTTATAAATCCATTGTTCCTGCTGATGGTTGTTATAAATCCATACTTCTTGCTGATGGTTGTTATAAATCAATTGTTCCTGCTGATGGTTGTTATAAATCCATAGTTCCTGCTGATGGTTGTTATGAATCAATTGTTCCTGCTGATGGTTGTTATAAATTCATAGTTCCTGCTGATGGTTGTTATGAATCAATTGTTCCTGCTGATGGTTGCAATAAATCCATAGTTCCTGCTCATGGTTGTTATGAAGCCATAGTTCCTGTTGATGGTTGTTATATATCCATATTTCCTGCTGATGGTTGTTTTAAATCAATTGTTCCTGCTGATGGTTGTTATAAATCGGTAGTTCCTGCTGATGGTTGTTATAAATCCATTGTTCCTGCTGACTGTTGTTATAAATCCATTGTTCCTGCTGATGGTTAATATAAATCCATAGTTCCTGTTGATGGTTGTTTTAAATCCATTGTTCCTTCTGATGGTTGTTATAAATCGATTGTTCCTGCTGATGGTTGTTATAAATCCATTGTTCCTGCTGATGGTTGTTATAAATCCATTGTTCCTGCTGATGGTTGTTATAAATCCATAGTTCCTGTTGATGGTTGTTATAAGTCCATTGTTCCTGCTGATGGTTGTTATTAATCCATTGGCCACTTTTCCCGCAAATCATGACCCTATAATAATAATCATTAGCTAATTTTATTTGTTGCATTTCGTCACAATTTTTTTTATAAACATGTAGTTCAGGTTCTGCGTGCGGATCCGATGCGTAGTGCTGACTGTTGCAATGGGGAACCGTGACGTACTAATCCCCAAGGTGGCGCGTCGGAATATCCGTCCCGGAAGTATTGCTAACGTAAACAGAATGACATTGACAGCGAAGTTTTGACAGGCGAAAATTCAAGAATAACAAGGGTTCAGGAGAAATAAAACACATGACAACGATATCAGGTATGGAAATTAAATATGTACGTTACTTATGTAAAACTGTCGAGCAGTAATTTCGTCGAAACGTAGGAAAACGCAACGATAAGCCATTCGAAATGCACATACACTCGTCAGAAGTGTTGTTGACTGTTGTTACGGATGAAAATATCAGTATAAATGTGTATGACAGTCGATGTCATATCCTATATAGTTTCCTAAATTTATAAACAAACAAAAAATCCACACAAAAAATCATAGAGCATTAACGTGAATTTTAATTTGAAATATTTATGGGTTAACCAGTATTAGACACTAGAATTCCACTACGTATTTTATTAATGTTTAAAATCTATAATGATAATTCGCTTTTTAGCTCATAATTATATTTTATTTCAAAACCAGATTAATCAAATTATAATTGGCAAATACAAATGTGTCTATTTGGCAGTTCAAATTGTTCACAAATACAATAACAGTTAAATGTCTGTAGATTATGTTACTGGAATTATTACAATTTAACAAATATATCCCTTTACAAATAATGCCAACAATTTCCCACCTTACTATTGTGATGTCATAACCATGGCTACGTCATTCGAAAGAAGCACGACGGACGGAAGCCTGAATGTTGTTTCAGTTCTTTGTAATTAAATGATAATAAAGCAAATTTGATGATTTAATTATGTTACCACATTGAAGAAAATGGCCTGACTTTAGAATCCCTCACCAGATAAGGGCTCGCTGTTCTGTTCTATATCATTTATGTTTTAGAATATTATTTTACCTATCGGACATGCGCAGACGTTGTTTTCCCGTCGAAGCGATGACGCCATGTTTGTTGACAAAAACGGCAAGATCCTTCGCTGCTGTATTGACCCCATTAGCCCTAGGATACCAATCATGATATATCATTTTATCATTTTAGGGCTAGTGCTGGTTTTCTAAAATGGAATGTAAAGAAAAGCTGAATTATTGTTCGTGTACCGTACTGCAGTAGACAAAGACATGGGGCTTTCCCCGTCTTATTGACAGGTCGCACTTGGGATTTTGGATCGAAATCAATTTCTAGGAACATTTTATGGACGCTTTAATCCACAGTAAGTTCCCTTGAACCAACTGCTTGAACTGAAATCTCGTTCGGTGTCTCGTTTTTTTGGCCGCCATTGGACATTGTCATGCAACTTGGCGTTGCAAAAGTAATGCAAATTCACAAGGATTAACCTTCACATTGAATCCAAGCATTCTGTGACAGTCGTCAGTTAAGTATTATTGCGACTACATTTTAACCCTTAGGTACATCTTTAGTTTATATATTCTTATCCTTTTGACGTACTGGCGACATTTAGCTTCCTGTTAACAATCAATCGACATTTTCAAGTTTGTTAAAACACTTCTGGGGTGTCTTTCTAACAGATAATACCATAACAAGATATATAATTAAAAAATCTTTCAAGGTAAGTGCTTATTGTTTTTTCAATTTTACGATTTTAACGTTTGCTGAAATACTGAAGCGTTGAGTAGAGAATCTAATAAATGAAAACATGAACACGTTGTTGACTTACCTTTTCGGGTAGTGAATCGTATCGAATTTATGTCCAAAACTTATATCATTCACAATCAAAAATGGAATTACCATTTGGTGATATCATGTGCATGGACATTATACGTAGAATCTACAATTTTATAAAAATTCAACAGTGGACGTTGTGACACGATCACTCCCTTTGAACATTTATTGATATCCCGATGTAAAAAATATTGTAATTTCTCCTTCGCTGAAAAGCAAACAAAATCGCCGTCGGTTATGAATAATGGACCTAACATTCAGTCTGTCAAACATCCACACAGTAATCTATGGTCTACACCAAACAATATATGTTTGATATCAACTTACGCAAACGTGGATTTTACCGTCACCTAGGCGAGACATTCCAAAGTCTATTTTCCTTATTTGGAAAATTCCACACGTGAGATTGAATTGACCAATCAGTGAGAAGCTACGTCATTGGGATTTCCTTTCATATACAAACGATTGGAAAGATGTTTTTGAGTAAAACAAAAATTTGTGTTTAAAACTCTCGTCTTTTAGACGAAGTTTTAAATTTAACTTTTGCCAATAGTTGAAAATGACCTCTGTTTTGGTCTAAAATGTCACCTAACGGAGATCAGCCCGCTCTCGCGTGCTTCTCTGTAAGGAATAAACTCTTCAAACTCTCCAATATTTGCGTGTTGGGTGTCGTCGGAGGCCGTTGACACCCAACCCGCAAACATTGGCGAGTTTGAGGAGTTTATTCCACTTAAACCTAATTAAATTCGTGGGTTATTGGCGTGCTAGTTTGTTATACAACTGACATGTCGATATTGGCGTCCTACATGTACATCACGGCATGCAATACACTGCAGGAGCATGGACATGTTGTTCACGTGCATGGATATTGGCGTCCTAGATACATTTCACGATATGCATGATTTGTATGAGTATTAGAGAGGTATAAAACATCTCGTATTAGGTGTATTCATTGTCACTCAAAAGCATCGACGGTTACAGGTGATGAAGGTAATGATATTTTTGTTACTCAAAATACATTTACTGAAAATGACATTTCTTCTGATTTTGAGAATCTTCTCAATAATGACATTTAATGATATTTGGTTTAATCATCAAACGTCTGTCAGAAATGTGGGTAACAGTTCGGATGATAGCGACTTATTTGCCGCTTCACAGCAAATAGAAACAGAAATAAATTTGGGAAACAGTCATTCTGATGATGATCTAGTATCAGCAAGTCAGGAAATCGAACTAAAGCGCAATGAAACTGAAAGTCTGCCCCCAAGCGTTTTGGTAAACCATTATCAGAAAAGGAATATGATGATCTCGAAAGTCTAGCTACAAACAAAAATACAATGAAGAAATGTCAATGGGCAGTTCGTGTTTTCAATAACTGGAAATTAGAAAGGGATGGTAAAAAACAGAAAATTTACAGTACGCTGTTACACCTCTCTCCGGAGCACTTAAATTAACAGCTTTGTAAATTTGTCACTGAAGTTAAGAATCAAAGGGGTGGAGAATACAGTGGTAATACAATTCATGAGATTTTGATCTCAATTCAAAGGTTTCTACGCGAGAATGGTCGAAATATCAAAATAATGACTGACTTTGAATTCATTGCGTTGAGGAAGATTGTTGATGCGAAAATGAAATCTTTGGCATAAATTGGAATATGTGTGCAGAAAAAACGAGCAAATGTAATCACTGAGAGACAGGAAGATCTGCTATGGGAAAAGGGTTTACTGGGCGAGAAAACACCTCAACAGCTTCAAGATACAGTGTTCTACCAAAATGGCATCAATTTTTGTCTTCGTGGAGGGAAGGAACATCGTTCTCTAAAAGTTGGAGAATATGCTTACTTCAAAATAATAACAAGAGATGGAGACAAGTGTCTACTTTATTCAGAAGGCGTTAACAAAACAAACGCAGGTGGTCTAAAGAGCAAACACTTCAACATAAATATAAAAATAAAAATAAATAATAAAAATAATGTCAAGATCAGCAAAATTGACTGTCAAACATGTCTAAAAAGTCAAAGTTCCGCTGTGACCTTGAAAATAATGTCAAGGTCACCAAAATCTAATCAGCCCGTCGTCTTTCCTTGGAGAAGCTATGTGTAAAATATGAAGAGAATCCAGCAAATGGTTATTGTGACATCCCGCTGACAAGGGTAAAATGACAAAGTCTCATTGTGACCTTGAAATGAAGGTCAAGGTCACAAACCTCTGTAGCAACATTACTCTTGCTATGATGAACCCAAATGCAAAATATGAAAAGAATCCAGTGAATAGTGCCAGGACTTCTACATACGCCCACTGAAGTACCCTAAGCCTGATGTCTTGTACGCGGCTATGCCCCTGGGGAGACATGTTCTTTCTGGGGTGGTGAAGAACCTCTGAGATATAGCCGGTTTTGGAGGGATTCTATACAACCCACTCCTTGAGAGCAACAACAGCTACCCGCCTATATGAAAGAGGTCTAGATGAGCAGGTCATCGCGGAGAGAACTGGGCATCGGTCAACAGCAATCCGATCGTAAGTATAATGCAGTCATATTCACAAAATTTACTAAATTTCAAACATAAAATGTTTCGACGTTTCTAACGGAGATATACAAGCACAAATTGTGAGGTTTGATATGACATATAATTACTATACATATAAATGGGACATAATAATAATAATATATATTTCTAACATTCATATTGTTCCTTGATTATCATTGAATATATCGTACGTTTGGCATTTGCCGAATTAATATGCAAGTTATGAGAGGTCATTTGAAATGAATACAGGCCAAATATTGTGGCTCTTATTTAAGTTATATACTATATGTCACTTTACATCAAGAGAGATCTGCTTACATGCCACAGTATATTAATGTCAATATGATAATTATTGTGGTGCAAATGTAGAAAATACAGTAAATCTCATTTAAACGTAATGGTTATTGTGTACATATCAGGGACAAGAGGACCAGTTCTGACCTGCTGCAGATGGTAGGCGACGTTGTACAAAGAAAGAAATCGGCAACAGCGACAACATGTACTGCAGCAAATCCTGACACACAACCCCCGCCAGGATCTCCGAAGTGTTTCACGTCAACCAACCAAACTGGCATGCAATTCGTTGTGGAAAGAAATGGTGCCCGTATAACCTTTAATATGTGGTGGACGACACAACTGTATTTTCAAAGTACCATGCCTGTTTGCAGTTTAAAGCATCTTTCAATTGTAATAAAAACTTGAATTGGATTTTTGTTTTCATTACGTAAGTAAGTAGAACACTTTCCACGCATTTGACCACCAATCGACTGTCATATGGGACGCCAATATGCTAAGGAGGGCGCCAATAGTGAAACTGGGTCACCAATATCCTGAACTAGGACGCCAATATGCACAGTGAAGACACCAATATTCAAAAACGATCGCCGATACACATTTTATACTGGACATGAAAGCATTGTAATACTTAACTTAAAATCGGATAATGGCACATAATTTAGTTTTAAATATATATACATGCTCGTTTCGCGAGCAGTTTACTGCGTAGCATTAACTGTTCTTACACGTGTATACACGTTCTCTCGCGTAGTGCTTATCCCGGTGAGGGATACTGAAGGTGATCCAAGTAAATTTCACTTAAAGCTCTATTGGGCTGACAAATGAGAATATAAAGATATTATTAAGATATCAAATCGTGAGTCGTGCTGGTCAAGCAACCGTCCATGTATCCATACGCAGCACGTAGTGCCAAACATTATTCGAACTCGTTGTTCCCCCGCTTCCATGAGATCCTCTCGTTCAATACAAAGATCCAAATGCACAAGTATGATATTCTATATATTTAGTATTTAGCTAAACATCATGTATATCCTTTTTTAAAAGTCTGCTTAAAATGGCAATTCTAATATTCAAAAATCATGCATCAAAAATAGTTAAATTATAACAATTTCACCACATCGAAGATGACTGACAATGCAAACGTACTGTAGGAATTTACTTCCTGGTTCGGAACATTTGTGCCCGCGATTTAAAATAATAAATGACAAATGTATTCATTGTAAATATTTTTTTATTTTGTTAATTATCTTTTTGAGTCGATACAACTGGAATTTTAGCTGAAATTATTTCATTGACAAATTATTTGGCTGCAATACATCGCTGTCGATCAAGGCTTTTGACAGTGAAGAGCAACATACAGAGCTATCAACAAGGACGATGAGAACATCTAACAGAATCTTTATTTTATTGTCAGACCGGCTTAATTATGACCTACAGTATGTTACTGGCGTTAAATGCATTATTTATGTTTTGGTTCATAAACATATCTTATTCTAATAGATGTTGAAACACTTGTTTTCCAAATTAGCATTTAAAGGGTAAATCATATATATATCACAGCATAAACAAAATACCTATAACCGGCTAAAACTTAGATCCCATTGAGCGATGAGTAATAGAAGCTGAACCACTATGAAAGATACATGTGCGTTACCACAACCACGATTTCCTCAAGGGTAAATTGAAAATGTCTACTCGTAAACTGCATGAACTACCTTTCCTCTGCTATACCTTCTCAAAGTAACCAATGTCTCTACAGAGATGATTGTGTGTGTAGGGGTCCTAGTCACGAAGTTTTATTGCAACATTGATAGTTATTACGAAAGCGTACTTTTGATTGATACTCTAAATAATTAACCGATTAGATGAAAGAACCGATAATTCTATTTTAATGTATGTCAAATATCAATGTACAGAGGAACTGACATGTAAAAGAACAGTTTCGAATACAACAACGACATTTTGTTCTAGACAGTACATGATATCCTTTGTAATTATTTTGTGTTTATGGTTGAAGCTCTAGACAATCTAAAAGATTACCCCTCAACTCTAATCCTGTTTCTCGTAAACTCTACTCAGCTTTTAATACATTTCTGTTGTAGCTTGTGGAATATTATTAAGTCGTAAATTAGATACAAAAAATCAATTCATCAATACCCCGCTTTGATGTCAAATCACATTTGATCTAAAGCTTTTAAAATACTAATGTGAAAATGAAACAGAGTGTTTTGCTAGTTTAGCGCACCTTCAAAATAAAGAAATTAAGAAAGAGGCGGTACAGGGATATGTACCGTATCAGTTATTTCTGCACTTTTTAAATCTAAGATAAGATCTGAAGATAATATGAAACCGTTGTAAAAACAAAACATTCGTGAGAAATATAATGAATCTAGAACTTTGTATAGAGACTACATTCAAAGACCAACTAACCATCCCAACAATCCTCATGTCACAAAGCAGTAATGTATATAATCTTACAGCAAATTACTTACGTCTATTTAAATTACCGCTTGTATGCGATGTTATGAATATAAACTACTCACTCCTTTCATAAATATGTTATTAAACGGGAAGACGTACCATGTTTATCTCGTCGATCGCGAGTGAGGTGATAAGTAGATATTTTACAACTACTTATGGCGCATTAGTGACGATAAAGGTTATAAGAGCAATGATAAAGGTTATAGCCGCTGTAAATTAAAAAAAATAATTTCCACAGTTAGAATCTAGTATCTTAGTCCAAGGTATGTAATTATAAGATAAATAGTTGCGTTTCTAAACTTTCCGGGATTCATTGTTGATTAACACCTGCAGATTTAGTCAGCCGGAGGTTTTAAACGTTGAAAATTGCGGTCGTTAAATAATAAATGAAAGAAATCCCGCAAACGCAAACGCAAACGCAACTATTTATCAATATTGTAACATGACCGTTAGTTATAAATCATTTTGAAACAAACTCTCTTTTTGCGTACCTATCTCTGAGTGGAAAGGACTTTGCGACTGTTTCATTTTTGTAAGAGGTGTGGTCAGGTCAAAACAAATGTGAATACTCAGCATACTATCATCATAACATATTTATAACCTATTTATAACGCGCTATTATCCATGAAGCGGTTCATGAGATATCGCGCTAACAACATTTTTAAAAACTGGTCAAAGTCTCGCCCTGACCTTGAAAATGAGGTCAAGGTCACCCGAAAACTTTTCAGGTCTACGTATTCCCCAGATGAAGACTGGTACCAAGTTTGAAGACTCTAGGTCGAAGGGTTCATGAGATATCGCGCTAAAAACATTTTAAAAAGTGACCAAAGTCTTGTAGTGACCTTGAACTTGAGGTCAAGGTCACCGAAAACTTTTCAGGTCTGCGTATTCCCCAGATGAATTACCAGTACGAATTTTGAAGATTCTAGGTTGAGCGGTTAATTAGATATCGCGCTAACAGCATTTTCAAAACTGGTCAAAGTCTCGCCGTTACCTTGAAAATGAGGTCAAGGTCCCCAAAATTTTTCAGGCCTGCGTATTCCCCAGATGAAGATTGGTACCAAGTTTGAAGATTCTTGGTTGAGCAGTTCATTAGATATCGCGCTAACAACATTTTCAAAACTGGTCAAATGAGGTCAAGGTCCCCAAAACTTGTCAGGTCTGCGTATTCCCTAGATGAAGACTGGTACCAAGTTTGAAGATTCTAGGTTGAGCGGTTCATTAGATATCGCGCTAACAAGAAGCGGGACGGACGTACGGAGCTGAATACTATGTCCCCCGCTCCGCGCTTGGCGGCGGCGGGGGACAAAAAAGGAAATTAGTTATGTTTTTGGAAATATTTATTCGTTATTTTGTCTAAAAATGACGAAATCATCATCATCATCATAACACATTTATAACGCGCTATTATCCATGAAGACCATGCTCAAAGCGCACAAAGAATGAATGAAGGAATGTATCAGTCACAGTTGGGAAGCCTCTCGAAACAAATGTGTTTTGAGCTGGGATTTGAAAGTGGTAAAGTCACTACAATCTCTGAGATTCTGTGGAAGTTTGTTCCAAGCCACCGCTGCTGTGTAGGCAAATGATATATTTCCATTCTGCACTGTTCTGGATTTAGGGACCACAAGGAGCTTTTTTTCTTGTGAACGAAGTGAACGAGGCGGTTTTTACATAGAAAGAAGACTCGATAGACAACGGAAAGTGAGGCAGATAAGTTTATAGTTAATTCTGAAATCCACGGGCAACCAGTGTAGAGAGTATAGAATTGGAGTGATGTGATCGGTCTTTTTTGATCTGATAACAATGCCGGCTGCTACGTTCTGAACTCTTTGTAGCCTTTGTATCTGTGACTTGGTTGCACCGGCCAACAAACAGTTGCAGTAATCATTTCTGCTCATTACAAGGGATGGAACTAGAGTTGTTGCTGCTTCGGTGGTAAGATATTGGCGGATATTACCAATGTTACGGAGGGAGATGAAGCAGGTTTTAACTAGATTGGAGACATGATTGTCCAGTGAAAGGTCAGAGTCTAGGATAGAGTGAACAAAACTGGCCCAAGGACCGAGCCTTGTGGCACACCGTTCATAAGGGTGGCTGGGTCTGAAGAATTGCCATCAATGATGACAGTCTGAACACGCTCGGACAGATATTACGGAAACCAGTTCAGAGCTGTTTCATCATGACACCTAATTCAAGGCTGGTGTTGATGATAGCAGTCATGACTGGTCGAAGGACGCCAGAGTTGTTTAGGAGAACAGAAGTTATATAGTTATTGGTATAGGATCCAAGGCACAGGATATCGTTTTGGATCTCTTAATCAGCCTACTTACTTCCTTCTCACTGAAGGGTCTGAATTTTTAGCTCATCAGGCCTGGAGGCCCGATGGGCTTATGGCATGGCGTCCGGCGTCCGTCCGTCCATCCGTCTGTAAAGGTCACCAAATGGGGTCACAGGGGTCACATCCTTAAAAACACCTATTTTCATTTTCTTTTCCAGTTCCAAAAGGTCTAGAGAGCTGAAATATTGTGTGCAGACTCCTTGGCCAATGGGGATTCTAAATTGTAAATTTTGTGACCCCATAACCCCAAATGGGGTCACAGTGGTCATGATCTAAGAACCTATCTTTTGCTTGTAAATAATAACTTAAATAACTTAAATATTCAACTTTAGATAGTAAATCAATGAAATCCTGATGAGCTACAGAGCCCATGGCTCTATTTTATAAGTTTCTCCGGGCTGGAAGCACTGCTGTCAATGGACACTATGGGAAGTTCCAGATCATTGGCGTTTGCATCTGGCTTTGAATCACGAATCTGTTGGGATTTTGTCCAGAAAAATGATGGAAGAGGGTTTGTTGAGACCTTGCCAAGAAGACGGGACAAAAGTCTATGTAAAGATGTTGGATCATGCAATGATTCAGTCAATATGTACATTAGCAACAATTTACACGTAACCCCGAACAGTGTCACTCAACTATAATCACTTACAATATTCACGTATCCTTCCAGATGACGGTAAACATGTATTTACGACATCAACAAACACAGTAAAACCGCTAAGTCCAAACATCTTAAACTTGCCCTAGACCACTGAGACAATGACGCTAACACTGTGACGTCAAACGGTTGATCACTATGACGTCATGACATGGCAACGGCAATCGAAAAGGAACGGACGCATTGAAAAAGGCGTCAAATTTGGATACATTGAACTAGCTGAAAGCATTTGAGTTACCATGAAACTAATTCATATTGAGAGTAATTTGTGATCTGTATGGGTATACACAAGTAATTATAGAAATTGACAATAACACCTGTAAATTTTGAGTAAGGCACATATATTAAGAGAAATAGAGAATAAAATCTTGACTCAGTCCCAATCTAGTAAACATAGTGTATCAGGTCGCGGTGAGTCGCCCTAGCCAATTTCCGGTATTCATTGTCATTCAACATAGGAAAATCAACCAATCAGAATCACGGATACACCGAAATCATGTTACAATAAGTAGATACCTAAGAGCACTAGCTGCGTCAATCCTGCTTCAAATAAGTTGTGTTTGCTTTATACAATTTTAAATAAGTACACTCTCAGTCGAACTGTTTTTGCTTTTTGAACATTCACTTATAAAGTGATTGACAGAAACCTCCAGTCCTCCCCTGTCGTTGTTAATTAGTTTACTCTAGCTCCAAACTGTCCCTAGATTGACAGCTTTGTGATGATGCAGATCGATAGAAGGGAAGGTTTCCCTTTGTTTTTGTATTTCAGCATGTCATGTGGTTTGATTATTTGATACAATAACGAGTATTCCAGGATATTCAGGGCAACATCAAGTCGTAGGCCATTTCTTTACTGCGTACACATGTACCTGTCGACAAATTGAATTAATTTCTTCCTGATCACATTTCAGAATCAATTATTTGATGTTTTTGAAAATAATCTTTCATGAGCGTTGAGGTTTAATTAGTCTTGTCTGTAACATTAACATCGGGCCAATATTAAGTAATTTAGTATTTTAAAGTAGCGATGCTTTTGGAAGTAGAGTGTTGAAATGGACCAATTTCCGGTTTGTGAAGTTTTCAGTCTTTAATGATTTATTGTGATCCCAGATTTAAATTAAAAAACAAAATAAATGTACTACACGCACGAATTTTGGAAGGTGTCTGCTCATACACATGTACACCCCTTAAATAAACCAGATAGGGGTGTACAAAAGCAAGTTTGGCTTTTTTTATGACGCAATCAGAGAGAGAGAGAGAGAGAGAGAGAGAGAGAGAGAGAGAGAGAGAGAGAGAGAGAGAGAGAGAGAGAGAGAGAGAGAGAGAGACATACTTGTCTAAAATATGCATATATAGAAATTATGTTACACGTTACAACACAAACATGTTCAAGAGATAATATTGTTATGATAGTTATATATTGCAGGGGCTGATTGCATGTTTAAGCCTATTATTAATTTTTAATGCTACAGCGGCAAGAGGCTTCACAAACCTCTCATTGTGTTATATGAATACAGATTGGGCTGTTTTTGACAACTATGTAAATAAAGGATTAACAAGAGAAATATCCTGCCATAAATTATACCTAAGATCAGAATAAATTATACCTAAGATCAGAATATACCTAAGATCAAAATATCAGAGAAAATGTATTTCATTTTCAATTACATTGCTGTTGCAAAATTTACAAATCCTATTTTCTAAAGGTGTTTTAGGGCGGGTATACCTGCCGACTTCTATTTCCAGTGGTAATGTGCCACAGCGTAACTTACGCGGCGGTCACAACCCGCCGTACTTGCAAGTACGTGCTGTCTACGTGCAAAAACGTTGATAAAATAGTGGTAGCCGTACGTTGTAAGTACCGACACCGTACGGATTTGGGAGCACGCAGACACGCCGTAGCGCTTTTAGTACATGCAGAACTTTCGCTGCGTGCGAGCTGCGTGCGACTGCGTATTTTTCACACGTACAACCTCCGTGCGTGCACTCTACGACCACTGTGCGCACAACGCACGGACTCTGTACGTGTTTTAAGTTTTTCACATGGACACATACTCCACGGACGACACACTTAGCACGTGCGTGCTCCGCACGTTGCAAGTGTTTTGTCAGTGCGTCGCCCGTGCTTACTCGGCACTTTCCCAGTTCAACTGACAAATGAGCATGCAACACTCACGCTGCCAGTGCCGAGTAAGCACTTGCTCCGCAAGTACAATGTACGTTTCTGCAGTTATTATGCGCTGCCATTTGAAGCTGCTCTTGTAGCATCAGAAGCGGGAGTATCTGAGTTGAATGGGCGGCATATTGAGGCAGCAGCACTGAGAGAGAACCTCTGAAGGTCGCCCTATACCCCTACCGCCTGGGTGCCTGAAATCGGGTTTAAAACTTAAGTTCAATGCAGTTGTACGCACTTACACCGTGCGTGTAAGGACATCGTGCGTGTGCAGCACATGTAATTACGGCACCCATACGATAGCGTGGCAATCGTACGTCACACGCAAGGTGTAAGTACGTTGTAAGCACTTACAACGCACTTACCACGTGCGCAACGTACGATGCACGTAGCAGATCACGGCCAGGCATTTCGTGCGGGCAACGTACTTACACCTTGCATGCGACGTGCGTTGATTGTGCTACCTCCCTGCGTTTCCCACTTCCTCTCCACGTTTTTCAGAAACGTGGCCTCCCCAAAAAACGTGCGGACAAAAAAACGCACGGTGGGTTGGGACCGAGGCCTTTTGTCAACGTCATTGCGATGTCCCGGAAGAATGCATGATTTTGTTCATCAGTTTTTGCTGTTCAGTGTTTCAGTACAAATCATGTAAATGTTTGCATTCTGTTAAATTAATATGTATCTGCATGTATCTGTATCCTTTAGTTTAAACAATCTTAGATATATTTTTAGTTTTGCTCTTCAATCATAATAAATAGCTTATGTACGCTTCGTTGAAATCATACATGTATCCCTCATTAATATGTCAGTAAGGATCAATACTATATTTACCATCCTTCATCTAGCTAAAGAGAATGTCTTTGCTTAACACTCATTCAAAAGTTAATAAAAGGGGTCTCTCTTTTATCACCGTTGCAAATATGTGTTAAATATTGTGTCGTTCTACATACATATAATTATATTATAAAGTTGAACATGAGCCAATTTCAGGAATTATTGGCTGTAAATGACATGGTCATCTCATCTCCACTGCAACTCAGTATTTCAAAGTTGAATGTAACCAATTGTATTAACTTATATTTTTAAGTATTACTATTCAATTGATCATTTATGTCAAATTCAGATGTGCACAACAGATCTTAATAAAGCTATCAGGATTATAGTTAGTAAAAAAAGAATCTATTGTAGATGTATATTCCTCTCTATAATGTCCAAGCATATTCAATAATGTCATGGTCAAGGCTCTTTTCAGAACATCGATGTAAATAATGACTATAAATTCAATACATATGATGCATACAACGCTATGCTGATTTTAAACTCGATGGTGAATTAAGTAATTCACTTTACATGGAAACATTTGAAGCACCATAAGCTTTTTAAACACACCTTGTCATGTGTGAATTACTCCATTCCGTGTTGATTTAAGCTTCAAATGTTCAAGGCCTTTTAGGTGACAGAATTTACTCCTATACGTTGTTTTGCATGATTTGTCTCTTTTTGAAACCATTATTTTTGGACGTATCATCATCACTGAGTCAACACTGTATCGCCGTTTATTTTAAAAAAAATTCAGGTACACATTTTCCAGTTCAAAGGGCATCCTGGACCATTAACGAGGTCCTCTTGCATGTTTTGTCACATTTTCAAACACTTTTTGGTACTTATAATGTTCCTTACCATGTAGGATTTATTTAAACTTTGGTGTCGACATAAGACCCAGTGGTGATTTAATGTCTGCACCACAAGGCCTAAAGTCAACACAAGTGGCATAAGTCAACACTGTACTACCATTTATTTTCATTTTTTTCAGGTACACATTTTTTTTATTGCAAAAGGAAACTTGAACCATTAACAAGGTCCTCTTTCAGGTTTTGTCACCTTTTGAAACCGTTATTGACACTTATCATCCTCATTACCATGTATTATATTTTGCACCGTGGTGTTGAATTTAGGCCTAGTGTTGATTTAAGGTCTACACCACAAGGCGTTAAGTCAACACTGTATCACCATTTTTTTCAGATACACATTTCCCATTCCAAACGGCATCCTTTATATGTATTATTGTAATGTAGATGAGGGGTTCAACGAACCCAAGTCTAAATAAAATTCTGTTCTGTTCTGTTCTGTATTATCCCCCTTACCATGTATGAGTTATCTGCATTGTGGTGTTGACTTAAGGCCCAGTGTTAATTTAAGGTCTGCACCACAAGGCCATAAGTCAACACCAGTGGCTTGAGTCAACACTGTATCGCCATTTATTTTTAATTTTTCCAGGTTCATATTTTCCATTCCAAAGGGCATCCAGGACCATTTACAAGATCCTCTTGCATGTTTTGTCACATTTTCTTACTTATTATCCTCTTAACCATGTATGAGTTTTGGATTTGACTTAAGGACCAGTGTTGATTTAAGGTCAACACCACAAGGCTTAAAGTCAACACCAGTGGCTTAAGTTATCACAATATCACCATTTCTTTTCAGATACACACTTTCCATTCCAAAGGGCATCCTAGAACATTAACAAGATCCTCTTCCATGTGTTGTCACCCTTTGGAACCAATATTAACACTTATTATCGGAGAGTTCACCGCACTAGGGGAGGACGGAACAAACAGGCTCGACCCATCGTCGTCAACTTCAAGAATCATAGAGACAGGGATATGGTGCTGAAGAATGGTAAGGAGCTGAAGGGTACCAATATATACGTGAACCAGCAGTTTCCGCCAGCTATAAATGAACAGCGTAGACATTTGATAACTGTCACGAAACAAGCAAGATCGGAGGGGAAACGGTGTCGCACGTGTACAAGCTCTACATTGACGGACAACTCTATAAACGCCCAACATAGGACTACGCAGAGGAAGGACTTAACATACGGATATGGAACTGTAATGGTCTGACCGAGGCGAAAGAATCATCGCATGACTTTTACAGTTTATTGAGTAGTTATGATACTGTAGCCTTAAGCGAAACCTGGACTGACGAACACACGAATATTGAGCTTAATGGTTACAAAGCAATAACTTTTCACAGACAGTATACCCATAAACGTGCGAAGCAACGAAGTGGAGGAGTGATTGTGTATATAAAGAACAATTTGTTTAATGGTGTCACTATTGATAGAAACATTGATTTGGTTGAAATTTGACAAAGATACATTTGGTTTTGAGTGAGTGAGTGAGTGAGTTATTGTTTAACGCCGCTTCGGCAGTACATTTGGTTTTGAACATGATATATATTTGAATAGTGTCTATATGGCCAGAAGGGTCTGTTTTGTACAATGAACATGATGTTAATCTCTGTGATCTATTGCAGGAATCCTATATTGAATTCAAAGGATGTGGTGAAGTGTTAATTGTGGGTGATTCTACTCGAGCATACTTGTTGTGGGCGATTTCTTTAATAGGAATACGGATGATATAAGTTACAAGGCTGATGCTATGCGGAGAAGACAATCTGTGGATTGTAATTCATTTGGTATCCAACTATCGGATCTATGTTGTGCTACTGGTTTAAGCATGGTCAATGGTCGTATAAATGGATGCTCAACAAATGTGTATACATTTCAGAAAAGAAACGGAATGTCGGTTATTGACTATGTACTATATGAAGAGGGTAGGGAGTGTGTCTTAACAGTTTTTAAGGTGCTTGACTTAATGCACATACCGACCATGCGCCTGTGACATTGCAGCTTAAGCGTGTTGGACAGAAACCGAGCGGTGACGTCATGAAGGACGAGTACGACACATCCTACAAGTGGCAGGAAAAGTATACACAGCGTTTCCGAACCGACCTTTCAGCACATATACAAGTTCTATCAGAAGCAGTTGACACTTGTGACCAAAACAACCTACACGAAGCTGTTGAATATGTTACTTCTATATTATTCAATGTTTCAAAAACGTATACAGAGAGGAGATGTCGCATCAATGCTTCTTCAGGTTTTAGTTCAGTTAAAAGTAGGTTTCAAGATGGACAGTGGTTTGACTCTGAGTGTAGAGCTGCCAAGAATAGTTACCTTGACGCACTTAACAATTTTAATAAGGACATGAGCGAAAGAAATAGAACGTTATTGAGTGACAGCAAAAGAAAATACAAGAACCTTGCGAAAAGAAAAGGGAGAAAGTATCGAGGTGTAAAATCAAAAGAGATTGAGAATCTAAAAAGCATGAGCCCAAAATACTTTTGGAAGTGTTTCGAAAAGGAAAATAATGTTTCAAGTGACAGGTCGCCGCAAGTAGATGATTTCCTACAGTACTTTAGATATCTTTACAATGAACTGGGTGAATTTGAAAATACGGATTAGAGCATGATTTGCGGCAATTTATTGTTGAAAACAGTTCTATTACTACCCATGAACTTCATAAAGATATCACAGTGGACCAAGTAATGCGAGCTATCGACAAGCTGAAGACAAACAATCAGTTGGACTCGATGGGTTGTTAAATGAATTATTCAAGTGTGCAAGTGATGTTATTCTAGAGCCAATAACGACATTATTCAACAAGATACTCTCCTACGGTCAGCTGGCGTGATTATCCCGTTACACAAGAAAGATCCCACTGACGACGTCAATAATTACAGAGGAATAACGTTAAACAGTTGTTTTTCGAAACTCTTCACATCTGTACTAACTGAAAGAGTAACCTGGGCAGTTAAATACGAAGCTATCTCTTATGTGCAGTTTGGATTTAGGAAGGGGCTTTCCACAGTTGATGCAATATTCGTGCTACAATCTGTTATTCGTAAATGTGTAAACGAGAAAGAAAAACTATATTGTTGATTTGTGGATCTGTCAAAAGCTTTTGATAGCGCATACAGAAACGGACTTCTATGCAACATGGTATAAAAGGTAAAATGTGGTCAATTTTAAAATCTATTTACGATGAAGTAAAGTCGTGTGTGAAGAAAGGCTCTACAATCTTCGACGTTATTAATATCGGAGCTGGGATAAAACAAGGCGAAGTCATGTCACCACTATTATTCTCATTATGTTTGTAAGATCTAGAAGAGGAACTTAAGGAAAACACATCCGATGGAATCATGCTTCATTACGTTAATCTGTTTTTAATCCTTTTTTGCTGACGACATGTTCCTTCTTTCACATTCGGCTGAGGGATCACAAAACCTTATAAACAGTTTGGATATATATTGTAAAAAATGGGGACTAACAATCAATGTGAAGAAAACAAAGATCATGGTATTTGAAAAAAGAAAATCAAGACAAATAGGTTCATGGAATATTGATGGTGAAAACCTGGAAATAGTTACTGAATTTAACTACCTTGGAAATGTGATAACATCAAACGGAAACTTTAAGATTTGCCAGAAGTCACTCGCTGGGAAAGGATTGAAAGCAATGAACGTGTTGTTTGCCAACATTCGAAAAGGAGATTTCACACCAAGTACTTGCTGTCAGTTGTTCGATGCCTTCGTTTCAAGTACCATGAACTATGGTTGTGAAGTTTGGGGAACAACATTCGCTAAAACCTAAAATTCCTAAAACGAATGTTAAAGGTACATTCAAAATCTACAAATGCCGCTGTCTACGGGGAATTGGGAAGATATCCTTTATATATTAACCGCTGTGTCCGAGTTATAAAGTATTGGTTCAAAGTGCAACTTTCAAATAATCATGTTTTAAAAATATGTTTTGATATTATGCTTGAATTTTGTTTGAGAGGAGTTAATAAATGGGCAAAGTTTGTTAAATCTGTTCTATTTAAACATGGTTTTGGTTTTGTATGTATTTTTAATGATAGTGTAGATCCAAGTTATTTTTGTAAAATATTTAAACAGCGTTTGATTGATGAATTTGTACAGAAATGGAACAATGATATTTCTCAAAGTCCTAAATTTGCATTGTATAATGATATCGAACATAATTTCGTTTATGAAACATACTATATTCCACCATGTCTTTCATTTTATTTAACACGTTTGCGAATATCATCTCATAAATTAAAAAAAGAAATTCGTCGCTATTCAAATAAACATAGAAACGATAGATTGTGTGATTTTTGTAATGAACATAGCATTTCTGCAATTGAAGACGAATTTCACTTTATTTGTGTATGTAAAAAGTATGACTTTTATAGAGTCAAATATATAAGCCGTTATTTTTGGGAATGTCCATCTAAATAAAATTTATTAAACTTTTACAGTCTAAAGACAAATGTTCTTTATTGTATTTAGCTAAGTTTATCAAACAATGTATGAATCGAAAATAATTCATGTCATACCTCATACTCACACTTTATATGTATTATTGTAATGTAGATGAGGGGTTCAACGAACCCAAGTTTAAATAAAATTCTGTTCTGTTCTGTATTACCCCCCTTACCATGTTTGCGTTATCTGCATTGTGGTGTTGACTTAGGCCCAGTGTTGATTTAAGGTCTGCACCACAAGGCCATACGTCAACACCAGTGGCTTGAGTCAACACTGTATCGCCATTTATTTTAAATTTTTCCAGGTACATATTTTCCATTCCAAAGGGCATTCAGGACCATTTACAAGTTCCTCTTGCATGTTTTGTCAAATTTTCTTACTTATTATCCTCTTAACCATGTATGAGTTTTGGATTTGACTTAAGGACCAGTGTTGATTTAAGGTCTACACCACAAGGCTTAAAGTCAACACCAGTGGCTTAAGTTATCACTGTATCACCATTTCTTTTCAGATACACACTTTCCATTTCAAAGGGCATCCTAGAACATTAACAAGATCCTCTTGCATGTTATGTCACCTTTTGGGGAAAAAATTCGTACTTATTATCCCCCTTACCAGTAGCCTCAAATAAGGGTCTCACAGGCCATAACCTAAAAACCTATTTTCATCTTCTCCAGGACAAAAAGACCTAGAAGACTATAATACAGTGTGAAGAGTCTTTTGTCAATGGGGATGCTAAATTGTAGATGTGGTGACCCTGTGGCCCCAGATAAGGGTCTCAAAGGCCATGTCCTAAACTATATTTGTGTCTTCTTCAACGTAAAGAAAATACTTAGAATGCTGTAATATTGTATACAGACTCGTAAGCCAATGGATATTCTAAATTGTAAATTCGGTGACCTGTGGCCCAAAATAAAGGCCTCACGGGCTATGACCTAAAATCAACCTTAGTCTTCATCATTAAACAGTATAAACCCTGATGACCTACAGAGCCCATGGCTCTATTTTTTAAGTACACATTTTCCATTCCAAAAGGCATCTTGGACCTTTCAGGGGTGCCTCTATTGGCACTTATTATCCTTCTAACCACGCATGTGTCGTTGCTTTGTCGCGAACAGCGAGAACGTATACGTAGACCCGGGAAGCTGAATATGGGATATCCGGGTCAACTGGATGTCAAGGTCATCAATGGCTGAATGGCGAACTTGCATGACGATGATTTGAGACAAAATGCAGCACTAAAGCCGGAGAAATTATATGTTGGTGTTGTAATATGTGTTTAAATATGTAGTTTCACTGTGTGGTGCTGTCAACACCTCGCTGATTTTCGTGAGCGTCGAAATTGGCTTGAAATTGTGGAGGTAGCGATATACGGACTGTTTTGTCGCATAGCTTTTGAAATAAGGATCCGATTGAGACCATTTATAGCTCATTTTGTTGGGAAATCATTATGCTTTCGTATCGTAGTCATCTACTGTGCCATAACAAATGTTTTTGATGCGAAATATGACTTTGAATGAGCATGGGGTAGTTTCGTCGTTACATCCCTTTCCTTTTATATAGTAATAGAGTAGGGTCTATATAGGTATATGTTTTATAAACGCTGTTTCTAAGAGATACACGCCACTGTGCTTGTATCGAAATAATAATTCGGTTATTATCAACCGTTTTAGTAATAAACCTAATTCAAGATTTTTGTGGATAACAACTTCTTTAATGTGAAAATACACGACGTTTCGGAGTATATACTCACTCCTTCATCAGGTGGAATGTAAGGAAATAACAAAATATGATACATTTATATAGGAAAATAAACAATGGTGAGGAAACTCAATCAGGGAGATTAACATGGATGAGAATGGTATACAATGGGGATTTGTAATCCAAAGATGATTTGCAATTCACACATGAGGGGAGTAAGTACTTGGTGGATAAACAATGGCCTGTAGGCTTTATTGAAATTGTAAAACAAACAATAATTACAGTTGATTGGAGGAGAGGCCAATGGTTGATGTTGGTAGCTTTGAAGTTGTTGGATGGTGATTGAAGCTGATAGGTGTTGATTGGTAGAGACTCCTCGGATAATGGTAGGAAGATGCCTAGATCGCGGTTTATTGCAGGTTGTTCCCTTCGAATGTCAATCGCTTCTTGGAGTTTTCTTTGGCGCCAGTTGTTGTTGTTGGTTGACAACCTTTGGTTCACATGAGAAATGCCTTAAAATAATGCTAAACCTGTTGAGCTACGGCGACTAATGCTTTACTTTTATTTATTCTCTTACTTCTACCAAGACTACACCGTGATATCGTGAATGAATTATGTTGTGATACTTATAATTTTGAAGCTGCAATGTAGAAAAAGAAAGATACCTTTTTTTAGCTCATCAGGCCTGAAAAGCCCGATGGGCTTATGGTATGGCATTGCGCCTGTCCAACTTTTTGCTTTTACGACTTCTTCTCAAGAACCACCGACTCTAGAGAGCTGAAGTTTAATGCGAGCCTCCTTGACCAATAGGGATCCTAAATTGTAGATTTCGTGACCCAATGACCCCTATTTTCATCTTCTTATCCAGTACCAAAAGGTCTATAAAGCAGACTCCTTTACCAATGGGGATTCTAAATTGTAGATCTGGTGACCCTGTGGCCCCAATCTAGGTCACAGGGGTCATGCTCTCAGAAGCTATCCTTTGCTTGTAAACAATGTATTACTTGAGATACCTTAGATATTCAACCCTGGATAGTAATCAATGAGTGCTGATGAACTACAGAACCCATGGCTCTATTTTTTCGTTTAGATATATTGTTAAATTTTTGAATGTTGAAGATTAAGTCTTTGGAGTGGGGCACACTGCTGAGTCTTTTCTTCAATCAAAGTCAGCAGTATATGAAATAACGAATCTCGCCCGAGGCTCTTAGGATATGAAATATATCAACAAGAGTTAATTAAGGCTTGTCAAGGTTATTTAATTTCAATTACTGAATGTTCATATATCTGATATAAGAAGATGAGTAGTCTTTTATCTGTAAAAACTGTTGATAGGTATCTAACCTAGTGGTCCTGTATAGAGCATTGTGATGACATCGCAATTTATGCGAGAGGTATTAAGATAGGCTGCTAGCCTGTTTACCAATCCCTTTCTTTTGAAATCAATATTGTTAAAACCACATCGCAATCTTTATGCAATAACATTGCGATGGCATTAACTTTCTTATGTGTTGGCATATTGTTCTTGATAATTCCAAAGCATTGTGAGTTTCAAATTCAAAATTTATATCTGCATCGAAACCCGTTTTATGGTAATGATATTATGCCCACTTATGATCCGTTCAAACAGCTCATTACTGTATTCCATTTGATGTGTGGTATGCTGCTGAAATTCTTAGCATTTGATCATCAAAAATTATGTGTCGCTTATGAGATTGAGAGAAAGCTTCTTGGAGATATCGTTTTGGTAGAAGAATCTTTACAATGCTTGTCACTATTAACCACATGTCATCACGATGCTGAGACATAAATCAAGACATTAATCAAGTAATGACTCACAATATCACGACTTCAAACCCTCATCATACCATAACGACTTAAGATGATGACGTGACAGTAGTATGACATCACCGCAATTGAAGTCTAATCATAGTGCTGTGTTCAGGGATATTCACTTTTCATTCAAAGTAATGGAGATTGATTTTGGATCATGAATAGAATATCACCCTCTTGTTTTCTGTTAGCAAATATATAAACACGTTGATAGAAATAAAATATTCTCAGCAAGTCTCGGGTATGTGTAACTGTTATCAAGCCGTGTCGAGATATTTCATATCCGAAGACACTTTCGCAAGATTATCTTAATACCAATTGCTACAGCTTCCATTTTCAACCTTGTTCTATTTACATATATGTATAGGGGAGACCGGGGCAAAGCGCACCCCCTAACATACTCATGTCATTTCTGGGCAACTAAACATAGATAGAATAAAACCCTCAGTGGACTTTCAATGCTTGCCCGATAGGCCATCATATAGCAGATGTTGTTGCAACATACAATTGCTGTATTTAGATATATATACACCACGTGGTGTGGTTATCAGGTCAATATCAGAGGTAGTTATTTTTAGGTAACCGACCTCCAAGCAACCGAGAGGTCGGTTATCAAGAGGTTGGTTATCAGATAACCAACCTCGTGATAACCGACCTCTCGATTCGATATGGTGAACATGTCTCGGCTTCGCCTCGCCATATTCACTATATCGCACCTCGAAAATAAACTTACCCTCAGCTTGCGGGTCTAAATGACCCTTTGCCTCGATTTGTGACTTTCGACATTCTTTACATCATTTTTTTCTGTCAGTTTTGTCATGCCAATATTTTCATTTAGTTTACACAAAATACGACAAATAAGCTGATTTAAAGAATATCAAAGATCGCAAATAAGTGTATATGAAAGAAAACATGAGACAGAATCCACATAATTTATTAACCTTCATTTTAATTTGTTTAATGTTCACACACATATTTTTGTTATCCGTTTTATAAGTACGATGAAATGAGTCACTTAGTTTGTTAATATCCCGTAATTCAGCGCACACTATCGATGGTGGTCCTTGATGCTGTCTTTTCTTAATGACGACCCCAGCTAAATTCGTTTGGTTATCCCTGAAAAAAGCAAAAGTGACACATAAGTAACAGAATCATGATGAATTGTTGGGGAGGGGGGTGCATCCATTGCGCCGTTTGGGGTCACATATGCCAAATGTTATAAATAGTGTTATTTTATCTGGAAGTACTGGCTGTTGCCGAAAATTGCCATGTTGGTGATAATCGTCTCAAAACATCAGCACAAATTATGGTTGATAATGTTGAATAGGTCATGGCGACTGTACATGAAAATGGGACGTGTTGTTTCGGTTTCTACACATGTATAATGACGTTGCTCGATTTAAATTGGAAACTATTAGTTATGATATATTTTACGATTGGGGATGGGTATGCAAGTTGAGTGAAACTATTTGAACTTAAATCCGCCCTTATGGAATGTGGCACGTATTAAAGTCAAATAACATATTATGAAACAATAGTAGATGCATCTTTAATAACAGCATATTTACGAAATATCTAAATGATAAAATTACAAATTTTGATAGCAAGAAAATCAACGACATCAATTTAACACTCGATATTGATTATCGATAAAGAGCTATTCATGTTTGAAGTCAATGAAAATGACATGCAAAAGTATACAAGACGGTAATGTCAAAATGGTAAAGACAATCATCCCACGCCCTGGTGAAAATCATTATTACGATTTGTCAAGCAAAGTTGTATGATACCGTGAATGAAACACTATCGTGAACATGTTTATATTTCGTTTGGTCACTCGAAAACGCCATATTACATGAGCTAAAATGTCAAATACGGTTAAACAGCAAATGAATTAGTCAAATACAATGTAACTCACCTTCATTTCGCTCCGAACAGACCTTGAAACTCTTATTATGTGTACTATTGCTTGAAACATCAGACCACTCCATTTTGGCCACTTCCTCGCAACCACGCGCTTTTGGTTGTGTGCAGCACGTGAAGTTAGAAACGTAGCTTGACAACATGCATGACATTCATGATGTCCGTGCATCACAAGATGCAATGAACAACGTCCGTGCAGCCACGGTGTTCGCTTAACGCCAGTAGATAGTTGGTCATGGAGTGAATGGCTTGTTAAAACAGAATAATATGTTGTCAAAAACAATCTTATAAATGTTTGTTTTATTTTTTTTAAAATCATCTTTATTGCATATATATTAAAAGAAAAGGTGATGTATTTTCTGTAGTAAAAACGAAAATAAACAGTTGGTTACTTGCTAGGAATTTCTGTTTGACAACAATGAATGTACACGACTCGATTTGCACGTGAATTTCGCGAAGTGTACACGTGATGTTGAAGCAATGTTTAGAGTAAAATTCACTCAAGCATTACAACATTACAACTATTTCAAAACGTTCAATTAAAGTAACTATTTCGTATTTAAATTAATGAAAATAAAAACGACTTGTCACTTTGTCAATCATAACCATGTGGTGTATGTGAAATAATGACCTCGACCTCGTGAATATCTGTGATAACCATCTCGCGTACCGCTCGATGATAATCACAGATATTCACTCGGTCTGCGGTCATTATTTCAACCATATACTTAAATGTATTTCGACAACGCATGGGCGCTTTGTCATGCAGTTTGGGGCAAAATGCCCCGGCCCCTGGTCACTTTGCCCCATTCTGTCAACAATAAAACGAAAATCAGTTTGTGAAATTGTAAACTCCTTTAATTAAATCTTACCATTCGTCAATAAATGAAATCAAAATTGAATATTTATATATTTTTCAATCCACATATTGGACACAACTTCCCCGGGATTTGTAAATGGTTTTCAACATTGAACTGATACTTATTGTCTTCTGACACTGAATACTAAAGTCCAATAGACTATTGGGAAAAATCTTAAAAATTCAATAAGCATCACCTTGATCAAGGAGAGATGGGACGCCTTTATAACGGTCATTTTACGACATGCCGTATAACGTTACCGTCACCTATACTCGCGGTAAATACATGTATGTTACTACGTGTATTATTCGAATTACATGCGTATCTCAAGTTAGTGGCGAATTTAAATAGCATGGTATAGTCAACTGATAGTTATTCTTTCACCGTGCACTCTTAGATTGATAATATGTTCAATAATGATTACACGGTAGGCCGTCAAAGTTACACTTGAAATCATCAAAACTGCCATGACGTCAGGTTTTTACGTTTATCTAGGTAATTTAAAAAATGACTTTAAAGTGATGAAAAACGTTCTGTGACCACCTATTATTATTTCTGAATTCGTTTGTTCAATTAACTGCGCACATCATATTAAAGTTTTGGTAATATCTAAAATGTGCGTGTTAGTGACAAATCCTGTTGAACATGCGAAACACGATGATAAAAATGCCAATTTAAATTTAAAAGTGCTTAATTTAATTTTGTTTTTCTTTTCAGCGTCATTGAATATCAAAATATAGATTTGCCATACATCCCCGTATGTGATTGAAATGTATCTGAAAGGATTCAGAGTTTATAAGTTGAAAGCGAGCGCTTAATTTAAATACACCAATCAGTCCAAAATGACGTAATTTGCCAACAGGTGTATTATTATTAATGCCGATAGCTCTTTAAATCGTTCGGTGACCCCCAAATT
Source organism: Gibbula magus (assembly GCA_936450465.1). Classification (NCBI taxonomy): domain Eukaryota; kingdom Metazoa; phylum Mollusca; class Gastropoda; order Trochida; family Trochidae; genus Gibbula; species Gibbula magus. The sequence goes on along the minus strand of OW388299.1, from coordinate 19,945,940 downwards.
GTCTTACATTTTTGGATAAAAGACATATAAATTTGCTATTTTGAAAAAATAAACGAATTCTAAAATATTTGGTTTCATCGTCCCATCTCTCCTTAACACAAATAAAAGTAACTTATATGTTCAACGTCCTGCAAATGAATTTCAAACATCGTTATATTCTCATATAACAGGTGTCAAACTTTGAATAAGAGTCTCACAACAACACCTTAAACTGTAATTAAGTAATGCACATTGCGAACAATAAACAATTGAAACATAACTTTCGGAACAACGTTTGAGCCCTTTAAACGGTTTCTCTTAACGACAAAGATCACAAATGTCCTGTTCATCCCCACAATCAGCATGGAACCTCTGCTCACACCGAATACATTTCAACCAGTCCTCTGATGGGGGGTCTTCATATTTCTCGCTACAGTACAAACAGTGCCACCCCTGGGACTGGTCATCGTCTTTCTGCTGAGCAGAATGTTTTTAGTTTTCTTCTGGTTTTTTTTTGCGTGTCTGTGTTGTTTTCTTTCCCTTGTCTTCCATTATCTTCTTGAAAGGCGAAGATGTGACAACTGCCGAGGATTCAGTTTTTTTCATTTACGAGTACGAGGCTTTTGTTTCTGTGGCAGTGGAGACAGGTTTTCAATTTGCTTTCTCACATCTTGTCCTGTGTTCACGTGCTCTGCTTGGTCCCGATTGGCTTCGCCGGTGCTTGGTCCTGGGGCTTCAACTGGTGGCAGCTCTGCTTGGTTCCGATTGGCTTCGCCTGTGCTTGGTCCTGGAGCTTCAGCTGGTGGCAGCTCTGCTTGGTCCCGTTCCGGCTCATCAGTGACAGCAGATGCTGCGAAATCGTCATCACTGAAGATATCTGGATTGTATGGGTATACCCCAGTGCAAGAGAAACCATTCGTTGCTTTCATTGTTGCTGTTGCCTTGTAAGCATCGCCAAACAATTTCACCATGTCAAAGAAGGACACTCTACCTCCCGTATTCATTGTCATCCATTGTCCACTTCCTTGTTGTAGTTGGTCTTGAGGGGTCCAAAGAAGTTCTGTCAAGGGGCTGCAGCTTGTGTGTGGTGGTAGCACAATGATGACAATGCCATGATCCTTCGCATAGTTGATAGCTGCCAGACTTTTATGTCTCCCGTGACCATCCAGAATAAGCAAGCATTTTCTCTCCACACTAGGCTTAGCGTAACTGACAAAATGTTGAAGCCAACACAGGAACAGTTACAGATCATTATTTATCCATCCATTATTGCTTGCCTTTCCGACAGATCCTGGCGGTGCTCCCTTCATCAAGGCCGCAGGCATTCGTTTGCGGGGCAAGATAAGCATTGGAAGTATGTATGTGCCATCAGCATTCACACAGCATACAACAGTGACTGTTCTACCCCTTTCTCCGCTCGTAATTTTTCCGACTTGTTTCTGGCCCTTTTTTGCCACATTATTCCTTGGACGATGAACATTCGTTATACCACTTTCATCCATGTTCGAGACTGCATCTGCAGAGAAAGAATGATTTTCAATCTGTTCCTTGAGGTTGTTAAAGAAGATGTTCACTGTTGGTCTGTTGAAAGCAACTGCTCTTGAAATGCTTGTAGCTTCAGGCTTTCGAATGGATAAATCTGGATGCCGCTGAATAAATCCGTTGAGCAAATCTGCTCCTGCTCTCTTTGTAGTTTTGTTAAAGGGATGGTTGAGGCCGTTTTCTTCTGCAAGCGAATAAGTCATCAAGGTAGGTGGTATTCTTGGCACACATCCGAGGGGCGTTCAATAAGTGTTGCAAGCGGGGCATTGATGTTTACATAAACAGTGTCAGCTTATAGCAGGTGTTACTATAGTCAAAACATAACATTGACACATGTCAAAACAATTTCTAGACATAACAATTATTTAGATATAATAGCTGCGCTGACCTAGGGGTCTCCATAATCATGGATTCTCTCAAACATGAACAACGCGCTGTGATCAAGTTCCTTACTAACGAGGGATGCAAAGCTACAGAAATACATAATCGTATGTGTAATGTGATGGGTAAGGATGCTCCTAACTTTTCAACAGTTTGTCGCTGGTCTCTTCAGTTAAAGCGGGGCAGGAGTCCTTAGACGATGACCCACGGTCAGGCAGGCCATCTGAAGTCACCCGACCGGAAGTTATTGCCGCTATCGAAAGACGAATTTTAGCTGACCGCCGTGTTAAAGTTTCTGAACTGTCTTTGGAATTCCAGATATCAGTTGGAAGTGTTGAAAAAATAATTCATGACCATCTTGGTATGTCCAAGGTATCTGCAAGATGGGTACCCAGAAACCTCACAGCACAAGATCGCCAGAAAAGAACCGAAAGTTGCATGGAGCTCCTGGATCGGTTTAATGCGGATGAAGCCAGGTTTTTGTCTCGTCTGGTGACAGGTGACGAAACCTGGATCCACCACTGGGACCCGGAAACTAAACTTGAATCCAAGCAATGGAAGCACCCGAGTTCACAAACTCCCCTGAAGTTTCGCACTCAACCATCAGCTGGCAAGGTTATGGCGACAATCTTTTGGGATGCAAAAGGCATATTATTAATTGATTACTTGCCAATCAAAACTACAATGAATGGTCAATATTATGCCAACCTAATGCAAGAATTGCGAAAGACAATTTGACAGAAACGCCGTGGAATGTTGACACGTGGTGTTCTGATTTTGCATGACAACGCTCCAGTCCACAAGTCAAGAGTTGCACAGGCCGCTATACATGATCGTGGATTCGAACAGCTTAACCACCTACCCTACAGCCCAGACCTAGCCCCCAGTGACTGCTTCCTGTTCAGAAACCTGAAATCCGCCCTACGTGGAAGGCACTTCCGGGATGACGAAGACGTCAAAGCTGCCACAGAGGCGGGTAAGGGGGGAAAACGGAAGACTTCTACAAAAGCGGCATCAAAAGTCTTAAAGAGAAATGGAATAAGTGTATTGAGGTGAAGGGTAACTATATTGAAAAATAAAAGTAAAAAATTGACTACGCGAGTTGGTTTTATATTGAAGTTGCAACACTTATTGAACGCCCCTCGTAGATATACTTACAGTCGGTAAGAGGGGCCAGCTTTCTTAGGTATTTTCGCGCACATACAACAACTGAAAATGGCTCGTGTTTAGGCCCATAGGTATGTGAGACAAAAATGTCGGAAATTGTCTCTGTTGACTTTGCACCAAAGTATGTGTTGCTTTAGATAAGGTTGATCAATAGGAAAACAATGTTCCATTGGGTGTCATCGTCTGGTTCCGAGAAAAAGAGTTTTGTTATTAGTATTCGCAAATAATTGTTCGACAAGAGACTCAAATTACTGTTTTTCTGCCCATGTTCTCTTCCATGAATTTGTTTAATAATGTTTCCACCACTGACACGGCCGTCGATACCATCTACGGACATTCTGAAATATAAAAAAATCAGATTATCAGATCATACGGGGCAAAACGCTCCCCCTGGCTCACTTTGCCCGAATGAAGGTTGCATTATATAAATACACATTACAAAATAATTCACGAGGGTAATCTTGTTTGACATGGCTGAATAAATACATTAAATCAATATGTTTAACATGTGAACAACGTTAAACGTTACCTCTAAAGTTTTCAGTATGATAGTTGCATTTCAAAATATTCAGTCCTTATAGCAAAATGCTACTTTTTCGAATATTTACGATCGTACCTCTCTAACTCCTGCAAATGGCTCCAGTCAGGGTCATGACGTTTTGTGACGGTTGCTCTCATTGGATGATAATGAAAATAACGCCATATATTGGTATTAAAGGGGCAATAACTGATTGTCACTTTGCCCCGAGTGGGCGCTTTGCCCCGGTATCCCCTAGATATAACAATATTTTCAGTAAATGTCAAACTGTGATCAATTTTATATCTATCCTACAGAGTTATAATGTCATTATCGTAAAAGAAATATTATGTAATGTATATATGGTCAGAAAAATACAATATATATGAACAAACATTATTTAAGAAATAAAGTTCCCTGTACCCCAATGTGTTTTGTAATAAAGTATAGTTTTGCCCTGAACTATTATAGTTCAAGTACGAGGACGGTAGTCCGAGTTCTTTGACGTTATAATAGTTCAGGGCAAAACTATACTTTATTACAAAACACATTGGGGTACAGGGAACTTTATTACTTTTCTAAGATAACCCATAACACAACATTCTGCTTTGAGTAATTTTGCAAGAAAAATAGAGTTTACTTCTTTAGTATCAATAATCCATGATCAGGGCCAACTGACGAGCCGTGCGACAACAGCGACTAAGACGTCATTGCTCTGTTGTGATTGTGTAGCTTAAAATTTAAGACTAATTCGGATACAAAAGAACACATTCCTTCAATAATTGATATAACAACGCTACCGTTGTTTTAGGACATTATCATTTGCAGAAAAATACGGTCTTTCAACTGCCCTCTTTCGTTGGGTTACCATGGGCACACGTGACTACGAGGGGAGCGGAAACGTCATTCAATTGTTACATCATCACACAAAAACTATACCTTTATCGTCTGATAAAGTACTTTTATTTCGATTGTTCTAGCCGCTAGGCATCTTAGAAAATGAACTAAATGCTTTGTGCTGGTCGCCTGTTATTGAGTAAACTATACGTATTGACTTATTCATGTATTTGTTTTTCTAAAATGGGGTCACAATACCATCAGATTACGACGTATAGAGAACTCAGAACTAGTAACCATGTTATACCATTTATCAAATTCTCAAACAACACAACACCACAAGGGAAAACAGCATTTCTTTTATGAGAAACGTTCCATTTTACAGGGCATAGCAGACAATTAATGCATGTATGTAATGTACCTGGTTGTTTGTAGTTCTCATTTTAACCAGATGGTATTGTCTCTACTTGGCAGAATCAACATGTGTGTTGGGCCTACTTTCCCTCATCTTCCATCATAGTGAAAATGGGTTTATCAACAAGTTTTATTCATCAGAACTTAAATTGTGATTATCATGTAAAAATCAATATACAAGTGAGATTGGCTCACATAACCCATCAACAGTTTCTGACATTGTTTTCGAGTTCTATGAAGAGCATTGCCATGGGCTACATTTTTTATTCCCCTCCGTGACCATTTCCCAAGTAAAACTTGTCAGCCATAGGCGCTGTAAGTCTCGTTCCGTACGACCTTCACCTCTGACTTCCGGGGACTGCCTAAACTGGATCATGTTCGTAGCGCGGCTGCGCAAAGCTTACTGTAGCTGTATCTTATATACTTTAGACGGTTCCAAGTCTCTGGTAGCTACGCTATGTTCTTCTGTCAAAAACCACGGTTTTTGTTTAGCTTTTGATAGCTATCACTCAAGCAATAAGCCGTCTTGCCATTTTTATCGACTTCCTATTGACTTAGGTGAACGATTATCTTCAATTCTGATACTATTTTACATGCAAGACGGGTTTTCACAATGATTTACGGTGGTACCTCCTCGTTGTGTTTACCGTCATTTTGCACTGTAAGTCCAGTGTGAACAAATATAGGAATGAAAATTACACCCAATTCATTTAAGCCATGTGTTAATTAAATCTATGCTCACTTGGTTATATGAAAACTCTTCAAATCGTAGCCATCTCTCAACAAAATCAAAGGATCTCGTGACATGCCTACAAAACTATAAGTCAGAAAACAATGTTATAATTGTTATGATGATTTTAATTTATGAGCACATGCAGATATGTGAACAAGCTTTGAAAATTAAACAATTGTTAACTAACATTTTTCATAAGAGAAGAAATTCTACCTCAGAACATTGAATTTATTTTATTATTTAAGAAGCTGATTACTGTAAACAATTTCAAATAAATAAATGAATGGTATACTTCTTTACAAAATAGGGGAAATAAATAAATGAAAAACAGTTGCAGCAAATGCATATGATCTGTTGCAAAAACCTTATTTAAAATTGATGTCAAAGTCAGAAAACAATGTTATAATTGTTATGATGATTTTAATTTATGAGCACATGCAGATATGTGAACAAGCTTTGAAAATTAAACAATTGTTAACTAACATTTTTCATAAGAGAAGAAATTCTACCTCAGAACATTGAATTTATTTTATTATTTAAGAAGCTGATTACTGTAAACAATTTCAAATACATAAATGAATGGTATAATTCTTTACAAAATAGGGGAAATAAATAAATGAAAAACAGTTGCAGCAAATGCATATGATCTGTTGCAAAAACCTTATTTAAAATTGATGTCAAAGTTATTTCAGCATTTAATAGGAACTAAAAATATAAAATTAACTAAAAAGGAGTGACTTTGATAAAAATAAAATAAAATTAGGAGACATATGATTTATGCCTTGTACTTCAAAAGTTTAAAATTATTTGATATACTGATCACTTTTCTTTTTATGAATTGAATTTATCATGAATTTTATTCATCTCGAAGTAAATAAATGATCTCCAAGTGCTAATGTAACACTTGAATACCCTGTGTATTCACCCACCTGCTTAAATTTAGTGTCCTAATTTTGCTTTATAAATTATTTCAGATTTACCTCTTGGTCAGAATAGAGAGCACTTAGTGGGATTTTGCATCTTACAAAAGCTTAAATAATGTGCATTTCTAATTCTAATCTTTTAAAAATAAGGTGTCTGAGTGGATTAAGCTATTCGCTTGAAGTCCACTACCCATTAGGTTATTTTCATCCTTTTTTATTTAAAGCAGTATATGTTAGACCTATAATTTAAGAAACAGAATCTAATCTAGAGGCTCCAATCTAGTTTATAATTAATAAATAATTGTATATCAAGGTCATCATTAGCAAAATGATTTACAACAAACTCTAACACAGAGCATATAAGGTTTTCACTTATATGTAAGAAAGACGTGTTTAGCAATTGATTTATTATTGCTTTAATTGACCATTGTCAATTTGTGGTGCTGCTTTTGATTTATGAACATTCAGATAGGGATCTAAGATAATAATTTGTTTAAAATTTCTAAGAAACATTATTTCATGAGACAATGAATTTTTTAATGAGTTTTTAGGTTTTTAGGTTATTTTAGAAGCTTTACAAATAGTCAATAAAAACCACCAATGGAACTTTTTACAAACTGTAGTGGATTAACAGATGAAAAGCAGGAAAAGAGCCTATTTAAAGTTTATATTGAAGGTATGACTGAAATATACATGAATTAACAATGAAGACTAATCATACAGATATGTATCATATTCCTTTTACTTTAATAGCTGAATTTATTTATTTTATTTTTTTAAATACTAACATCTTTTGAGTATGTGAATTGAATTTACATTTTTAATTCTATTAGCTCAAAGTAAAGAAACAATGTCTCAGTACTAATATAACATCATCACTCGACCTGGCATGAATGTTTGAATACCCTAGCTCTGTACCCAACTCTTTGAATTCTGTATTCCATATTCCAAATATTTGAATTATTGCCATTTTAATCAGGATACAAAGCACTTTGTGGGGATTTTCATCTAAAATAAAGTTTGAATAATGTGTATTTCTAATTCACATATTTTAGAGATTTACAAATATTTTAATGTTGTTGCTGGTATTTTTATTAGTTGATGTATTTTTCTTAGTAACTGGTTCAATATTAGAATTTAGCAAACAAACAATTTCTCGTTTAATTTTTGGCCTGCTTCAAAGAATGCTCCCATGATCCTGAATAATTCAACAAATATTACATCAATTATAATAATTATAAAGATAAACATGCATGTATGTCAGGCCCTTTTTTATTATATTATAATATATATATATTTTATAATAAACTATAATACTGACTGTTAAAATTGAATGTGTGCTAGATAATTATTATAGTTATGCCTGTTTGAAAATAGCAGATATTATTATATATCAGTGATTATTCAAAATTTATTTATTTATTTATATTTAGTGTCTGATTTGCTTAAAACATATTCTGATCATATTATGGCTGATAAGTAATATAAATAGTTGCAATTCATTAATTGTTTTTAAAACTTTCCAAAGAATAATATAAATTTGACATTTGCGAGTTGTAGGCAACTTCAAAAGTGATAGTTACTGCAGTTTGTCAATGACCAGAGTTATTATGAGAACCAGCGATTTCATAGGAGGAACCGGTTCCTACGCCCGTTATTACCAGTACTGGGGATTTCCGATAGGCGTTGTAATCATTTTAATTGAAATATTTTGGGGGACAATTGGCTTCCACACATGCTTCACTCTTCCTGGCCACGTTCTTCAAACCTGCCACATACTTTTCCAGTACACGATGGACACTACGATTCGACATCGCCATCGTTTTTGCTGGTCGTCAATGCGCAGAGTCGCATATATCAGGAACTAGTTTATGGTTAGTCCCCGGAAGTAAGATGTCTCGCAAGATCTCGTGACCTACTTACAGCGCCTATTGGAGAGTTGAGTTACATGAGGTCATCACTCTGTAACAATAACATTTCGAGAATCGGTTTCGAACTCGATGAAGACCCAAATTGTATTCACCCAATTTAACGTTATAGAATGAAGTAAACGACATAAATTTGAAATCAAGAAAGCTTCAAAGTGACAACGTATGATGAGATGATTGTTAAGAAGAGTTGATGTACACCTAAAACTTTTAGATAAATGCCCGGACGAAAGGATGGACGGACGGAAAGACCGCCAAATATATTCCCATCCCCACCTAGTAAGTAGCTAGAGTATACTTAGTACACTAGTCTTACACTCAGACTCTGATTTTCCGAAAAAAGGCTCCTTTTTAATATTGTTTTCAATATTTGTTTTCAGGGTGTTAGACTATTAGTACACTGACACTGAGTGGAAAGAAAGCATTCTCACGGAGAACATATGTTTACAAAGAAGTTAACTAAAAGGGTTTCAATTTAAATGTGTCTCAATATTTGAGTGTCAATACTTTATAGAGATCCGATATACACAATTCCATGCATGTTCAGTCAAACTCTTTATATCTCAAAAATCGCTATCGGTGGTACTAGATATACCATATTTGATAATATTAATAAATACAGGAAAGATGGCAGAGTACAACTATTCATCATAAAATAAATATATTTCATTTCAGAATACAGCAAGATTAGACGAATCATTTGATACTCTTAGTTACACTTCTTACATTAATATTAAGATACGGTGCTAAATATTTTGATTGTTCAAAACCGTAGTTTACAAATACCTTATGCTCGGACAAGAATATGTTATTTACATACTCTAGTTAATGAGTTCCTCTCAATTAATTCAACATTGAAGAATAAAGAGAGTTACCTCCCCCAGCCTATGTCCCCGATAGCTATAGGTTGTTTACCCTGTGACGTCATTCCTTTCTCTTTGGCGAGCCGACATTGACGTGTTTCATGCTGCTCTCAGAGTTTTGAAACATTGAGGATATTCATTAAATAACCCTCGACCGAGGTCTATTCATTCTCTTTTTTGAATGTATTACTTCTTGTTAGGCTCTTTCTACCCTAGTTTGGGTTTGGAGAGAGTTTTTGTTTCCTACTGCAGTGTGGACTTCACGGGTTATCTAGGTCATTGTTCTTGGCTGTGACTGGAGATGTGTCAATTTCAGCTCGTGCGGCACATGCTTCTGTTGCTTGTCTCGGAGGACTGATGCTACCCGGTGGTTGTGTTGTTTCGTCTGTCGTGTTGCTGACTGCAACTCAATCGCCTTCAGATGCTCCATCGTCTGTCTGCTCGTTCGCCTTCCTCCGACGGCGTTTCGAGACGATGCCTTCAGGAATGTTAGGCCTTCGTCACCTGATGGACAGGTGGGCAGACTGCGCGTTTCGAAACGACGCCGTCTGACTGTTGTTAGGCCCCTGCCTCCGGAACGGACCGAGCGTTTCAAAACGACGCACTTTGTTGGTGTTAGGCTTCAGTCACGTGATTGACAGGTGCATTATAGCCATTCGATTCGGCTAGTCCACTTAGTCCTTTTATTGGTGGTACTTAGCTGATGTCGTCTTCCGACTTTGTCGGTACTGTGTGCGTGCGTCGCCTGGCCTGGCCTTGTTCATCGTTAACTTACACTCTCTCACTCATATAGCGGACTAGACATCGGTCTTGTCGGACATGACTTCACCCTACTCTTGGCTCTGCGGACTATGACCCCCACTCCTATTGTCACCTCTGCCGCGTACGGACTACGTCTGGCTCTCCCATCTCTTCCGCTCTCCAGCATCAGTCTTTGTCATAGAGGAGGCCACAACAGAGTTTGACTCCCCTGCACGATGTTGGGTAGGACCAGTCAGACGTGGCATAGCATGGGAACGTGACGCCAGTCTGCGAAAGCCGGTTCTTCTCCGTAGGCTGACACTGTTCAAAGACGTCAGGGTGGAGGAAGAAGAAGAAGAAGAAGAAGTGTACACGCTCTTCTTCGTCCTTTGACGCTAAGGAGTTGAGTCCATTCTGGGGTGTCCTCCTTAATTGATGTAAATTGGTGTGGCACTACGGTGCCCTCGTCACCTAGCCGTAATGTGCAGAGGGACTCTTCTGTCGCCAGTTCTGTCGGACACATCAGTACCCTCGTCTCCCGGTTCCACAGGACAGCGCGAGGAGGGGGAGGGGGGGGGGGGGCGACTTCATCGACCCCTCCAGACCTCTGTTCATTCCGCTCTCTGCTGACGTCACGGCAGACAAACCGCTACCAGACCCAGTAGAACAGATGTCCGCTATAGCAGAGTTGTCCGGCTCTGCACCCCAGGAAGTTGAAGACTCCCTTTCACTGGCTAAGAGGGCGAGGATGTAACCACTACTTACGCGACGTGTCTACCAAAGATCTGGAAGGCGTGGCAAAATGCAACATTGGGGCCATAAGTGCTCGCCAAGCATTGGACCTCCTCGGGACACCTAATAAGGGGTGTTCCCCTGCTTAAGTGTGCTTTCTTGGTTGTTTGGGGGTGGGGGTAGATGAATCCTTAGGGTTAATGTCAGCTCCTACCCTTGTTTTTTTGTGGGTTTCGGGCTAGCCGTAGCTTGAGAACCCTTCGGTCCTTCCAGTCGCCAACGTCGGGGGAGAGTTACCTCTTCTGCTCTCGGGTTGCCTCACATCCCGCCTCCTTCAGTTGTATGCTGGCTAAGGTGAGTTATCAACTAGAGTATGTAAATAATAGAACGTTTTTGATTAAACGTAATTATTTATAATCAGTGAATAACATTTGGGGTAGACTTAAAACATGGATAGAGCAAACAACAGACTATACATTGATCTTCTGAAAATACAACATATCTCTCAGACATCCCGAAAAACGAAATATGGTTCTAAACCTTATTATAACAGTAAAGTATAACATAGACATATCAAAGTTAAAGGGCGAGCTCTTTACCGCAAATCAATTTAATAAAACAAGCCTTATTTTTTTTTTACGAGATTGATACTCCAATTGCAATTACTGAAATTTCATGAAATTCTGGTCTGTATGTCATAATCTTTTTAAAGACTGAAACACACTGCAACTTCGGTGAATGTATGATGCCAGGAAAAAAGAACTTGTATACTTGTGCGTGAACTTTATGTGAAATCATTTTGCAGTTGGTCTGTACCAATATTTAAAAATGCTAACGTTGTTGACCTTTGTATTAAGAATAAGATATTATTTATTTATAATCAGCGTTGATAACTCATCGGTCTTTATACCCCTCCCACCTCCCCTCCTGCTAGTCTGAGAGCTGCCTGCTCCAGGAGGAAGGAATGACGTCACTGGGTAAGCAACCTAGCGGGACATAGTGTGGGAGAGGTAACTCTTTTTATTTTTCAGTGTTATATCTAGTCGAGTGATTAAGTGAGAGGAACTCAATTGGCTATGGTGAGTTATCAACAGTGAGTATAAATAATGACGTTGATTCAAAAACGTATTATGTAATTCCTTCTGTCTCTGTTCTATAAAATCCTGGAATAATGGAATTCATTAGAGATGATTACAATTTAGACAGATAGGCAGCAAAATCCAATATAATATTCTTTCTTGTTGATGTAGTCATCCCAGGTATAATATTTGCTCCACTAAATAAAGCTATTACATCATCATCATCATCAATCATTTCAATTCGAAAATACAATTCAATACCTAGTATATCAATTAGTTTATTGGAAAACGTGTTTCGCTTGGTCAAATAGTGCTCGCAGTGCAGAATGATATGACAGTCATGATCAAAACATTGATTATTACAGTAAATACATTCTCGAGTTTTACCTCTTGAATTTACCTGTATTATAGTTGTATATCAGATCTATATTCTGGATTGTCATCCATTTTTCTTCATAACGAATACAAACTTCTTCCTTCAGGCCGCCGCTATCAAACTCCTCGCTTTAGGACTAAGAGAGCCAACGACTCTTTTATCCCACGCAGTATTGCTATTTTAAACAAGTAATGTTATTGTTTGCTTAATTTTAGTCCTCACTATATTCAGGTTTTAGTGCTACTTACATATATATTTTATGCTCTTAAAATATTCTACACTTTAGTTGTTAACCATAGTTTTAGTAAATGTTATTTTATTTCTTAAACACTTCATGTTAAACAATATTTTAATACCTTAACATCCTCATGTTACTATGTAACTATTATATATATATTTATGATCATGTTTCATGTATTATCTTATACTATCCATTTTAAGGCAACGTTGAATGTTCATTGTGATTTGTGAACGCATGTTGAATGGTGTGAGTGATGTGTTTGTATATGTACACCTTGTATTTATAACCTTCATTTATCTTTGCAATCTGTAACGCAAAACAAATTCCCTCCTTGGGCAATTAAGTATTATTATTATCATTATTATAATTATTATTATTATTATTATTATTATTATTATTATCATTAAACTATACAGGCTAAGCATACGTACATGTGGTTGAGTGTGTACTTTAGCATATCTAGTCATATCCTGCCTGACAGATAAAGTTAACTTCCATTGATTTTCCTCTGAGGATGTGATATCTTTAAAAGTAACCATAATGTACATAATCAATAACGAATCTAAGTAAATAATATTTTCTCATCGTTCTTAGGATAGGAGACAAGCAATGATATTACCTGACTTTTTAAAGATTCAATGTTTAATGAGAGATATGCACAAAATAGCAACTTTTTTGATGAGTGACATTGATTATTTCACAAACGACTGAGAAACAGCAGTCTGCATTTATCAATATAATATCCAGAGACCTAATTTGGCTATTACAGAGCTAGAAGAGCTTCTTCTGCTAAAACCTTGGATGCAGCGTGCAAAATATCTTTGAGTTGATTAAATCAAATCGATGTCTTTACCGTGTAATTCAGGCAAAAGTTCACACCCATAATAGCTAGTTGGAAGTGTCATCCGCTTCCATATGTTGATTGATGTTAGTGGATGTAGATTGTCGCTGTTCAAGTCAACCGACCTCAATGAATTTACAGTTTGTCTAGCGTTTTGACAACCAGTAAAGATTATGTCTCTACATGACATATCTGAGGAGATAAGAATACCACCGTACTTTACAGAGTCAGTATTGGTAATGATAAATGACCAAAGGAAAGTTCTATGTCTTGACAGGGTTGTTTCCCTTTATGAAATATGATTACTGTGCTCTTGGTAGCATTACATGTTTATACATCGTGAAGCATACTTTAAAACAATATTGAGAGAATATTGAAGTCCGCCAGGCGTGGTACTAATAAGGGTAGTGTCATCAGCTAAAAAACACCTGAGGGTACATCAAGACCATACACACGAATGCCATTATTAACGAAGTTCAGTTCAGTTAAAAGATCATTAATGAATATCAAGAAAATAAATGACGATCATACTCTGCCTTGACCTACGCCTTGTTTAATTGGAAATAGATCAGATGAAGTGCCGTCATACTGAACAAAAGCTGAACTGCATGTATAATTGTGGTATAGTAAATTCCATATGTTGCCAGAAATACCAAGATTGTGGAGTTTTACAAAGAGACAACCGTGCCAAATTCGATCGAAGGCTTTTTCATTGTCTAGAAAATAATGCAGTAAAAACCAGTGATCCTCGTTAAATGTAATACTTTATAGAAACCAGAAGCATGAATACAGCCATTGTTGCGTCATGTTCTTTTCGAAGACCAAATTGTAATTGATCTTGAAATTTGCTATCAGAAGAAACAAGAAGCTCTAAACGTGTGAGAATTATTTTCTCAACACAGTATGTAAGAATTATGCCTCTGTAGTTTTTTGGATCACTTTCAGAACTTTTACCTTTGTACATTGGAACATTCTTAGCCAGTCTGTAAACACGTGGAAAATACACTGCGTGCATGATAGCATTAAATAATTTACACAACTTAGCTTATTCACTAACTTATGAACCTACCTCCGTATATATCATTCATTTCAGACAGTCTTTTCAATATCGTATCATTTGGTTAGCGTCGGTTACATTTCTGTATCACCACCAAAGATGCTCAGTATTTACATAATCGGGACCAGGAGCCTTGTTACATTAGAGATTACCAAAGGCTCTATGTCAGTGTATAAAACATCATCAGCAGCTGTACAATCACATGAGTGAGCAATTATATCTGCAAGCGTGGGACTGCACAGAACATTTGAAATCTTCGTCAAAGCTTTCAGATTCATAAGGTTAGCAATATCAGCGTAGTATTTGCCTCACACTGTACTATTACCTTCTGGTGTACGAGCGTTAACGCTGTTATAGACCAGTTCTTTATAGTTGATTTAGGGCGTCCCATTTTGCGCACAGATTTGAGAAATGTATTAATATCAGTTTCTGACGATTTTTCCAAGTCACGAAAGGTTTCCTTGCGTTGCTCACTTTTTTAGTTTCGATGTTTTCGCCTAAATTAGCAGTTAGCATCTTAATATAAACTGTAAGATGAATGTTCTCTGCTAGCCAGTTTCTACGTGCAACAATATAACAATATTATTATGTACATTATTTAATCCATCACGTTTCAAGTAAGGCTTGAGGTGGGGTCTAAACGACCCAGATGGAATACATTTATGACTAGCATTGAGAAGGGCATTACTAAGCTACTCATTAAATAGTTCAACATCATCAAATTGAACATCGTTACATGTGATATGTAAGTGAGAGACAGTTCTCTCGACCTCTCGCGTGTAGGCACTTAACTCTGCTGTATCGGCTTTAATATTTTGGAATATGCAAATTTGTCGTTCTAGAATTATGCTTAGGGTCGATATTTACAGTGACGTAACATGGGAAATGGTCTGATAATTCATAATTACATGTATCAATGATACAGCAGTGAATTTAGTGGCCTGCCACATGAGAACTCAAGGTAAAAGTTTATAGTCAATAAGTGATTAATATTGTTCATCCTTGCTCCTCCACGTGTGCGAGTCATGCAAGACATGAACTAGATTTCTTTGTAGATTTAGCTTTTTCAGAACTTTGTCACGTGGAGATAGCAGGAGTTTACAAACATCTGAATTTAAATCACCAACTAAAAAAATGTCTCCCTCTCGACTCAATAAGTCATAAACATCCATCAACTCATCAACAGCGTTGAAAGATACTGAATGCAAAACATGTACAATGGTTGAAGGTAATCTACAGCAGATGGCATATACAAGAGCTGATAACCTGACACACACATAATACTCAGAAGCCAAGTTCAAAGGGCAAGCACTCCATTTAGATGTACTACTACGGAGTAAATCTAGACCACCCGAACCTCTAGCAGAGTCGCTTGTATTACACACATGTTACCGGAAAATACCCGCTTATATTGCACAGTCGGTCAATGTTACCATGGTTTAACAAGTGTTCTTGAATGCCTGTGATATCTACATTATCAGATGGGATTGAATGCAAATCACGGACATTCCACGTTTGCAGGCTAAGCGTTATAAAAAAAGATGTTCACAAATATGAGAATCAGTAACATATTCCACATATTGATAAGAAACATCTGCGTTGCTGTTAAAGGGGGTCTGTGGTGGCTAATGAGCCCACTGATGGCGAACGGGTTGCGTGCTGGTGACATGGTCACGTGACTCGGACTGGGCGCAAGCGATGTTTTAGACAGGGGATTCCCCCTTTTGACACGCGATCGTTGATTGGCTGTTTCATTCTCGTTCTTGTTTTGGACCCCGCCCACTACAACGACTTCATGGTCCATGACCAGGTTCGAGACAACGCAGCCTACAGACATCAATCCCACAGACGATTTAATTGTGTTGCAGAGGTTTGGACGTCTTGGACCAGGCAATAGACGATTTTTCCAGAGTTGTGTTGTACTGGAAATCCGGGATCGATTCCTTGATCCCCAAGGGCACTACACTGGAATTATCGGACTTTAGATCTCAGTGTAGATGTGTGGGAGGAAAAACGATTACAATCAGAAAATACTAACATGTATTACCATTAATTCATTTGGTACTTTTTTGTATTCTTCATAAAGCAAAACTTTTCTCGTAAGGAATGACATATATTTCATTGAAGAAACCTTTGTAGTTGTATGTATGTAAAAGATGTATTTTATCTCATAAAACATGTAAAACAAGTTTCGTAGGCAACAACTTCATTATTGTAAAAAAAAGACCCAGCATTTTCCATGTCACTCAGTCTCTATGAATGTACATCATACATACTGGACACAAACAGTGGAAATTATTCCATAGTGATGTATTTATTGATAGTGATGTTTTAATCCTGAAATATATAAACCCCAACTTGGACATATAAATATACTTTGTCAATGTCAATAAATATACAAATTTGTTTTGACATAAATTATCCCGACAATGTTGAATACATGTTTTATAAATGTATTTCTAAACAGTCATTGAATTGTTAATACTGTTCACATAAACTTTCTTATAACAAATTAAATGTACAATATATTGACATGCAAGTCGTGTGTCATTTATCTAGTCAGTAGTGTATACAACGTGCAGAGAAACTTTGCAATCCTCAAATTGCCTAGCCGGGCTGGAGACAATTGCAATACGATTTGGCAATAGAAAGCTTACATATAATGCTTTGAAGTTTCATCCCCAGAGTTCTACTTGAGTCTATGTACAAATAACAGTGTTCAATACACATTGTCTGTTATGTCAGCAGCATTTCCTGTATATTGGCAGACACCTGCGGTTGTCGTCTCCACTGACACTACCAAATACCACAATTATGTAACGTCGCAGATTATGATCACATCATGAATTACACTGCAGCCTGAGCCAGATACTTTTCAATTAGCATCCAATTAGCATTGATCCCTGTAATGAAGTTTATTGGTGATATTTTCATTTCTACCACATTTTAAAATATTTGATTTTTGATAAGTTACACATAGGGCAAACTGACAGAAGTCACCAGCTGTAGAAGTCGCCCGAACTTCGGAGACTTTTCACTTCCAGCTGACGCAATAATATCTGCAATAAATGCAATCTGTTTGTTTCCAATTTTCCTTTTTAATATGTTTTATTTGTATTTTCTTTTTATGAATTATTGATAGTTTGATGTATTTTTGTTTTATCAAAACTAGCCATTGCTTGAGGTTCAATTAACGGTTTCGTGACAGAAATTTGCAAAATGTTTGTTTTCATGTAAATGTTTACGCACAGTTTAGAACATACAGGAAGCTCCAGAATGTATTAAATTATATGAATATACCAGTAGAAACATCTAATCATTACTTTAAATGCGATAATGTGATTCAGCCGATGGGCTTATGGCATGGCATGGTGTCCGGCGTCCGTTCATCCGTCCATCCGTAAACTTTTCGCTTTTTCGACTTCTTCTCCAGAACCAATAATTCCAAAGAGCTGAAATTTTATGTGCAGACTCCTTGGCTAATGGGGATTTTAAATTGTAGATTTCGTGACCCCATGACCCCAAATGGGGTCACCTGGGTCACATCCTTAAAAACCTATTTTCATCTTCTTCTTCAGTTCCAAAAGGTCTAGAGAGCTGAAAAGTTGTGTGCAGACTCCTTGGCCAATGGGGATTCTAAATTGTAGATTTCGTGACCCAATGACCCCAAATTGGGTCACATGGGGTCACATCCTTAAAAACCTATTTTCATCTTCTTCTTCAGTTCCAAAAGGTCTAGAGAGCTGAAAAGTTGTGTGCAGACTCCTTGGCCAATGGGGATTCTAAATTGTAGATTTCGTGACCCCATGACCCCAAATGGGGTCACAGGGGTCACATCCTTAAAAACCTATTTTCATCTTCCTGTTCAGTTCCAAAAGGTCTAGAGAGCTGAAAAGTTGTGTGCAGACTCCTTGGCCAATGGGGATTCTAAATTGTAGATTTCGTGACCCCATGACGCCAAATGGGGTCACATGGGTCACATCCTTAAAAACCTATTTTCATCTTCTTATTCAGTTCCAAAAGGTCTAGAGAGCTTAAAAGTTGTGTGCAGACTCCTTGGCCAATGGGGATTCTAAATTGTAGATTTCGTGACCCCGTGACCCCAAATGGGGTCATCGGAGTCACATCCTTTAAAACCTATTTTCATCTTCTTTTCCAGTTCCAAAAGGTCTAGAGAGCTGGAAAGTTGGGTGCAGACTCCTTGGCCAATGGGGATTTTAAAATGTAGATTTCGTGACCCTGTGACCCCAAATGGGGTCACAGGGGTCATATCCTTAAAAACATATTTTCATCTTCTTCTCCAGTTCCAAAAGGTCTAGAGAGCTGAAAAGTTGTGTGCAGACTCCTTGGCCAATGGGGATTCTAAATTGTAGATTATGTGACCCCGTGACCCCAAATGGGGTCACAGTGGTCATGATCTAAGAACCTATCTTTTGCTTGGAAACAATAACTTAAATAACTTAAATATTCAACTTTAGATAGTAAATCAATGAAATCCTGATGAGGTACAGAGCCCATGGCTCTATTTTCTTTGTAACCACTTGTAAAGTTTTAAATGACCGCGGAAAAAACTATGGAAATATGTAGAAATATTACATTATCACATAAAACAACAACATTAAGTTAATTAATTAAAAGTTAAGCGCTCACATCGTTTATGCAGCAGCATACCTGCGAAAACGATTGTGACGTCATTTATTCTAACAAAGCATGCGGGAGTTGCTAAGAATTTAGCATAGGAAAGCATGCTCTCAATAAAATTTAATGACAAATTACTTCAAGCAGTTTAACTAGGGATATTTTATTGATCCTGGGCTATTATCCATGTGTTTAAGGATATAAAAGAATCAGTTTGGTGAATAGTTTAAACCAATGACGCATGCCAGAACATTTGGGTTGTAGGGTCCGAAGTTAGGTCAATCTTGTCCGAACTGATGTACGCAACTAAAACCGGTTTTTTCGGTTAATCTAAAGCAATTCTGAAAAATCTATGTAAAATCTAGTAAAATACTTTATATCCAATATTTTGATTTGCTGAAATTGATATTTTAAAGATTATTATTTATTATACAGTCTTTCATAATATTTGAATCGGATCAGTGTCCAAGCTTCGGTCAGTTTGCCCTCCTCTAACCTTTTATGTCTTGGGGAGAAATAGGTTTAATGTAGTTAAATATCAGATAAGCGAACCATTTTGATATTTCCTTTATTTTGCGATACACATGAGTTTGATATCAATAATAGAAAAGGGAAATGGTCTGCATTGTGATAAATACAAGCTCATATCAGTATATCACTATATCCACATTGAAACTTGGTTCGTTATGGGCTAATTATTATTATTATGAACACAACGCAAAAAGGTAAATAACGCCATTGTTACGAGCTCGAATTATAGACACTCCGTTTCGCCGTTTCCACTGTATGCACCATCATGTTGTCCATATACCTTTCGTTGTTGAGATTTACGTCGTGGAAAATAGTCCTTAGAATAGATAGTTGGTGGCCAGAATTCCTCATCGTTTGTAAGTCTATCATAATCATCCGACGGGATGTTAACTTTCACGCACGCACATGTCTCTTATGGGCATATCTATTATATAATATATCTATTATCAAGTCTTTCACCTTGTCAAATGATTGTCAAATTGATGTTGCAATGTACAATACGTTTAGCTCTTACTCTGGACACACCCTCTAGGACAGAATACGATTTAGCAAGAGATTTGATGTTATATGTACGTGATGTTAGCGGTTTTGAAGAAGGAGTTCATAATACCACGAAAATATGTGAAATAAAATTTCTAAGATTTTATAGCATATCCATAACCAAAGAATATGAAATGAGTGAATCAAGTCAATGGGATAATAAAGTATTAAACAGTAGCTTAAAATAGATATCGTTTTATGTTTGATTTGAATAAATCAATGATAATAGGAGATTTATCATGAAGTAGTTGATTTCAAAGTAGAGGTGCAGGGTTACTGAGTGAGTGTAACCGCGCTAGTACGATTATATTTTGGTATCATGAGAAGATGTAGATATCATTCTCATAACTGTTGTCCTTTTAATAACATCTACTTCATGTTTTAGAAACTGGATATGGTGACTTGCTTTGATGTTATAGTTACTGCAGCATCTTGTTTCTCTATTGACAAGTTCTGTAAATGAATGGTTGGTCTCGTTGTCATTTTTATCATACATGTAGGCGGCTCAGGGCATGGATTGAGTGATACAATATATAAATACAATATTAAGTTGAGTTAATTTGAAGATATGTAGAACAATTAAGTATCTCTTATAAACCAAAGAATTATTTAAACAAAATTATTATGTTAATGCTATATGAAATTCAACAATACTGTAACTTCACACACACTAATGTTTATTGTGGCTCCTTTGGGTTATTATTTCAGAAATACCTTTCACACTACTGCATTGTATGATACACATCCTTGCTTTGTAAAACCTGAATATAGATACATTGTTCTTATCAAAATAACTCGTTCGACTGCACATCAGCTTTCTGATTTTGTAGACATTAATTAATTTCATTTTAGCAACTTATAACCCAGACTATATGGCGGTAAAACCTTTTCATGCCGGCAGGTACAGTTAGTGGTTATGGTGAAGCGGTCAGGGATTGGTCAGTGCATAAGTGACTGTGGGAGAGAGATTGTATATTTGTTTTTATTCCTTTTATGAAAATTAAGCCAAGCTGATTCATTTTGCAGAAGCCTGAATTACAAACAATACTGCAAAGGAAGTTGATTTCGAGAGGGAAATTTCGGAAAGCTTAAACATGCTCCAGCTAAACATGGCGGGCCTCGACTTCAACTGGTAACTATTTTTCTGTCATGGTTAATATTGTTTATATTGTTGTTATTGTTAACATTGATCATATCTCCCTGTAACATTCATATTAATCAAACTATTCAATTAAATCTCTACTTTTTTTTATCATACTCAAACGTTAGCGATGTAAGTGATACGTTGTTGTAATGATGTAACACCGTAATTTGTATTAATGGAATAATGCATAAAATATAAAAGCTGCAAAAATGTCGAAAATGTATAAACAAATATTGTTTTGTGTCTATTTGTATAAGAAATAAAGCATTTATCATAAAAATGCCATGCTTACATCAATATGCTTGATACAAAATATAACTTATTTCCCTGACAACTTGTTTTCAAAGTCTATAAATGTATATTATTTGTTTGCAGAGAGCTGCATCTAAACACGCGAATGCACAAGAAAACAAGCTAACGGGCAGGGAAACAAGCTAACCGGTGAAAAGGCTTTGTTTTATTCTATCAAAATTAAAACGTATAATCAAAGCTTCATGTGTTTGTTATGTTTGTTTTAACATACATGTCATATTACAACGTTCTCACAACGTCGTAATGTATTTGGGAGACAACAAAATGACGTAAGATAAGTAGAAATCATTAAATTTTCATTTCCTCGTCTTCACAATGACGTATGTAGGAAAAAAAAAGCACGTTGTAGACCCTTTCTGGGAGTCTAAAGAATGACGTTGTGACGACGTGAGGATCTATGTGAGGACAACGTAAAAATAGACGTCGTTACAACGTCCTCACAACGTCATAGCAACCTTTTCTGGGAGTCTACAGAATGACGTTGTGACGACGTCAGGATCTACGTAAGGACAACGTTAAGTGGACGTTGTGACAACGTTATCACAACGTAGATTTGTTAGCTGGGTTAATACTTGGGTTTCTTTACTGTCCAGCCGGCCAATCACTATTCAATGTACCATAGCAACATGTGGTGTTCCTTTTCTCGGGGAAACGACCCGAGTTATAATCAATAACATCACGTGTTATCCTCTGGACTCTTCAGCTTCAGGCTTATACTCTGTTTGTCCCCACTGGTAATGATAGTTCGACTGCACACACGTTATGTTCGTCTTCCTTGACCTTAAGCCGCAGACCATCTTTGATCGTCCACACTGTGCTTCCTTCGTGTTCAACATACATCGGAATAGATGTAAACTAGCTTTATTGCAAGGTATAAAACGAGTTTAACATTGACGTAATTGGATTGTTTAGTAAAACACAAGTACAATATGATTTTTTAAACTGCAGTTAATTATTTTAAATTATAACCTATATGTAGGTACATGTAACAGGGAACATAACGATCGGGGTACATAAACTAATGTTTCACATAATGGCATTTGTTTAATTTAAGAGCAGAATACTGTTTGACCTGTAATACAAATTCTCATGATGCATTATGTGCCCGCTATTTTTTAAACCCTATATTTGTTATAGATATTGACCAGAGAAACATGTATTGTATGTACATTATATTATTCAATATTTCAATGAAAAACATATTTTGCATGGTTAAAGGGAAAGTAGCACGTTTTTTGCAAATTTTATTTTTTAAAGTTTTCCACTTACAATGATAGTTTATGTCATTTATATTTACTTTAGAGGGTTAAACATCTTATCACACAAACCAATTTTCCGCTGTGGTAAAAACGGTACCCGGTGTTGCGTATAAAGCAAAAATTACATGGCGGCCATTTTTTTGTGAACACATTTTATTATTCCAAAAGACAAAAAAGAATCCCATGGCTTTACAAAACCATGTACACTAATTTTTACTTGATTTTCCGAAGAGGGAAGGGTGTTTTACTATTGGTGACATTATTTTTCAAATACATCTCATCGACTTGTTTCATCGAAAAAACGTGCTACTGCCCCTTTAACGTTTTACGAAACTTTAGATCAGACGTGTTATCATTTTGATTTATATATATATATGTTATCTTGCAAAAAAATAAGTCATACAGGGTGCCTGCTCGCCTCCACAATGACTTTATTTAGTTATTCTTCTTAATTCGCATTGACGAACGTTTTGTTGAAGGCAATTATCAGAGTATTACCACGACAAAAATACCACTTACCTAAAGTGCACTTTATCGCTGTTAGCCCTTGAACAAGTATTGCTCGAATTTGATCAGGCTTTTACACCTTCTAGCATTGTATGCATAGCGACAGATTCCTGTCGGTTCTATTTTGGAACACTGTAAAGCTGGCGGAATTAGCACGTCTCAGACAGAACTTACATCAAAGTGATTGGTGTGTAAAACATATTTTCCAACCATGTCGCACAAGGTTTGTATTGACTTCCCTGTTCCTAGATATATATATATATATATATATACAATTAAATATAATACAAGTGTCGAAGAAATCACGATGATTTATTCATAATTCACAAGCATGCTTTCGACCATCACGGGTCTCATCAGGTGAATGACGTTGAGTCGGTTGATGCGTCATAAAGTGTAATTACGACGTCACAATACATTGCATAGATACATTCATAGATAAAATGCATAGAAATAGATGTACATTGAATTGATAATGACATTACATTTTAGATATTTTGTGTATCGGAAAAAACAGAATATTTATTTTGTCCACTTAGTTCTAGGTGCGCACTAAGAGGGATAGTACGATTGTGTTTTTGTTTAATTTGAGAACGATGAAGATTCATTCTCCTTTTTAATTTCACTTCTGTTTTCCCGATGTATATTTCTTGACATCCATGACAAACAATCATATAAACGACATTTTTGGAACCAAATGTCATATTTCTTTTTACAAAAAAAACTATTTTATTTGGTGGGATACTAACTGATGTGCCCTCAAATATCACATGTCCCGCATCGTTTGTCGCCACATTTTTTAACCTGAGGGGTATCCGTAATATATATTATGTCGCAGGTCATATCGAGTTCATACTGTTATACTATGTATACAAACTCATGATCTGATGACTTAAGTCCAACAGTTGCCTCAGATCCAAGTACATGTAAGCCATGTGTACTCTGTCAATGTCCATCCCAAATTGAGTTCGATCCAAAATAATCCAATATAATATGCCGATTACTTCTAGACAGATCGAGCGCATGGCTAGCGTTGCAATAAATAGATACGATTTACGTCACGGACCATTCTAGGGTTTCAGCATCGTGACTCATTATCCATTCTCTGATAAATCATTTATATCCATATGAAACTAGGCCTATGCATGGCCGGATGGATGGACGAATGAGATAAGCGATGGATGTAAAATGTTAAATTTATTAAACAGCGGTTTCTTAAAAGGATGCTGAATAAATAGAGAATATTAATCTCATATTTCGAAACACACTTGGATTATCTAAAATCCCTGGTACGTCAATTACAGTGCACCTCATGTTATAATTCTTGCGCGATCTGATGCACCAAATACTGGGCTTTGTAAATGAGTCACTATTAGCTGACATGATATTATAAAGAATTTTTCAAACGAATTTTTTTATCATTTTGGTGGGCTACCCAAATGGCTTACATGAGCAATGTGCTAATATTTTACGCTTTGAAAAATCATATCCTAGTTATCATCCGATCGATTTTTACTTTTGATGGCTTGTTATAAAGACAAATGGCTTTGACGTGGTATATAACATTGAATAATAATATGATGATAACATTCTGAAATATAATTTCAAACGGACATGGGGTGTTGACCCCGTTACATCCCTTTACTTTTTTTTATAGTATATGGGGCTGGATCGTCGACTTCATATTCTTTGTAATCGCTAGTTTCGACAATACAAGCCCCTGTGCTGTAAACAACACATATGGTGAGTCGGAACGTTTAGTAAGACCCACGCACATTATGATTTTTAAACTGCAGTTATTTAATGAATATCATATGGTATGATAGCATTATTTTATTAGTTAACCTTGGTGACTCATACCTGTTGTAGGTAAAGCTAAGAGGGTCATCACTTACCTTTCCAAGTTTTTTAAAAACAGGAATATTCAAAATGATACTTTATGTTCTAACTAAAGGACATGGTGGACATAGAAAAGCATTATATGCATATATAAGCATATATAATGCATTAGATGCCTGCTAATACTGAACGTATTTCAATTTGCAAACATTTCCTCTTGTATAACATATTGGTTTTTAAAGATCTTTTAAACTTGTAAATTGTATATTTGTTATGCATATTGACCAGAATATTTCTTGTATGTACATAATATTATTTAATATTTCAAAGAAAACATAGTTTTTTTTAAGGTTAACGTTTTTGCAAAAATTTAGATCAGACGTTTTTGATTATGTGATTTATGTTATCTTACCTGAATGAAATACGTGGTGCCTAATCGCCATCACAATTACTTTTTACTATACAATATTTCGAAGGTTTTTAATTAACTTCAATTAGCTCACTTAACCCTTAACCAATGAATTACAAACGACATTGCATGATAATGCTGCTGGAGTCACCCACATCAAATGTTAATGATGTTATGTTGTCTATAATTACCAAACCCTGTAATATGCTACTGCGTGAGGACGTTTGCTAGTGGTCGTTACAGTTTGCCATGGCCATGATCACAGCAACGGATCGCTATGTCCTATAATGCATTGGCTGCTTAATATAGGTACATAATGTCACATTTATACGTATAAAATTGATTCATGTCAATTAAACATTGCTAGTAGCTAGATAAAAGTCTTAATAATAGTATATGTTCTCAAAGATATTATTTTAAGTGTGAATTTGATAATTTACAGTTCATTGATTCCTAACAGTAAGGATCATTTTGATTTCATTTGTTTATTTTCGTGTAAATTTATCGCAAAGAACACTGCAACCTATATCATTTGGTTAAAAAAGCATAACCATATCATGATTCTTAACTGTATTGACCGCATTATATTAGGCATTACGTTTGACTATTGGTAGATATTTAATTTGTTCACCTGATATTAAATTTGTGTTTTTTTTTAGACAGGATAGTTAAAAGTGAGAAGTATTTCCCTCTGCAATGATTCCATGAGTCCAATGAGTCCATCGCATATTTTGTCATCACTAATGGATTCGCAGAGTTGCGCAAACTATGTACAGTGATGCAGCGGTTTTGCACTTGCAGATTCACTTTATGTAGCAGTTCATGGTGATTTGATACCACACGGACATTTCGGGTGTTGGATTCCTTTAGAATTAATGATTTCTTGATAATTATTCGCAGGTAAAGTTACTATTTGTTGCCATTGGTTTTGAATTGTTTGAGGCACAATTTCCAAATTCTTTGTTACATACTGTAACTTGCCCGTCAGTGACGATAAACGTACTGTTCTTATTTTCAGTTCATTTTCTGGATGGTTATCACAGAAATGCGTGATTGTTTCAACAAAAAAGTCACTTTGTTCATCGCAGTCGTGGCAACTGTACTTCATGGGCCTGCAAAACAAATTCAGTTTGTTAAGATATTCGATTCCTAAGTCATTGCTTTAGCTGCAGCAACCCGTGAATCAATGCGAGCGAACCGTTTCATCGAAAACAATTTACCACAAGCTGGTTAACAGGTGTTAGTAAGCCTATATATAAAAGAAAAGGAAACCCACAAGAACAAGAAAACTACCGCCCTATCACCCTATTAAGTTGCTTTGGCAAACTTTTTACATCCTTACTAAGTAATCGACTGAATTCATATCTAGAAAATAATGAAATGTTATCAGAGGCTCAGGCCGGTTTTCGAAAAGGCTATTCTACAAATCGATCACATATCCACGTTGTTTAACCTTTCAGAGCTTTTAAAATGCAGAAAAAAAGAAATTATTCTGTGCATTTGTTGATTTTCAAAAAGCGTTTGATAACATATGGCGTTTGGGACTTTGGCAAATAATATATCTGTTTCCAGGTTATACATAATATGTACAGTAATATAAAATCATGTATTTTATGTAAAGATGCTTATACTGATTTCTTCCCATGTAGATCCGGGCTTCGCCAAGGCGAGAACCTATCACCCACTTTGTTTGCTATTTTTATGAATGATATTCAAAAGTGCTTTGATAAAGATCTTTGTAAGGGCGTAGAGCTCAAGCCTGACGACTTTAATGATATATTAGAAAATATTATCAAAATGTTTATACTATATTATATGCAGATGACGCAGTGCTTTTGGCTTCAAATCCAAACGATCTTCAACAGATGTTGGATTCTTTTAATAATTATTATTCCACATGGAAACTTAATGTCAACATTTCTAAAACAAAAGTATTAATATTTGGCGGATCGAAGAAAGATTATAAATACCATTCAAAATTGGAACTAATATTCTCGAAAATGTTCACTCCTACACATATTTAGGCACAGAGTTTTAAAAGAGCAGGAGATTTTCATTAACGAAAGAAAAAGCTATTGAAAAAGCCACAAAAGCAATGTACCAAGGGCCGAAAACTGTAAATAAACATATGAATTACAACTGCGTTTATTTGATTCCATGGTATTGCCTATACTGTTGTATGGCTGTGAGGTTTGGGGATTTGAAAATGTAACATCACTTGAAAAAGTACACATAAATTTTCCTAAGCTATAAGTGCCCTTAAAGGCGCTGTAGCACGTTTTTTGCAAAATTTAATTTTTCAAATTTCCCATTTATAATGATAGTCTATGTCATTTTAATTAACTTTAGAGGGTAAAACATCTTATTACACAAACCAATTATCTGTAGTCGTAAGAACTATGTTGCGTATAAAGCAATTGCATGGCGGCCATTTTATTGTGAACACAATCTATTATTTTGTATTACAAAAACGATGCCCATGGCTTTACCGAAACATGTAGACTCATTTTAAACTTTATTTTCCGAAGAGAGAATGATGTTTTACTATTGGTGAAATTATTTTTCAAATACATTTCATCAACTTTTTTGAGCGAAAAAACGTGCTACAGCGCCTTTAAGGAAAAGTACCCCAACTTTTATGTTATACGGGGAATTTGGTAGATACCCACTTGCAATTAATATTAAATTAAGAATTATTTCATTCTGGGGTCGACTTTTGACTGGAAAAACTTTAAAATTATCCTTAATCATTTTAAAATTGCTTTTTAACGATACTCTTCTTGGGAAAAGTAATAATAAATGGATTATTAATATTAAAAACATTTTTGACGAAATTGGACTAAGTTGTATTTGGAATTTCCAAAACTTCGAAGATCTCAGTAAACTGAAATATTTAGTAAAACTTCAGCTGGAAGATTAATTTAAGCAAGTGTGGTTTTCTACGGTCGATCAATCATCAAAAGGTATTATTTATAGCTCTGTATCTCATGTAGATTTAAGGTTTAGTAGATATTTGGATATTTTAGATGATAAACTTTCAAGAGCATTACTATATTTTATAACAGCTAACCATAACTTACCCATTGAAACAGGCCGTTGGAATAATATCCCAAAGCATGAAAGAACTTGCAAAGTTTGTAATTGTAATGACATTGGTGATGAGTTTCATTATTTATTTATCTGTTCCCATTTTACAAATACAAGAATTAAATATCTAAAGCCCTATTTTTATACCAGACCAAATTTTCTGAAAATGAGGACATTATTTAACAGTAAAAAGATAGGTTCACTAAGAAGGCTAGCCTTGTTCTGTGACGTTATTATAAGTGTTTTTTTTTAAATGTCGCTAATTGTAACCTCAATTATATTTTTTCAAGTTAATCATGTATCTTTTTCTCAAAATTAATTAGTGTATATCATAATTTATAATACATTATTCCTAAACATTTTGTGTACCTGTATATATGACAGTTTAAGATCAAATGTAAATGTATGTAAGTATGTTTGTATGTATGTATATAATGTAAGAATGTATCCTCATATGCCGCTGCCTGTGGCCTGAGTGTAAATAAAGTTCAGTTCAGTTCAGACTGTTGTATCTACGGTGATGACTTAAATCCGTTATTCTCAGACGTACACTGTCCCATACATTTCTCGCTGAAAATTGCAAACCGTAAAACTGACACTTCTAACGACATTACCTCTGATTATGAAAATCCATGCAAATCCATCGGTAACCCATCTTCCTTGCAAACTCCTCGTAGATTTACAGCAGATAAAAGTGATATGTTCCGTAAAAACATAGACACAAAGCCAATAGTTGATCTTCTTGATCAAAATGTATCCACTAACACAGACTGTAACACACCAGAATTCATAAACACGCTTACAAACAGCATAGCGCACGTGCTCACGGACTCTGCATGCATTACGTTTGGAGTAAGATCAGCACACAATAACACACGCGTTAGCTCAGAGGATAAGCCGTGGTTTGACTCTGAATGTGAAAGACAGAGAAAGGAATATAAGAAAGCCAAAAACCGTTTTAAGAGGCTTAAAACTGAAACATCTAAAATTAATTTCCAACATAACGCCAAGATATACAAACGATGTATAAAGCGAACTGCGCGTAAATATAGAAATGCGACTGGCCAGAAACTACGACAAATGAGCTCAAAGTCGCCGAAAGATTTCTGGAAGATTCTTAACCCGAAAACGAAAAGTGACGTTAATGTCGATTTAAACAGCTTTTATACCTTTTTTAAAGATATAAACAATAAAACACACCCAGATGCAGACCCATCAGACGACTTTGACATGCAAGACGAATTTGACGACACTTTTTTAAATCAGGAAATCACGCTGAATGAAATAGAAAATGCTTTAAAAAGGTTAAAAAGAAATAAAACTGCAGGTACGGATCAAATCATTAAAGAATATTTAATCGAGTCATTTGAAAAGCTTGGGCAAGTCTACGTGAGGTTGTTTAACCTTGTTTTAGACACAGGTTGTGTCCCTGAATCATGGGTATGCGGTGTTATTAAGCCTATTTATAAGAAAAAAGGAGTGCAGAGCGACCCCAATAACTACCGACCCATAACGTTACTTAGTTGTTTTGGAAAACTTTTCACTAGTATTTTGAATGATCGTTTGACGAAGTTTACAGAAAGTAATAACATAATATCACCATCCCAAACAGGTTTCCGAAAAGGATTTTCCACAATAGACAATTTATTCGTTATGAACACGCTTATTCAACTTTTTAAATCGGCAAAAAAGAAATTGTATTGTACTTTTATTGACTTCTCTAAAGCGTTTGACAATGTTTGGAGAATTGGTTTGTGGCATAAATTGCGGATTTGTGGCGTAAAGGGTAAATTTCTCAATGTTGTCGAAAACATCTATGAAAACGTTAAATCTTGTATCAGTATTAATAATACACAATCAGAATACTTTCCCTGTTACTCTGGTGTAAGGCAAGGTGAAAACTTATCACCCCTCTTATTTTCACTATTTATCAATGACCTGGAGATTCAGCTCTCTAAAGCAGGTTCCAAGGGAGCTCAAATTGAGTGTATATATGATGAAATGTCTTACATGCTACAGGTTCTAGTTTTGCTCTATGCAGATGACACTGTTCTATTTGGTGATGACCCCGTTTCTATGCAGCACTCGTTAGATGTATTTAACGAATACTGTAAGCGTTGGAAGCTGGAAGTTAATATTTCAAAAACCAAGGTTGTTGTATTCGGAGGAGGACCTATCAAAAATTATAAAACATGTTTTCTATTAGGTGATCAAGAAATTTCGTTCCAAGACTCTTATACTTATCTTGGTATATCAGTACACCGAAACAGAAAATTTGTCTCTGCCATTAAACAGCTGTCGCATAATGCTTCCAAAGCTATGTTCTGTCTTCTGCGTAGAGCAAAGAATAACCATTTACCCTTAGATACTCTTTTTAAAGCTTTTGATGTCATGATTTTACCTATTTTGTTATATGGTTGTGAATTATGGGGTTACGAAAATACTGAAATCCTTGAAAGACTCCATCTTAAATTTCTCAAACTGTCAACAAACTTAAGAAATTCTACCGCTAATTTCTTTGTATATGGTGAACTTGGTAGAGAACCATTGAGCATTAAAATAGCAAAGAGAACGATTATGTTCTGGCATAACACACTTATCACTGAAAAAAGTAAAATATCTAAAACAATCCTAGATTATTTGATGCATGATAGAATCATTAAAGGTAAAGAACATGTTTGGCTTAAAAATGTGGAGCATATTCTGAATAGATGCGGACTGAGTGATGTATTTAGAAATCCATATAATTATCCCCCAAAATGGGTCGCATCTCAAGTAGAAATGACATTGAGAGATCATTTCTATCAATCCTGGCGAAGTTCTGTTCTCAACAGCTCTAAAGGAATGTATTACACTTTTATTAAAGATACCCCTTCTTTCGAACATTTTCTGCTTCTCTCAAAACCATTACATATCCCGATTCTCAAACTAAGAACAAGTAATCATAATTTCCCAGTAGAAACCGGCAGATGGCGTGGTTTATCCCGCGAGGATAGAACATGCCCTCTGTGCGATTCCCCAGCAATTGCAGATGAAATGCATTATATATTTAAATGTAAAGCCTTTGATACTGAACGACGTCTTTATATTAATGAAGCTTATTTTAAATGGCCAAGTTTACACAAATATAAAAGTCTTATCTGCGCCAGAAAATTGTCCGAAATTAAAAAGCTATCGAAATATCTATGTATTGTCTATAATAAGCTGAAGTGATCTTTACATTGTATTACACCATTCTTGTCTGTTTATGTAATATATATATACTTGTATTCTCTTGTACCACCGTGGGTGGTTTTTGAGAAAATAAACTTGATTGATTGATTGGTTGGTTTAGTCTCTGAACGCCGGCAGTTGTTTTTTCAGGCAGGTAAAGCAATTTAATTGATAGACAATAGGGGATTATGTGCATGTCGCAGTCGTAGCAAGTCAAATAAATAAATGTTGTCATAACCTTATTATTTAATTGTAATTATCCGTGTAAACACGCATACATTCCGTTATGTTTGCCCTCTATTACTACATTATTAAGTGAAATTTATGTTGGTTTGTCAAATAATTGCTTCCATTGCATGCCATGGTATACCACATAACATTGAATATATTCATAATTCTCGATTCATTTGGTAAGGTTTTTTTATATTAAAGTCATCCTTGATTAATATTTTACGATATTACGATTAATGTGTCTCAAATAAGCTGAACATATGGCTTTATTACACAATTCTTTTGAGGCAGTACAACCTCGCAAGAACTGATATTACCACAGCCGTTGCTCTGACCATGGCAAACCGTAACGACCACTAGCAAACGTCTTAAAGCAGTAGCGTTTTACAGGGTGTGATTACTGACTGCATGCTGAGAATTGTCATAATATTATGATTTCAATGCTAAAAGGTTCAATATAGCTTCAATTTAAGGTGGCAAGTCATAATTTTGAATACTTATCTACAGAACTGAACGACATATATGTATTTAAAATGTTTATAAAATATCGTTTCACAGTGACCGCTCGACATATGTGGTTAACGTTTTATCGTCACATTTGAGTACATTTAGTTATTCTTCTTAACTTTCAGAGTATTATCACGACAAAAACACCACTTACCTAAAGTGCACTTCAGCGCTGTAAGCCTTTGAACAAATATTGCTCAAATTTGATCATGCTCTTATAATACGCCTTCTAGCATTTTATGCATAGCGACAGGTTCCTGTCGCTTCTATTTTTGAACATTGTAAAGCTGGCGAAATTAGGATGTCTCAGACAGAACTTACATAAAAGTGATTGGTGCTTAAAACATATTTTCCAACCTCGCCATGTCGCACAAGGTTTGTATTGACTTCCGTATGTGTTGATATATGTCACAGGTCATATCGAGTTCAGGCAAGATCAATGGTGATAATAATATTTTATAATATTGGATCAATGCATACATTGAAGACTACTAAGATTATACTGTTAGGCGTATACTTATGCTACGGGCTACACTCTGTATTCAAACTCATGTTTAGTTGTCATGTGTACTCTGTCAATATCCATCCCAAATTGAGTTCCATCCAAAATAATCCGATATAATATGCCGATTACTTCTAGACAGATCGAGTGCATGGCTATTGCTGCAATAAATAGATACCATTTACGTCACAAAGCTTTCTAGGGTTTCCGCTTCATGAATCGTTATCCCTTCTCTTGTGATGAATCATTTATATTCATATGAAACTATGCATGGCCGGATGGATGGACGAATGAGATGAGCGATGGATAAAAAATTAAATTAATTAAACATTGATTTTTCCAAAGGGTGCGTAATAAAAAACGCACTGTTACAAATAAAGTGTGATTCGATTCTACCATTGCACCATTTCAACTTGAATTTTTGTGTCCGGCAACACCTCATCAAATATACAGGCTGCATTCTATGATTCAACTAAAAGGTTTATTGCCTTGATGACTATAACATTTGTAACAATCTATGACCATTTTGTTTTCATTTGATTGTTTTACCTGGGGTCTTCTCTTGTAAATTGCTACACATATTTCACATGGTCAACAGCTGCATCAGTCTAATCTAAACACTATGCCAATTAGCTAACCCCAGGGAAATAATGTCTATTAAATGAAGATTGTATTCATTATCGACCCGCTTCAATTTGATGATCAAAACATCTTCCACCCTGTGAGGTTACTTCTCCCAGTACACAATACATATGCACAAAAACAAACAGCAACACATTTTATAGAAACACTCTGGGAAATCCTTTACACGAGAACTAATCAAAATGTTAAAGAGTTCGTTTATTGCAGTGCAATTTGCAGACGAATATTCTTTCAGTAGTGTTTGTCATTTGTACATAGAAAGCAAAATGTCTTTTTAATGAACCCATGTAAAACAACTTCCTGAAATCATATACATTATTCATTTGACAATTCCGTTCTTTTTGTTTTCGGTCGCACAAGTTTGCGGTGTTTGACTTACCTATCATATTTTTGTCATTACCATTCACGTTACGCTAGGTACGCTAACGAAGCAATCATGTTTCTCCTGCCTCGCATCCGTCATACATTAACACAAATATAGATCCTATGGAATATGTAACAGTAATAAATTTAATCTTCATGTCCGCAATGCATCTGTATACCGTAAACAAGAGACGTTATTCTCCATGATATGGCCTTGTTAAGGACAGTTGTTGTCGCTAATCTCAGTGACATGACAGAGGGTTGTTAAGGACGGTTGTTGTCGTCAATCTCAGTGACATTCCGGAGCGTTGTTAAGGACAATTGTTGTCGTCAATCTCAGTGACATGACAAAGCCTTGTTAAGGACAGTTGTTGTCGTCTATCTCAGTGACATGCTAGAGCATTGTTACGGTCAGTTGTTGTTGGCAATCTCAGTGACATGCATGAGCGTTGTTAAAGGATGGATGAAATGACATATGGTCCAAATCGGATTCATTAAAATGGGATGTCAATTTGACAATTGCTCGATTTTAAATTTCTGAAATCGGTCCATAAATTAATTATATACGGCTTTTTAAAAAAACGCCTGATTTAGCCCCGGCGACCAGAATGAAAGTCTGCGGGGGTGTAACCCGTGAAGGGATGACTTCTGTGACGTATGTGGAGGAATTTGATTTACAGCGACAGTCACAATTCAACGTAATTTCGCAACATTTTGATTGTTAATTTCACAAAGATATCTTCAATAAACCAACTTAAATTTCCCATATATCGAATGTTTAGATATCCAACTAGGTAATTCCGCAGATGACAATTACACAATTATTGCATAAACATGTCTTTTTGGCGATGTAATACACCTCATAAATTCATTTAGCGGCAGTGATAATTATCATAAATTAATTAACGAGACATCGGCGGAGAAGCTATCTAGCCGCCCCGTCTATCGCTTATCACAGTCACGCCTCAGTGAGCATTTTCAAAAGGATTCGCCGAACAAATTGCGATAGTGTTAAAATGGGTGAATTAAAATCGTCTTAATTATCAATTGCAAGTGTATATTGTCTCGATTTTATGCTCAATTGATTCCTATATACAATATACGTAGAGGTAATCATCTGTCATTCTTGAGAAAAATGCATTTCATCTATCCTTTAAGGACAGTTGTCGTCAATCTCAGTGACATGCCAGAGTCTTGTTAAGGTCAGGTGTGGCGTTAATCTCAGTGACATGCTAGAGCGTGGTTAAGGACAGATGTTGCAGTCAATCTCAGTGACATGTCAGAGCGTTGTTAAGGACAGATGTTGCAGTCAATCTCAGTGACATGACAGGGCCTTCTTGAGGAGAGTTGTTGCAGTCAATATCGGCGACATGACAGAGCGTTATTAACGACAGTTGATGTCAATCGAAGTGACATGTCAAAAAGTTGTTGAGGACAGTTGTTAAGGAGAGCTGTTGTAGACAATCTCGGTGACATGAACGAGCGTTGTTAAGGACAGTTTTTGTCGTCAATCTCAGTGACATTCCAAAGAGTTGTTGAAGACAGTTGTTGCATTCAAATTTTAGGAGACATGATAATAATAATAATAATAATAAATAATAATAATAATAATAATAATAATACGTTATTGTCCTCAATACAAAATAAATTGGAAATTCTCCGTGTGCCCTTGGCACCTGGCAGCCACAGTGCAGCACTTTAAGCGTTGTTCAATCTTTATACTGCTGAGCGCCAAGCAAGGAGGCAACAAATCCCTATTTTTTAACGTCTTTTGGTATGACGCGGCCGGGAATCTCATGACCTGATCTCCTTGAAGACAGTTCAATCAATCTCCATGACTTGAACTTATTTATTTTCTCCATGAACCAATTAGTGGTGATAAAAGAGTTAATAAACATTACATCACATCACATTACAGATTACCAGTAGTGACCTGAATTTTTCAGTTCAACATTACTTGGTCCTGGACACCAAATAAGCAGACTTTTATTAATGCAAATATCACAAATTTTAAATCGTTTTGGAATCTTGACGAGACGAAATAGGAGCATAAAAAAGCGATGTTTGGATTGTTTTTTGACGTCCTACATTTATGATTAGTGAACAAATTTTAATCCAAGTAATTTAGTCATGTTTTTTCAAGTAGCCTTTGACATGACCAGTAAGTGACCTTTACTTAGGGGGTTCAGGTGACCTTTAGGTCACCTTTGAAGAAAACTAGGTCATGTTATCCATAATAAAATGACCTATCTTTTAAGTCATTTCAACAGTTGTCAACTAACACTGCACGGATGAATACTTCAGACATGAAATCCGCTGATGAAACCTTGACTACCCTTCAAGACAATCATTGTCATCTTGATCTTGCTAACTCTAAATAACTGGCTTGAGTTTCCTGGAGTTTTCTATGACTTGGAGGAATTCAGTAAGACAGGTGATTATACACATGTTGGAGCAAATGTGTACATTGTATGCAACATCAGAATACCATGGTGTGGATCTTAGGCAATGGGAACAAGATGATGATGGTAAAATAGTTCCAACCTCAAAGGGTATTCTACTATCTCAAGACCAGCGGAAACGACTGAGAGACTGTATTCCAGACTTTGTTCCAGAACTCAAAGACATGGTTCCTTGCATATCATAGGAGGATCATCAGAATCAGATTGGAGCACTGATGTGTTCCTTCTGTAACCCCAATGACTACATGAACTGGTGAATACTTAGTGTGCTTCTAGACATTGAACTGTTAAGACATATTTTTTATTTTCTCTCTAGTATTAAGATGGATGTATGTGGTTATCTTGACAACACTGTTGTTGCAGATTGCACTGGATCTTCAGTAAATTCTGATTTGACTTCGTTTGAGAAGAGACTTGAACCGTTCAAGGACTGGTCTATTCCAATGAAGCAAAATCCTAGAGATCTGGCTCAAGCAGGACTTGTTTATCAGCACCAGGGAGACTCATGTATTTGTTTCAAATGTGGTATTCATCTCAAAGAATGGATGTCTACTGATGACCTCTGGGTGGAACATGAAAAGTGGTCGCCAGACTGTGACTATTTACGTATGGAAGGGGTAATAAGGAGAAAGGAGATGTATCCCAAATCCATCTGGGTATAAACTTTCACCATTTGGCATTTCTAACAAGAAAAAGCCAAAGAAGACTTACAAATTGATATATGTGTACACTAATCTAATTGTAAAGTAGACTAGAGGGTAGCTCCTCATTTTAAGTTCTACTTAAATGAAAATGGATTCAATAAATGTCATTCTCCAATAGAGGACTTGCTATCGAATATACGATTAAGGTTATTTTTTTTGGTGTAAAACAACATTGAGGTACAAAGAAGGAACAGGTTACACGAAAAGTCTCGTAAGGAGGTAAAACAGAACTTCTTCAATCCAAGATTTATATTTGTACAATTTATATACAATATATATTATTTTAGTCTTCTACTTGATTCAATAGTCCTTGTGTCTTTGGACCCCATTGCAAATGGTGCAGATACAAAATACAATGTGCATACACTTTTTTTAAAGCTTTCCATGTTAACTTCTTCAGTTTATCATCTATCTTTTCCTCAGCGAGACCTCTTTTCAAATAAAGTTGTCTTCTCTCTTCCAAAAAGTCTTTATTTACCTCACGTACACTTTTATACATTTGTCTTATTCCTTGCTCCTCAAGATCATCTGCTTTCTGTTGTTTATCAGCATGGTTTATAACACTATCATCAGCATCATCGTCATCAGTAGCCTTTTCCATTTCAGCACATTGTTTATCATGGAGATGTCCCGCAAGTTATGACTATTACTGAACATTTGTCCACAATAAACACAATCCTCCATTTGACGTGACTTTTTCACAGTAGTAAAATCCTCATCCAATTTCCTTTTCATTCTCCAATCAGGTAATCCGGATGGACCCTGTCTAGAGCCTCCGCTCCCTGGACACCGAGTTTTTTTTACCACAAACAGGATGTGCCCACTTTTAGGTTATCTATTTTTGTCATTTTTTGACGGTTCAAAAGTCTTCCTGCCTGCCTGTAATATTTTTACCAAAAAACATGATATTTTAAGGATATTGGTTGATAATGTTGATAATGTTTGTGACGGGCCAAAAGCACATTTTCCCAGGTACAGGATGTGCCTACTTGAGGTTTATCTGTTGATCATATTTTGTCTCTCATCTTAATGAAACATGATAGATGCCTAATGTAAAATGATTCTATTGTCAGAAAAATATTTAGATATCATACCTTTTTCCCATCACAATCCATAAGAAGATGTCATTCATTTATCAGTATCATTTTTATCTCTTATCAGTTGCGTAACTCATACAGTGACATTTTTTTCTGGAAATTTTAGAGCAAATGTGTAAGTTGAATGTTCAGAATAATGTAGTACATGTATCTAGTATAAAAGACTAAATGTATGTAAAAACCGTATCGCTATTCATGTGCAAAATACATGACATTTAAGAAAATGGTATTCAGACTTTAAGAAAACTTGTGTGAGGTCTATGGTATTATAAGTATTTTCATTTATATAAATCTTGTGCCACATTATTATCTGGGCATAAGAACGCATTATGTAATTAAGGAACGAAATGTCTACTGAGTATTCAGTGTATCAGTGTTGCCCTCCCCATGGGCTTGTAAGCAGCTAAATTCATTCAGTTTAGCAAATGATATACTTGATTATTGTCATATCAAGCTTTGTGTACTTTTGAATGAATATATTCTACAATTGGAGCTACAAATGGCTCATGGATTTGTCATGTGGCATATTTTATCCTTCATTCATGTCACTGACATATGAGTAAACAATTACATTATTCGACAGTTTAAAACATTTCCTAAATCACTTCCTAAATCACTTCCTAAATCAATGTTCGGTGTGTGTTTTTATTATCAGATTGTGTTCAGTATGTGTTCCGAATATATATAGACAGTCTACAACCTCTTTTGTAGAATAACACAGACTGAGTGCAAGTCTTTTATTTCAGATTGAATACTGAATAAATGAATGATCCCTCTCTCCCATGTCGATGTGTATACATGAAAAGAAAGCTCATGATAATTTGGTTTTCTCATAAGAATAAGATAATCGACAGATTAACAGAATATTACAAAGTTTATAGTTAATCCATTGAAATTACCCTAACCATGCACTGTTTTATTTTCATTCAGTAGCTTAAACAATTAAGGATATCACTGTATGTCCAGTTGAGACTGGTCAAACTGAATGAGTACTTGAGATGTTATATCCTGTTCACATCCGTCTCAATTGGCCAAGATTTCAGCTCTCTAGAGCTTTTCGTACTTGAGAAGAAGATGAAAGTTTTTAATTGATGCCACCTGTGACCCATTATTTGGGGTTCACGGTCATCATATTTACTAAACTCACGGTCAAAAGAAACGCTGGTTTGATAAGCTTCGTCATAATGTGGATCCAAAACATTCTCACAAACGCAACAGTGGTGATTGCATGTCTGCAGCACGATGTTTTGGTGAAATGCTGTTTCCAACCTTTTCCATTTAGATGCATTCGGAAGAATCCATGCTAGAATCAAGTATAGATTGTAAACAGAAACCTTAGCAGCGATTAGATTTCACCAAAAAGTATGCCACGTTTAACGCCTCAGAAGCAAGACTCATAGCAGAGTTGCAGACATCATGAACTGCCACATAACCACAATCGAGAGATTGTTGAAACGTCTCAGGGATACTTGCCGGACATCAGGCAGACCACGGGCAACTACGGCAACGAAGACAGTTATGTACGTATACTTCACCTACGTAGTAGATTTATTACTGTGAGGTCATCAGCAATAACTGCTTTTCAATACACCGTCAGCAGAAGGACCGTAGACAGACGTCTCCGCCATTTCGGTATCAGAGTTTATGGACCCCTGAGAGGAATGACCTTTGCCCGACAACATCGTCTCAACAGAATGAGGTGGACCCGTACTGTAGATCAATGGCAACGACGAAATTAGGACAGAGTTGTCGTTACTGGTGAGAGCAGGTTCCAGGTGTTCAGTGTTGACGGCCGAACGCGATGTACCACATAGAGGAGAACGTAAGTCACGTTGTTGCTTTCAAGAAGTGCAACCCCATGGCGGTGGCAGTGTCATGATTTGAAGCAGTATTTGTGATGACACCAAGACTGATCTTGTGATTATAAATGGTAACCTGGGGCGGTATTTATCAAACAACTTAAGTCTGAAAATAAACTTAAGTCTGAAAAAAACTTAGTTTTTGTTGTTTTTTTTACTTAAGTTTCTTGGGAAAAAAGTCAGATTTATCAAGAAACTTAGGCTTAAGCTTCACCATTTTCTGACTTAACTATTAAGCCTGAAACCAAGCAGGCTAAATCATAGAATTTTGACTTAAGTCGTTATTGAAAGAAAACAAAATGGCTGTACGGAGACTGCCAAGAGTTTTTCATGAAAGAAAAAATGCCTTAAATGACCTTAACAACGAGGAATTGATGGAGAGATATCGAATTGACAGGCAATCCATTTTGTTTTTAATTGGACTACTTGATAATGACATTCATCCGGTAACACAAAGAAGCAATGCCATAACATCAACCTGTAAAGTTCTTGCAACTCTACGTTTTTTGGCAACAGGAAAATTCCAATTGTGTAACAGTGACGATCACGGAATTAGCCAGCCGACTGTTTCGAGGATCATTACACAGACAATAGATGTATTGGCAAGTCCAAGGATTGTCAGACAGTTTATATCATTTCCTACGACAGTACAGGAAATACAAAGACACCAACGTCGATTTTACCAAACCGCTAATTTTCTCGGAGTCGTCGGCGTCGTGGACGGCACACACATTCAGATACAAGCCCCCTCCGTCAACGAGATTGAGTATGTCAACAGGCACCACTACCATAGCATCAACACCCAAGTTGTTTTTGACAGCGACGATAAAATTATAGATGTTGTTGCGAGATGGCCGGGCTCCACCCACGATTCCCAGATTTTGACAAATAGCGCTCTCCACGCCTATTTCGAAGGACATCCCCAAC
Source organism: Gibbula magus (assembly GCA_936450465.1). Classification (NCBI taxonomy): domain Eukaryota; kingdom Metazoa; phylum Mollusca; class Gastropoda; order Trochida; family Trochidae; genus Gibbula; species Gibbula magus. Next base: position 19,904,816 of record OW388299.1, on the reverse strand, counting down.
CTGTGAGATCTCACCTTCTTGGAGACAGAGGATACCCGCGTAGGAGATGGTTACTCACTCCATTCCTTCGCCCACAGGCTGGTTCACAAACCAGTTACAATAGGTAGGCATAATCCAATATATTCCGACGTTCTGCCACCATTTTGTTTACGATTCATTTAGAGTGATGCCCCTTTGAGTTTTATCTAAAAATCGTTCCGAAATACAAAACGAAATATAACTTTTTCTATGTAGACATAAACAAGATGATTTGTTAATTCAATCAATGTCTTATTTATTGGCATACTGATAATTTCAAAGAATTTGCTTTAACTTCCTGCATGAAATATAACTTATCAAAATATAATTACATAACATGATTGAAGCACCATAAAATGCCTAATAATTGAATTTCTTAATACAATACTTCTTAGAAGCTACTGTCCTTTATTGACAGCAAATTTGAAGACTTAAATAAGTTAGTCAAGTGATCTACATTAATTGATTATAAAACTAACTATAAGCTTATTTAATGTGTTATAAGTAACAGATCAATTAAATTAAAATTGCAAATTCATTCTAAAACTTAAATGAAAGGATTTCTCTCTCTGCATGATTACAAACAATTAACTGTTGATGAAATATATAATGGGTACCATCCTGTAAAACAATTAGTGTTCCTCTAAAATGGACTGACCTTTCTTCACATATTTTACCATGCACCTAATGTAAATGATAAACTAGCTACATGTGCCAATAAATGAAATACATTAGATGATCCAACAATTAAATTGTGGTATGTCATAATGTGATATTACCAATAGATATACATTATATCATATTTTTAATTTAAAAGGCATCTAAATCATATGTTATTAATTGTCCGAAGAGATTTATTTATTTTTTAAGGTTTTTCTTTTTGTGTACGTTATGTAATTTCTTATAAACACCCATAAACAACTTTACTGATCAATTTTTCTTTTTTATAATATGATTGCAGATCACACAAGAAAACACGCTGTTGCGTGGAAAGAGGAATTGGCCAATTGAAGCGCCGCTTCCATGTCCTACATGGGGAAGTGAGACTCTCACCTGCCAAAACATGCAAGGTAATAAATAACAAATAATATTTTATTTATATTGTTTAATACATGTAAAATTATGGGGGAAACCCCCATGTAATACAGAATATGAACAACTGAGTATTTGCACTCACAATTAAATGTTCAAAGACAAGGAATATTTTTGTAACATTAAATTAAACCAACAGGAAGACATCACCTTCACATATATTCATCATGAAATTCATGTTTACATAACAGAGCATTGGAGCAATTGTTTTTCGAACCTCTCAGTTACACTGTCTCACACAAGTCATTTCAAGCATGCATAATACATAAACCCATCCATTCATTCATTGCACATATACATAATAATATCTACAAACTTTGACTTAGTTGTTTGATAAATACCGCCCCTGAAAGTTAACGGCTATATAAACCAGTTTCTGACCCTTTCCTTCAGAATAACCCAAGAACGCTGCTTCAACAGAACAATGCCACTCCACATTCTGCACGTGTAACAAGAGACTATTTAAATGCCAACAACATACAGGTTCTCCAGTGGCCAGCCCGATCCCCTGATCTAAATCCCATAGGACACCTCTAGGACCATCCTGGGAGACATATTCGGCAACGTCAGAACCCTCTACACGACACACATACGTTGACGCCGGCACTGCAAAAGGAATGGCGTCGTATCTCCTCGTCGTCGTGAGGAGGCCTGTAACGTCTGTACTACGGCGTGTCAGAGAGTACATACACTCAACCGCAAAAGAAACGTCACTATACACAATGCAAGATAATTCAACCCAGGAGTGATAAACAAGACTGAAACAGAGATACACCATGTCTCCAGAAGACAATTAAACTAAAATTAAACTTTTAAAAGATAATCTGTTCATATCACTTAGAAGCACGCGTTTTAAGAATTCTCAAAATCGTCGTTTTCGAATCCCCTTAATCAGACGAGATAGGAGAGTCAAAATGGACTTTTTTGGCTTGTTTTATGACGTTCTACAGTAAAGAGGCGTCAGCAAATCTAAGTTCGAGAAGGTTTTTTATATTGGCAACATATTTTATTTATTATATTTATTTTATCAAATTTCTACATTTTACACATGTTTTACTTAAATGCCAAATAATCTTTTGAAAAAGCGATCTACCACCCCAAGTGTATTTTAGTAACATAAAGATTACAGTATCATACTCTGATGCATGAAATTGTGACTACGTCTTTATTAAACATGTGTCCATCGAATACATTTAAAATTTACTGTCTTCGGCAGCAATATTTTGTTTCTTAGACTTTTGAAAATGTGGTGACGTTTCTTTTGCGGTTGAGTGTATGAATCAATAAAATCGTTGTAATTAATATGTTGTCAATCGCAATAGGTTTGATTATTCCCTTTACCAAAGCTTCTGGTTTAGATCCACAAAATGGAAAAAAGTCAAAGGACCAATTTTGTCAAACGATTCAATCAAGTAGTCATTTTCTATGAAATCTATACCCGAGGCCTTATTCCTTATTAGATTATTCCAGTGTCTGATAGTTCTGTTAAAGTAATATCACTGATCATTGAGTACAGAAGTATCATATTATCAAAATAAGTATCAGAATAATTATCAGTAATAACATCATTTTCTCTAAATATCTCTTAATTATTTCATGAAACCCTTCAAGTATGGGCCAGCGGAATCAAGGTTTGTAGCCACAGGTTTCAAGAGGTTCCAGTACTGTCCAACTGAGAGTTGTACTTTATCCCGTAAGTGTTGGCGAGCTCTAGGGTGTATACCTGTTATATGTATAAGAATATGTGCGTTTGTTGTCCGCATGCATGCATGCACATATGTATGTATGTATGTATGTATGCGTGTAGGCGTGTCTGCGTGTGTGTGCATGTGTGCGTGTGTGTGTGTATGTATGTATGTATGTGTGTATGTATGTATGTATGTATGTATGTATGTATGTATGTATGTATGAAGGTATGTAATGTGCTTATTCAATCATCGTGGCTTTTACAATCGTTTGCTTGTTTTTTAATAATGATAAAGTCTAATTTTGACGCGACATGAATTTCTGGAACTGTTTACGTGCATTTCTATTCTTTCCCCAGCTGCATGGTACTCTTTACCAAATCATGTATTGTCGGAGTACTTGCTACTCGTTGTAGTATGATTAGGATGTCTTTCAATATAAGGTCCCTGCTTTCATTCACGCCAAACGTTGCCATGGGAGACATTGCATACATTTGAAATACAACGTTTGTTTTATGTACAAATGCATAAAATATACACATAGACAGATTTTTTAGTTCTTGGATGTTTGAAGTGTTTAATAATAATGTAAATTTAAATCTGTTTGGATGGACATGATATTTGTTTTTGATATATTTACTTCGAATTTTATAGTAGATTGGACACACAAGAAGAAAAAAGGTATTTGTCTTCTACTACATTTTGGTTAAAAGAATTACAAAATCTGAGTTCGCTAGGTATATTGACGTATCTGCCTTTCTCAATTAAAAGATCATGCGATGAACATTTAAAACGTGCTAAAGTTACCCTTTACTTTTTTACGTTTAAACATGATAGATATAAATCGGTGTTGAAACTGTTTTATACATGGAGTAAAGGTAATATTTACTTGAGATATGGATTTTTCTTGCCAGTTTTGGTGATATATATCTTTGAAACTTTGGGTAAATGATTGATTTAAACATATTTATTTCCATAAAAAGAACCGGATTGGTAAACAAGCTTACAGCTTATGCTAATACCGCTCCGGGATACAACATTACATAACATGTCATAATGAATGTACAATATATGATATTACATTTTTGTCTGAAAAGAAACTTAAAAACAAACACACACCAATCCTTGTAGATCATCATATGTCACTGAAATATTATTTTGAGGCGAATCTGCCACTTAAATTTATACACGAGTGAACTGAAATTAAGAGTTCTTTGTTGACACTTTGGGGAGAGTTTTGATTTCAAAATCTATTGGTATAAAAGTACATAGTTTGTCGTATATCGCTGTAAAGGCGACCTACAAAGAAATAATGAATAGAGTTTTCATAGTTATGGCCACAACTACAGGATGAGGTTGCAGGTACAAATCGTTCATATTTATGTGCATTTAGGTCATTACATTCAAGTCTGAGTCGAGAATGAATGATTTGACAAACTCTGCTACCACTGTTTAAATCAAAATGACAGTATGTATTTTTATTGTTTGAAATGGCATTTTTGAATCTTGACAGGGACTGTATTTCTCTCTGTTCGATGGGCAATGAATTCCATAATTTAATAGTATCTGGAAGAAAAAACCTTCCATAATTTACAGTTTTAGAGTTCATAGTTTGAAGATTCGAATCATTGCGTAGGTTATAATCAGAGACATCGGCTAATGAATAAGATACAGGATTACTTAGATAACTCGGCGCAATGTTATTGATCATTTTGTTAAACGTAGTCATTTTAACAGATCTTCTTTGACACAGTGGATGACAATTAGTTTCATTATAAATTTGTTTATGACTAGTGCCGAGAACAGCACCACAGACTGTTCTCAGGGCATCAAGATTGAGTTTTTCAAGTCAATCTGCTTGCTGTTTGTTACAATTGTCCCACATATGACTGCAGTAATCGAAAATTGGCAATATGAACTGTTTGTACAATGTTTCTAAAATTTTACGTTTTAGACGGTATTTGGGGCTTCTCAGACAATTTACCATTGACGCAACTTTTTGTGCAGTGTCATGTATGTGTTAATTCAAGGAACAATCGTGTTGCAGTATATGGCCTAAATGTTTGTGACTTTGAACAGATGTAATGGCGTTATCATTCATTATTAGATTCGGCATCGGAACTGGTTGTGATTTTCGAGTAAAGCGTACTGATTCTGTCTTTCTTGGATTAAAAGTTACTTGCCATTTTCCGCCCATTCAGCTATTCGCTGTAGATCCTCGTTCACATTAGCAGCAGTTTCCTGGGGATCACCAATGATTGCATATAAAGAAGTTTCATCCGCAAAAAGACGTATATAACTGTATATTCCTTCAACTATATCATTTATATATACAGTAAATGGGAGGGGGCCCCAAAAGTGAGCCTTGGGATACACCAGCAAACAAACTGTTAGTATCGGATTTAGAACCATTAATTACAATACGTTGTCTTCTATTCTCTAGATAACTCTGGAACCACTTGAGAAGATTACCGTTTATGCCACATGCTTTAAGTTTATATATAATACCCTTATGCCAAACCCTATCAAAGCTTTACTAACATCACAAAATACTGCTCTAATTTATTTACCTGTATCTACTGCACCGGCAATGAAATCATAAAGATACGTTAGTTGATTAACAGTTGAATCTCATTGTGTAAAATTGAAGACATTTTTAAAGACGCATTTTTCAAAAACTTTAGCCAAACAGCTTGTCAGTGCAACCGGTCAATAGTTTAAACAGTCATTGACACTACCCTTTTTATGAATAGGAACTACAGCGGCTTCTTTCCAAATTCGCGGGAAAACTTGTTCGGAAAGGGATTGATTAAATACATCTGTTAAAGGGGGAGCCGGTAATCTGGCATACATGTTCAGAAACTTTGTTAATTGTTAATTCCGTCGGGGCCAATTGCTTTTGTTGTGTTTAAAGAGGAAAGTATATCATAAACTTAGAGCATAAACACAAGCCACATAAGGATTTACCAGTATAGAAAACGACTTCATCAATATTCCTGTCTGGATAACTAACTTGTGTTTGACTTGTGACGTATTCATTCATTATATTTGCAATTTTCGCGCTATCATCATAAAGTTGATTATTACAGAGAATAGAGGGAACGGATTTAATGAATTTTTGCCTTTTCTGTAATGTTTAATCAGGATTCTAGTACGTATAGGCAACATGTGAAACAAAAATGAGATCTAAGTACTAGACTTAGGGTAAATAGATTAATGATGTCTTCATTCACACCATCCTCTTAATTCTGCCAGATATCTCCACAGCCAATTGAGATAATAGTTGTTTACATCAGTCAGCCGATTCTTATGTCCATTTTTACTGTATAAAAGCATCATTTCATAGCATTTCTGTGGTAGGCGATATGGAGACACGTGTAATAACTTTATCAAATACCGAATTACTTTACAATAAGAGTAAATATATAAGGGAAATCTGCCACAAACGCCATAAACTGTAATGTTTGGAGTAGTTTGTTTAACACCCAAGAATATTTACATGCATGCAGATGTACAATTTCTAACTGTTTAAATGTATTTAACCCCCAAATTTCTGCCCAATATAAAAGGATAGAATATATTTTTACATCAAATATTTTGAAAAACCAGTTCATACTAAGATCACCTAGAATAATTATTTGCCGTAAGATTCCAAGTAATACTTTCTTTGCCTGTAACGCTGCATAAGTTTTTTTGTTTTTTGGGTTTTTTTTTTAAAGAACAAAACGCTGCATAAGTTGCATGCTAAGACCGCGACAATTTATTAGAGAAATATACTCCAAGGTAAGAACAGGAAGATTTTCTGGATAACAACTACTTTAAGGGGCAGAAGCACGTTTTTGGCAAATTTTATTTTTTCAAATTTCCTATTTATAATGAGAGTTTATGTCATTTATATTTATTTTGGAGGGTTAACCATCTTATTACACACACCAATTATCGGCATTGTTAATAACGGTGTTGCGTATGAAGCATAAATTGCATTGCGGCCATTTTATTGTGAACACATTTTATTATTTCGAATGACAAAAATTATGTTCATGGCTTTACGGAACCATGTACACTCATTTTTTAACTTGAATTTCCGAAGAGAGAAGGGTGTTTCACTTTTGGTGACCTTATTTTTCAAATACGTTTTATCGACTTATTTCAGCGAAAACAAGTGCTACTGTCCCTTGAATGTGAAAATACACTCACTTCTTCCCCCAAATTTCTGCCCAATATAAAAGGATAGAATATATTTTTACATCAAATATTTTGAAAAACCAGTTCATACTAAGATCACCTAGAATAATTATTTGCCGTAAGATTCCAAGTAATACTTTCTTTGCCTGTAACGCTGCATAAGTTTTTTTGTTTTTTGGTTTTTTTTTTTAAAGAACAAAACGCTGCATAGGTTGCATGCTAAGACCACGACAATTTATTAGAGAAATATACTCCAAGGTAAGAACAGGAAGATTTTCTGGATAACAACTACTTTAAGGGGCAGAAGCACGTTTTTGGCAAATTTTATTTTTTCAAATTTCCTATTTATAATGAGAGTTTATGTCATTTATATTTATTTTGGAGGGTTAACCATCTTATTACACACACCAATTATCGGCATTGTTAATAACGGTGTTGCGTATGAAGCATAAATTGCATTGCGGCCATTTTATTGTGAACACATTTTATTATTTCGAATGACAAAAATTATGTTCATGGCTTTACGGAACCATGTACACTCATTTTTTAACTTGAATTTCCGAAGAGAGAAGGGTGTTTCACTTTTGGTGACCTTATTTTTCAAATACGTTTTATCGACTTATTTCAGCGAAAACAAGTGCTACTGTCCCTTTAATGTGAAAATACACTCACTTCTTCATCAGGTGGAATGTAAGGAAATAACAAAATGTGATACATTTATATAGCAAAGAAAACAATGGTGACGAAACTCAATCAGGGAGATTAACATGCATGAGAATGGTATAGAATGGAGATTTGTAATACAGAAATGGGGGGATAAAGCATGAGTATGGTATACATACAATGAGGATTTGCAATACAAACATGAGGGGAGTATTGCAAATGTTTGTATTGCAAAGGCTCATTGTGATATGTTATCGGAGTCGTCAACGTTATTATCCCCCGGCACAACGAAGATGGCGGGGGATATAGAAATGAGCTCCGTCCGTCTGTGCGTCCGGGCTTTTCCATTCCGGCCTCAAACTTCAAAACTATAAGACATATCTCAACGAAACTTGGTGTGTGGAACAATCATCATGTGTAGATGTGCCTTTTGGGGGTTTTCAACTTCTTCGAGTTATTTTTTTTACCGTTTCCATGGAAATGTAACTTAGAATTTCGTTTCCGGAGCAGAACTCGAAAACTATAAGACATATCTCAACGAAACTTCGTGTGTAGAACAATCATCAAGTGTGGATGTGCCTTTTGGGGTTTTCAACTTCTTCGAGTTATTTTTTTTACCGTTTCCATGGAAATGTAACTTAGAATTCGCTTCCGGATCAGAACTCGAAAACTATAAGACATAGCTCAAAGAAAGTTTATGTGTGGAACAATCATCATGTGTAGATGTGCCTTTTGAGGTTTTCAACTTCTTCGAGATATTTTTGACCGTTTCCATGGAAATGTAACTTAGAATTTCGTTTCCGGAGCAAAACTCGAAAACTATAAGACATAGCTCAACGAAATTTTGTGTGTGGAACAATCATCATGTGTAGATGTGCCTTTTGGGGTTTTCAACTTCTTCGAGTTATATTTTTTGACCGTTTCCATGGAAATGTAACTTAGAATTTCGTTTCCGGAGCAGAACTCGAAAACTATAAGACATAGCTCAACGAAATTTTGTGTGTGGAAGAATCATCATGTGTAGATGTGCCTTTTGGGGTTTTCAACTTCTTCACAATTTTTAATTTGTTTAATTTTTACCATTTCAATGGATACATAACTTAATAATTAATTTCCGGAGCAGAACTCAAAAACTGCCATGGATGTATTTTTAGCATGGGCTTATGGCATGGCACGGTGTCCGGCGTCCGCCGTCCATCCATCCGTCCGTCCATCCATCCGTCCGTCCGTCTGTAAACTTTTTGCATTTTGTCTTCTTCTCCAGAACCACTTGGTCTAAGGAGCTGAAATTGTGTGTGCAAACTCCTTGGCTTTGTTCACAACCTAAAAAACCTATTTTCATCTTGATCATCAGCAAACGATAACCATCAGTTGCAATGAACCTTATATTGGGTAGGCTAAGGTTGTTTTGATATGTTACAAACCTTATAGGGAGTGGCATCCCTGCCCTGCTGAGCCAACAAATCATCATCCATCCTGCTACATCAGGCTATAAGGAGAAGGTTCATAGTCATTGTTATTCAACAACTATTCTTCAATAAATTTTCCCAAAGGCGGGGGATATGGCCGACTCTGTCTGCTTGTGACATTTCAAACAAGGACAGAGCATTTGGTAATCTCGAATGTCGATTGAGATTACGTGTAGTAGGCCTCTGAATCCACTACACTTTCCGAATCCATTACACTGCACGTGATTGTGTAAGTTTTGTAAGGCACACATTGATGCATGGGGCAAATACTGCATGACTTACATCGCTCCTACTATTGAAACAATTCCCTGATGGAGAGCGTAGATAATAAGACGTCATACTCACTGGCATATACATCTGTAGTAGATATACATGATCCGTTACTCTCCACTTTATCACCCTGGGACACTCCATCAGGAAAATCTGTACTCAAATTACCCACCCTTAGTCGGCGTGACGAAACAAGTAACCAATGAATATACAAGACAGAATACAATTCAATTCTATTCACTTTCAAATCCTTCACACACGTTCTTGAAGCATATGTCAGCCATGTTTAATGAATTACCGAAGAGAGCTATAAAATGAATTTTCATGGGCTCGCAGGTCCAAGCTGCGGGGTAGTTTGATTGGCTCATGCCGGCCAAGGCGGGTAATTTGAGTACAGAATTGCCTGATAGAGTGTCCCAGGGGTGATATATTGGAGAGGAACGGAGCATGTATAAAAGCCTGGGAAATCGAGGAAGGAACGGCCCGTGCTTCTCGTTTGAACAGATTGCAAATAGTTTTGTAATTATGACTTTAATTAGAGTGTAGATATACATGAACATGCAGGTATGGGTGGTAAAGGGCAGAATGAAGTATATGTTAAGTTAAGGAATTGCTAGTAGAATGTATTGGATACTGCTCTGAAACGGTATATACATGTATGGACGGGTTGACTTTAGAAATAAATCTACCGCGTTTATGAGGATTTGAGATTCCTATTGCAGTTTTCTTGTTAACATCTTCCCGGAAAAAAATATATTGTTTATTCTCCATATGATTTGTCTTATCTTGTGATAAATATAAAATGGAAATCTAGAAAACTAGAAAAATGTACATATGAAGCACTGTGATGTCCCCCGCGCCAACTTTCAATCCAATCTTTCCCATATTTTCACTTATGCCAGAGACAATCAAAAAAGGTTAATCTATCAAATAATTGAACTTGTTTCCATGAAGCATCTTAGTTCAAATTGTGTCCCTTTCCTGGCCTCTTTGTTAAAATTCTTTCCATGGAAACCAGAAAACAATTCAGAATATTTTAAGAAGTAAAGGCTGGCACCTTTTCATCTTTGAGTCTTAATTTATACCTAGTCTCATTAAATAATACTGAATACATTTTGAGAAAGAGGTCGGAAAAGGTCCCTACCCCAATATGCACAAAGTTAAAACTGTTTCAATGGAAACAAGAAAAAAAACCATAAACATCAGGATATCCTAAGTAGCAAAAGGCACCACTCTTCCACGAGGTCTAACCACATACCAAATTTCGTTAAAAAAATAATGAACGGTGTTTTAAATATGGCCCGGAAACGAAAGCATTTCGGAAGGACGGTATCACGGAATTAATACATAAATACAGATTAATACCTGAGCGTAGATGTCATATTGTATTTACAACATGAGTGACTGAAATATTATTTGTGTTGAAAAAACAATATGACATCTACGCGAGTGTGTTAATTTCTTTATTGTCCATACTCTTTACGAAGTTTTATTGCAAATTTAAACCAGAAAATTTAGAGGCGATCAAAATATAGTCTAACTCGGATGAACATCGAGACCAAAGTCAAGGTCACTGCGCACTGATTGGAGTGTTGTTTGACTACAATCTAACGCCGATTTGAAATAGTCAAATTCGGACACATCAATGTAAGACGTCACACAGCGTCGACTTCAATTATCATATTCACATGCTATTGCTATTTTTCAAACACAAAGATCTCTCGTTATGTTTCATTTCCTCTTTGTAACCTTCCATTTGATGAGCGGCGGACTGCGATCACGTGGGATACGTAGGTTTGACGGCACACACTGAAAGTGTGAAAGTGACCACGTGAACAGTTAAATGAAAGAAAAGGGACAAGATAAACGGTTTAACAACACGTTTAATTTTGACAAAAGGATTGTCATAAATGGAATGAATTCAAGGCTTTGTGAGTTTATTCGTCATCCGAAGAAAAAAGACAGATTCGCCAACGCTTAGGTTTCGGTTCTCTCGCACTCGTGTGATCAGCTGATTGAACGACACTGGCAGTCGCACCCATTGCATTTCCAGCAGTGATGTTGAATACACCTCCGTAGGTTGACCCAGCAAAGATTGTGCGGATAATTTCAGAAGAAATTGCTTTATTGTTGTTTTGGACTGCCACGACTAATGAATTATTCTTTGACCGGTCAATCGTCCGGCAGCCAAACCCCGATTTTCACCCTAGGTTGGAAAGTGACCATCATCTCCCCATCTCAGATGTCTCCTTGCAAGCTACTGGGCATGGACTGAGAACATCAGTCTATCGCACGCCAACACACAGACTGACCAGTACACCCAATACAATTCATGTTATCATCCACTAATCAAGCATAGCCACACTCATAAGATGTGATTAAATCAATCTGTCAACATGATGCCCTCAATAAAGAACCAAAACATCGAAAGGACACATTTACCCCACTCAATGGATATCCATCAAGCCTAGTCATCAAGACTATCATGAAAACACTCACCATAAGAGATACCACCCACAAGCCTGAACCGTCGCCAGTTCGAGTAACAATTCCCTAAATACATCGGCTATGTAGGCCACGAGATCGCTCGCCTCATCAAGAACAAAGTCAGCATTGATGTTACAAATCGGAGGAGCACACACCCTACGACCATTCAATCTTGTCAGAGCTATCAGAGCTGTCAGAACTATTCACCATCAAACCACTTCAAACCCCCGGCCAAAGTCACTGGCCTCTCCTTATACGCTTAATCACCATGTCTTCTGCATTTCACATCCAATCAACTGTTTTTGTATCTACAATAAAGTCAATTGGCCTTCCTTCTGTTACCAATTTGTAGTACTGTTTTTCAATCACTACTTCAATAAAGCCGATAGGCCATTGCTGATTTAGCAATCAACTTTTAATGCTCTTTATGTTTGTAACACAAATCCTCAATTATTACCACTCTCATGCGTAATTAATCTTAAAAACTGAATTTAATCTATCTAGTTTCCACGCCATTGGTTTCTTTGCTATATAAATTAATTTTTTTGGTTATTTCTTACATCTCACCTCATAATGGAGTTAGTGTATACTCCGAAATTTAATTCTTTCACGCACGGTTTTAAGACACCTGATTTGCGTTCAGTTACTTGCGTTAATATATGGACAATAATGGTTCTACCAACAAGCTTCTATGGCTGTGACATTCTGCAAATATTATAATGTTAAGACATTTATTAGGTTGATAATATTTAACGAAGTTTTGCTTGTTTTATTAACGGATTAAACAGACGGATATCAACAGATTCTGTTTGTGCTATCTAGGTACCTGGACGATGGTCGAGTGTAAATATAATAGGATCATTAAACAACCCTGGCTAATTCCATTGTTTGAAGTAAATGCGCCAAAATGAGTCCAAAAATATATAAATAAATAGCAATTGCTTTGCGTGGATCTGATTCGCTGAACACTCTCACAGAGATTCAGTTCATACCTGCATGAACTTAATTTCGTGACGTCACATCACATTTAGCCACGCCCCCATAACGTCAGGTTCATGGCTAGTTGCGTTGTGTTTTTTCATTGGCTGATGAACACGTTGTATGCGGGGCTAATATTTGGTCTCTTCATACGCGTAAATAGTACAGCTCTAATCCACTTGTTGCAAATTTGTATATTTGTAGCAATGAAACCTTTTCAAAACATCAGGTACGAATATATTTATTTATAAGTATTGACTTAAAAATGTACATGTACTAAGTTCATGGAGGCTACGCGGATTTACACAGTTTTCACAGCGTTTTTTAAGTTTATACCTCCATGAACTTAATAAATGTTAAGTCAATTCTTAAGTAATTTCTATCGTTTGAGCTGGCGAATTAGAGATAAATTGATTTCTCTTTGGTGATAAACCATAGGTAATGCCTGTGAAGAGGGCGCAGTGAGAGATGTCTATAAATGTGACTTCAGAGCGCGGTAAGTTAATTCTCGTCTGCGACACTAGCTTATCATGTTGACTGTATGTCATATTTTTGTTTTGCTGCATGACATGTGAACTGTACTCTTGTGCATATGGACTGGTTATTGTGAGGTTGAAAAACATATCTAGACTTTTTAGAAACGAATTTATTTCTCAGTTCCTTAGAGGGACATTTGGTTAAACAGACAGCTGATAGACATATATTTAATTGATATTGTACACGAAGTGATGGCCGATGGCAGGAGTTGCGGCATACTGCACGAGATAGATAATTGGTGGACCGCTGAACTACCGAAGTCCCAGTGATCTTTTTAATACAACAATGTGTTCTACGATCATCCTGGCTTCAGACGACTATAGCTAGTATATAGTCTGTAGTTTAATATTATCAAATGTAACCTAATAAATGTCTTAAACATTATAATATTTGCAGAATGTCACATCCGTAGAGGCTTGTTGGTAGAACCATTATTGTCCATATATTAACACAAGTAACTGAACACAAATCAGGTGTCTTAAAACCCAGTGCGTGAAAGAATCAAATTTGCCATTTCACTTCTTTCACCCAGATTGCCAAATTCTGTGTAAAGGTTTCTCATTGTCGATAAATGCTGCAGAGAATTGAGAGCCTCGCTAAGCATATAATGTGTTAGGTTCATCCTTGCTACGCCAACATTTTGATAAAATGGGTTATATAATACACGACGTAATCCTGACGTTGTGGGAAGGTCTTATTTTGGTAACGTAATTTCTAGACGTTGTTACAACGTATTTAGTACGTAAAACCTAACGTAAATTACCAACGTTGTGACGACATTGGAGGTGACGTACCTATCACGCCACTAAAACGTAGAAATGAAACGTTGATCCTTACGTCCTCACAACGTGATAATAATGTACTTATTTTACAATATAACGTCACAAAATAATTCAATAACATCAAACATATGTTCAGATTCATTCTTAAAATAGAAATATGAATCAATATAAAAAGTGACAACATACCAAACGGTCTGTAAAGCCCTTATTCCGGTAAAGTGATTTCTCGACGTCTCTGCGACGTAGTTATTACGTAACCCCTAACGTATTTTCTCAACTTTGTGACGACGTTGGTATAGACATATTTATCACGTCACTTCAACGTGGTAATGTAACGTTGAGCCTTACGTCCTCACAACGTCATAATAACGTCCATATCTCAGAATATAAAACAAGAAAAGTAAGTCAATAATATCAAATATATATTCACAGTTATTCTGTATTAATACACATAAGAATCTGTATAAACAGTTACGATAGGCCAAACACTCTGTAAACTTTTTAAGCCTTTATTCTGGTCAAGTGATTTCTCGACGTCACTGCGACGTAGTTATTACGTAATCCCTAACGTATTTTCTCAACGTTGTGATGACGTTGTAGTTTACGTACTTAAACTGTCACTAAAACGGAGTAATGCAACGTAGGATCGTACATCCTCACAACATCACAATAACGTACTTATCTCAGAATACATGATTGTGTATAAATGTATCTCATTCTCGTCTCTATCTTTACCGTGAAATTCTTGCTTCAGAAAAATACACTTTGTGAGTGGTTCAATTCATATCTGGAGTTGCAACGCAAATGGCACCTTACATGTATATAACATATTACTGTCGATACTAATGAAACATATTCCAGGTTGTAAAGAACATGTGGCAATATGATTGTCGCCGATAGAAGCCGTGTTTGGGATTATTTGTTTGATTTTAAAACTGAATAAATTAGTAGTTTCATGACTGGTTTTATGCGGAACCAGTTTTAAGAATAACGTAGAATACAAGAATGTATTTACCATTATATACCATCTAATAAACAATTCCTATTAAAACTTTGACTACAGACGATATTTAGCACATTAACTCGCATGTTTAAGGTTCTTTAGATGTACTACCTTGATTGGAGATGAAGCAATTTAAAAATTTAACATTATTACTTTTATTTCTACTCTGGTTACGAAATACATAATAAACACTTAAATCGCCATATTTGGAAAATGAGAACACGATATTTTTCAAAAAGTATAAATTACTTGACCATTTTACTATGCAAGTAACACTCATTTAAACATTTAATCATAAACCAAAAAATGGATTACATTACTTGAGAATTCCTGAGACGAAAGGTTCAATAATAGCAAACGGATATACACACAGGAATCACCATAAACATAAACGGTCGGGTAAAATCTTTATTGTGGTAATGAGATTACTCGACGTCGCTGAGACAGAATTATTGCAATGTTGTGACGACATTGTAGTTAACTTTTACGCATTACGTCACTAAACGTAGTTAAAGAAACGTTAAGACTTACGTCCTCATAATGACGAACTTATCTCAGAATATACCATATGAAACGCATATTATATGGGTTTCTTTCGAATATACTTCTTCGATACAAATAAAACCTTTCACACGTTTCATAAAAATGGTAACAACGGGAAATCCTTTAGTTTGTTCACCTACATGTGTAACCAGTGACTTTCTAATTATATAGAGTGTTACTGGTGTAACTGAGTCCAAACATCATGTAACTGTGTTAATTGTAACGTTAATAAAATTAAAACACATAGAATCATAATGAATCATCATGTATCCATGTGTAAAACAATAATTCTTAGAAGTATCCTGTGATGCAGTGGTGCATGTTTATGAAATTTGGCATTATGAAATAGGCAGAAGGGAAAACAAAAAATTAAAATTAAAATTTCATTAAGTTTCGAATGAAAGTTTTTATATTGACTAAATAAGAACAAAATCATCACAAAAAGATTGAATTTAATACGTTTAATAGCAAATATACGATTTACGTTAGACCCAGATATTTCGCAAAAGAAAATAAAACCTGTAGTTTTGAAAAGGTTGACCCCTTGGTCAATTCACAGAGCTGCCAAAACTATAACTGTTTGTTTGATACATCAAATCAAATTATGTTGTGGAACACTCATCTGCCTTCTTATAAGGCAAAATGCAAAATGATCGGTCTAGTTTTCGCGTTGATATGATGATTTAAAAACGTGACAAATTACATGATATTTGCACTAAATACTCAAGTAGGTGAAGCAACTGTCGGTACGCAGCCGTATGTATTAGATGTTGTGCATATTTTAAAAATCAACTGTACACTATTCAAGACAACACTGGGAAGGATTGATATAATGTTTACAAAATGTGTGTTTAACAATAAATACTATACTCAAAATCAATATGAATGATACGAGATGCGTAGGTTTTATATGGTATATTTTTCTAGGCCAACTATCACAGGGATATTCTAGTTTCATTTAATTTGAATATATTGATACCTTATATATGCATCATTTTTCTATTTTGTTGACCTGTATAAGTATTTATTCACGGCAATCATATACTCACAATATCGTAATAATACTGTACAATTATAGACTGGTCATAAGGTCAATACCTGTTTTTATGGATCCGAGAAGACGATATTGACCAAGGACAGATTATTGTTCATTAAATTGAACATTGATCTTTGAAGGGGTCGGTGTCACCTTTGGGGTCCATGGATACCACATGTGTCAGAAATATATATCAGATAATGTTTTTTTTACTCTTTGCCGAACCTCCCACAATTTTAGATAGTTAATAATATAGTTAAGTACTGTAAATGCTTTATTTCAGGTGTTAGTTTTCTATCATCTTAATATGCTTGAGGGAAAAACTTGAACATATTTCCTGGTCATGGCATATGACAATAGCATTAAAATAACATGAATCCCAGCGAATCCCCTTCTATGAAATAAAGTTTCTAAGATTTGTAAAGCACATCCATTACCAAAGAATATAAAATGAGTGAATCAAGTCGATGAGATAATAAAGTATTCAAAAAAGGTATCACTTTGAGTCAATGATAATGGAATATTCATCATGAAGTAGTTGATTTAAAATCGAGGTGAAGCGCTACTGAATGACTGAAACCATACTGGTAAGATTATATTTTGGTATCTTGAGAAGATGTAGAATTATTTTCATAAATTTTGTCCTTTCAATTACGTCTACTTCGTGTTTCAGAAACTTTATATGGTTACTTGCTTTGATGTTATAGTTACTGCCGCATCTTGTTTCTCTAAAGACCAGTTTCGTAAATGAATGGTTAGTTTCGTTATGTATAAGTTACCATACATAAGGGGGCGCAGAGCATGGGGTTCTCAAATATACATTAAGTTGCAATGAAAGAATATACTTTCACGATATTGTAAAACAATGGAGTATATCTTATAAACTAAAAAATGATTTATACAAAATGCGTAATGCGATATGAAAATCAACAAAACACACTAATGTATATATGCGACTCCTATGGGTTGTTATTTCTGAAACAACTTTCACGTGAAATATACATGAATACATGATTTATATGATACACATCCTTGGTATTTAAAACCTGAATATAGACAATAGATATACATTGTTCTTATGTTCAAACTGATCCGGTCGACCCCGCTTTCTGATTGTATAGAAATTCATTAATTTCATTTTAGAACCCAGACGAACGCCTACTATACCCATTTCATGCTTGCTGCAAACGGTCAAATATGGGATAAATATGGGTCAGTATTTCAATTACTGTGGGAATATCCCCTATCGTGGAACTTGCATGCACAGGTGTTGTAATCTGATATTTCCTGTCTTGTGATAACTAACTGCGCTTGCCGCCAAGAATGACGCCCGCTCCCGCTCTCTCCAAGCTGGACAATGTCTTGAAACATACTGAGAACAGAACAGAGAACAGTGTCAGGCTTACAAGGTAACCATTCTTCCGTTTGTTTTTAGTGTAGTTATTAAAACTTCTAACCCGTTTCTCCCATACATACGAATGTCATTTTAAGCACATTGATATGATCTTCTGTGGGTTTTAGATCTTCTGTGCGTTTAGAGAGAGAGAGAGAGAGAGAGAGAGAGAGAGAGGGGGGGGGGGGGGGGGGAGGAGAGAGAGAGAGAGAGAGAGAGAGAGAGAGAGAGAGAGAGAGAGAGAGAGAGAGAGAGAGAGAGAGAGAGAGAGAGAGAGAGAGAGAGAGAGAGAGAGATATTTGTAATTATACTCCTCTATGAACATTAACCCATTCTACATTTTGCAGAAGCCTACATAACCAACGATACTGCAAATGAAGTAGATGTCGAGAAGCAAGTGTATTATTTGTTTGCAGAGAGCAACAGCTGACAAGGAAACAAGCTAATGGACAAGAGAACAAGCTAATGGGCATCGAAACAAGCTAATCGGAGAAAAGGCTAACTTTAACTTTTAATTTTATCAAATTAAAATGTATAATCAAAGCTTCATCTGTCTGTTATCTTTGTGTTTTAAAAATACATGTCATATTACAACGTTCTCAGAACGTCGTAATGCATTTTGGAGAAAACAAATGACGTCTTGGCGACGTCCGAAATCTACGTAAGATACGTGGAAATAGACGTCATTTTCACGTCTTCACAGCATCTTATGTAGGCAGAAAAAACACGTTGTAGCAACCTTTCTGGGAGTCTACAGAATGACGTTATGACGACGTCAGAAATTTACGTTAGGACGACGTAATCAAAGACGTCATTCCAACGTCCTGACAACGTCGCAATTAGGTTGGAAAACCTCGTTGTAGCAACCTTTCTGGGAGTCTACAAAATGACGTCGTGACGACGTCAGGATCTACGTTAGGACAACGTAAAAATAGACGTCGTCACAACGTCCTCACAACGTCGTGATTACGTAGAAACACTACGTTGTAGCAACCTTTCTCGGAGTCTACAAAATGACGTTGTGACGACGTCAGGATCTACGTTAGGACAACGTAAAAACAGACGTCGTTACAACGTCATCACAACGTCGTAATAACGTAGAAACACCACGTTGTAGCAACCTGTTTGGGAGTCTACAAACTGACGTTGTGACGACGTCAGGATCTACGTAAGGAGAACGTAAAGATGATGTTGTGACAACGTTATCACAACGTAGATTTGTTAGCTGCTACCTCTGCTGTCAACATGATGCTAGGCCAAAGCTGTTGATGACGTCACGGTGACGAAACGATTACGAAGATTAACTTTAAAGTATATTGGTGTAAGTTTTCTTTGGCGTTTCCGAATATTGGCATGTCATTGGTCTGGCCTGTTTATATCATTAGTTGCTGAAGCCCAACTTCCCACGGCAAGGTGAAAATGTATCGAAATCTCTCCATTTTTTACATTGCCTTCAACCTAGCCAGAAGTGGTGAAACGAATCAGCGACACCTGTCGTGATCACGAGTTACGTCCCTTACATCTGCTAACATACAGCCAATGAAATCGCCGTTTACATTCGGAGGCAATTCAAATTAAGCGACGATCGACACAGTTACAGAGGCAATATAACTGTCTTCTGATTGGCTTATCCGATTAGCCTGCAGTACGTTAAAATCTTAGCACTGAAAATGCGAGGGTTGAGGTCAAGGGCGGAAGGAGAAGATATGGACATCTTTTTGTTACGCCTGTGACGTTGTGAAGATGGCTGAAGCCTAGTTATTGTGGTTTGTGCGCACTCGAAAATGCATTCTACCATGACATTTTAAAATCCTTGTTGTCCCCCGCCGCAAACCGGAACGGGGGACTATGTATTCAGCTAGCGTCGTCAGTGACATTTCCTGTTAATATATCCTGCGATATATCATTAAGCGTTGCATCCAAAATCTTCAGATTTGATGTCGGCCTACATTGTGGGAAGACTCAGACACCAATCGATTTTGGTGACCTTGACCTTATTTTCAAGGTCACCCCAACACTTTGACCACTTTCCGAACTTTTGTAGTAATGCAATACATGTATATGAAGTAGCTCATTTTGACCAAATGATGTGTCTTACCAAATGTTACCGGCGGGGGACATTGCCATGTAAGTTTGTTTTGAATTGGTTTATTTTATCGTCGAACGGAGGTTCGAACAAAGGCCGATCTAAGGATCCATTCAACATTAGGTCAAGAGTTACGCTAAGAATTGGTGGCATACACAAATGAGCGCACGTACTTATCAATTATATATTTCTCCGCAAAACACGGCTACTTTCCAACATATATCACCCCTAAGATAACTTTAATAGCTCTTCTAACTCGAAATTCGGCCATACCTCTCCCGTGAACGTTAGTCCGCAGTCTCTATCCATTCGAACGATCTGATTGGTCCGTTGAGCTGGCTCTATAGTTCACATTTCAAAGCTTCCCTCTGATCAAGTGTTGAATTCATAGTGAAGCAATTTTCGAAATATCCTGTCGTCTCGCCACGCTGTCGTGTTTGTTTACCGATACTATATTAATAGTTCAGCTCAACAGACCATTTTACTTACGGTATCGAGTTCCTGTGGTATGAATACATGATGACGTAATATTTTATGTCATTGAAATACACATGCGTTAATCAGTTGACTTAGCTGACGCGTTCGTCTCCGAAAGATAAAAATAAGGATAAAAGACATATGATAAGAAATAGTGTAGATAGGAAATAGTTTTCGATACGTAAACTAACTACATGTATATAGATAAGTGCCTTTATACATTTCAGGTATGAATGGTGGACACATCGACGGCAAAGTGTTATTATTGCATGAAAAGGAGAGTTTGAATCGGTTGTGCAGCATATTTGTTCAATGAATATATAAATGTATCGTGTATCATCTCTTGATGAAAAAACTGGCAAAAGAGAACACAATCATTTGGTCTTGCCCAAAGTCAATAAAGAAAGAAGTAAAGTTTGTATCGATATTGTCAAACAAACCTCAATACTATCAGATGACATTGCACATTTTCGAACAATTAAAAGACATGTCAATCTCAAAAGTTCTACCATGACATTGCTGGTTGCTCGATTCTGATTGGTCCTCCAAAAAATCAAACGTGATCAATTCTGGATTGAACCTTTCGACGTCACAATCTATCTTCTTGTGGAAATCAAAATAACTGATACTTATCAAATCAATATTTCATATAGCGTGTTTTAGCGCTACATTAAATGATAGATAAGCAAGACAAACTTTGTCAGTATCAAGATCTATCCAAATAGCGACACTTAATGCAGTTGAGAAGGAGAGCAAACGCAAAGTCATTGACGCAATGGTCAGCCGGTTCTTAAACCGAGCGTAACGTTTTGATGCAAAATAAGAAATACTTATCGCAGGATATGTCATATCATCTACACACCTACGTAGACAACTAGTATGTACATTCCTTACCCGAATGAGACAATTACCCTCACCTGCAACACATAGATACAAGTCCTCAAACGACTGGCAAATGGTAGCCAATTTGATTGTCGCGTGATATGCTAATGCGGGTTTGTTTTTTTTTAAATGCGGAATTCAGGATCTTAATTTTATGAACTTGAATGTTGGGAAAACAAAATTAAAACTTAAATGACACATATTTTAGATTTTTGTAAATAGTTGTAAAAAAAAAAAGAGTCCCGTTGTAAAACGGTCATGGCAGAATGGAGATAAACTTACTGTGTTTGAAAATCAGAGACATGGTATACTGGATTGGTAGCGAGTAGCTACGCGTTCGGTTTAATTTTTAAATTTACTCGCTATCACTTCAGCATAACATGTCTCTGATTTTCAAACAAAATACGTTTATCTCCTAAGTATACCTCTTTTCAAAATGCTTAAAAACAAGAGAGGTCTAAACTTTCGATCTCTGACATATATGATTAAAAGCAATCTAAATGAGAACATTACCATTTAGTTATTTATGGTGGCTGATATCTGCCATTCGCGTCTTTGCTACTTCGTGTTATTAGAACCTAGGGTGAAGTAGCGAACTGGCGATGCTATGTAGCGAAGACGCGATGCGAAGTAGCGAAAACATGATGCGAAAAAGCGAAAACGTATGGTGGCTGATTTCTGCCATTCCCGTCTTCGCAAATGGCGATGCAAAGTAGGGATGGGAAATAGCAAAATAGCGAATATTTTTTCTTCGCTACTTCGCATCGCCATTTCGCTACTTCGCATTGCTACTTCGCATCGCTACTTCGCATCGCTACTTTGCTATTTGGCATTGCCACTTCGCTTCTTCGCTACTTTGTCGCGAAGTAGCGAAGAAGAGAAAACGCGAAATGGCGAAGTTGTGAAGTGGAGAAATGGTGAATTGGCGAAGTAGCGATGGAAAGTAGCAAAGTAGTGAAGTGGCGATGCAAAGTAGCAAAGCAGAAACCTTCACCTCTTCTCTATTTCGCATCGCGTCTTCGCTACTTCGCATCACATCTTCGCTACTTCTCATCGCATTTTCGTTACATCAACCGCTTCGCTACTTCGCATCGCCGCTTCGCTACTTCGAATCGCCACCTCGCTGCTTCGTATCGCCTCTTCGCTATTTCGCCCTAGCTTAGAATAACAGGAAGTAGCGAAGACGCGATTGGCAGAAATCAGCCACCATAAGTAACAATGGCAAGTAGCGAAGTGGCCATACGGAGTAGAAAAGTGGCGATGCAAAGTAGCGTAGAAGCGAAGTAGTCTTCACTACTTCGCTTGCCACTTTGCTATTTCGAATTGTTATTTAGAATAACAGAAAGCAATTTCGTTTCCCACACATTTCGGTCCTTCGTGAAATAGTTTCGCAGACACGCGATTTCTCGTCTCTATTTCGTATGGTGGCTGATATCTTTGCTACTTCGTGTTATTAGAACCTAGGGCGAAGTAGCGAACTGGAGAAGCCAGATATGAGCCATATGGTGGCTGATTTCTGCCATTCTCGTCTTCGCTACTTCGTGTTATTAGAATCTAGGGCGAAATATTGAAGTGGCGATGTGAAGTAGCAAAGATGCGATGCGAAGTAGCGAAAACGCAATGCGACGAAAAGGCGATGCGAAGTAGCGATTCGAAATTGCTAAATAGCGAAGATTTTTGCTTCGCTACTTCGCATCGCCACTTCGCTACTTCTCATCGCTACTTCGCTATTTCGCAATGCCACTTCGCTTTTTCGCTACATCGTGTCACTTCACGACGTGCGAAGACAAGATGTAGCAAAGTATCAAATTTGCGAAGAGGCGAACTAGTGAAGTAGCGAAGTGGCGATGCGAAGTAGCGTAGTGGCGATGCGAATTGGCGAAGTAGCGAAGATGCGAAATGGCAAAATGACGAATTGGCAAAGTAGCGAAGGGGCGAAGAACAAAGTAGCGAAGTAGCGAAGTGGCGAAGTGGCGAAATGGCGAAATGATGAAGTGGCGATGCGAAGTAGCGAAGCAAAACCTTCGTGTCTTCACTACTTCACATTGCTACCTCGCTACTTCGCCCTAGCTTAGAATAACAGGAAGTAGCGAAGATGCGAATGGCAGAAATCAGCCACCATACACCTACCATAATTTCGCGATTTTTTGCATTTCGTGATTTCATTGTGATATTTTCGCGATTTCGCGATTTCGTGCTTGAATTTTGATACAAAATTTAAATGGCCCCTCTCAGCCCATCATAGTACTGAATGTTTGAGTATTTTCAAATTTTACGTACTATATCTAAACCACTGCATGAATCAAAGTGAAATTTACAGAGAATATGGGAAGCTATATCTAGATTGTTTTGTTAAAATCTCATCCATAACATTATTTATCAATAAGAAACCGTGATAATGTAAAAGAACCGAAAATAAAAAAAACATCAGTCACTTTCAACTCGCCATAGTTTTTTTTTTATTTTGAAACTTCAAATGTAAATGTTTGGAACCCTCGAGCTCGAGAATATACCATTTCCCTGGCCCTGGGGTTTGAATATAAACACCTACTTACTAAAATCTGAGAGCATTTCTCTTCTTTTTGTGATATCTCCACCGCACTAACACTGCCAGTTTTAGAACACGTGCACCAATACTGAAAATAGCAAGTATACCGCTCCTACACTGTGAACACGTCTCGGTTCTACAAGTCTTTGCGTACATTAACGCTGATTAATGAGTCTCATTCAGCTGGATGCCATCAATAGACTTAGAACTCACACTGTTGGCTTCTTCACGATCATAAATCTTATCAAATTGGTGTGCAAGGCGTCAACAGAAGCTCTAAAATTTCTATCAATGACTTATGAAACAAGTGATCTAACACTCCAATCTAAATATGTTTTTTTACAGAAATCATACAGAGAAACAGTGGCTATATCAAATAAAAGTAAGTTCAACAACAAGCTGTGGGAAAACAATACATAATAATATGTTTCATCTAGAACAAATTAGAGATTAAATATTGGGATAAGTGATTCCATTTGATTGAAAAAAAATCGAGATTGTTTCTTCTTGATATGAATTTTTCAACACTGTAAATGTCTTTCAAAATTTGTAAGTAATTATTCTTTTTTTGGAATTATTTTATGTAAAGAACATGTATAAAATATCTCTTAGCCGAAAATAAAATATGAAGTAGCAATGGGTTATTGCCTAAGATACCAAAACAAACCATGATTTTTGTTATTTCAAATGACTGTATGTGTTGAAAATATATATGTATATAAATATGTTTAATAGCATGAATAAATGAAAATAAGCAGTTTTATATGGTAAAATGTATTCTTTGCACTGACTGATTTTTTTAAAGTCATTGCTGACCAATAAAGGATGCATTAGTAGTTATGTATTGAATAGCAACAAACACTTTTAAATGTTGCGAATCGAATGATGAGTGATTCAATATATGCTATAAAGTTCATTGTATTCCTAACAAAACATCATGGTTTTGTTGAAGTCGGTGAACTAGATTGGTGTCAATTGGTGTTGTAAAAAAAGAATGGTATCGTTTAGGAAGTCGCTAGTTCCAGCCGATGCTCGCAGGTTACATCGGAATGCATAACCACATGGGGTTGTGGGCTTTCTACCTGCCATAATACTAGCAGCCGTGATATAAGTGAAAAACTCTTGAAAGCAGCGTTAAAACCCCAACACACCTCACTCGTTTAGGACGTTTGTTTATAGGATGAGAACATTTTGCTGCTGTTTCTTTTGCTAGTAATTGTATAAAAGGTACTATGCCTCACAAAACATCTAGCAGTCACCCCTCAACACAACAATGAGCTCGTCTCAGGTGAATTTCACGTGCACGGCGGGACTCGTAGCACGTGATCTATACGTCATAGACCGCGTGGTTCAAGTCATTTGAAACCACGATGTCGACCGAGTCAGACGAAGAGATTGTCGCCGCAAGTCAGGAGATAGAGGCCCTGAGTTCTGTTCTGGGACCTGATGAGGTGCACAATAATAAATTCCCTCATTATTCGGATATAACCGACGACGACGAAAACGTACCGAAAAATGAAGATAGTGCGCGATTCCAGATTTCATCCAACACCGATATCGAAGAGCGAGCACGTACTGCTGTACCAACAAACACTCGTCGTAGAAACAAATGGGCCACGAATACGTTCAACACCTGGGGAACTTGGCGAAACAACAGTCAGCTGAATGAGAAGAAAATTATCAACACTCTTGATAAGATGGATACGGAGGAGGTAACCTTCTGGCTTAGTCGTTTTGTGCTTGAAGAAAGAAAAAAGAAAGGAGAGCTGTACCCGCCATCTTCCCTTATGTCTCTTGTTATGGGAATTCAGTCTCACATTCGACTTACTTCAAAGCAGGATTGGGATATTCTGAACTCTCCAGCATTTGAGGAATTCAGGCAAGTTGTTGATGGTGAGCTTAAAAGAATTACTAATACTGGGTTTAAGACAAACTAAAAAAACAAGCTGAGCCTATCAAAGACGAGGAAGAAAGTAAATTCTGGAAACTAAAACTTCTAGGGGATTACAATGCCAAAGTTCTTGTTAACACCATGATATATTTAAATGGAAAACATTTCTCCTTGAGAAGTGGATCAGAGAATAGAAGCCTTGGTTTCAAGCAGTCTCAGATCACCTTGTGTGAACCTACTGGAAAGCGGGCATATCTGAAATACAAAGAGGACATTTCGAAAACATGTCAAGGCGGTCTTAAGCATCGCAAAATAACCCCCAAAGAAGTGACCCATCATGCAAGTGAATGTAAGGAGCGTTGCCACGTGGAACTGTACAAGAAGTACATGAGCCTGTGTCCCAAAGATGGCCGAGATGACATGTTCTACCTTGCAGTAGAGATGACAGTGACGTCACGATCATCACAAAGCAGCGCCATTTTGAGCGGTCCCTACGAAATTGTAAACAAAATTCAAACCCTCATTAAATCGAAATAAAACAATTACGTGTGATACAGTTCCCACAGAGAGCACAATAAACATGTAAGAAACATGAAAACGTATGAATATGCACTACCTCTTTATCATAAGCACCTAAAGTATCCACTGACACTTGAGACGTCCATCACCTGTGGCTTCCGCTAAACGACTAAACAACAACTAACGGTACTTCCGGTTAAATTTCCGGAAAAGAAGGATTAAATACTAAAAATTCAATACAAAAGTATTCCTTTGCTATACAAATCTGGAAAACATATCTACCGTTAGGAAATGAGTCTGTGTCCATGTTCGTTGGTTTGATGCACGATGACGATCAATAGTTTTTCCGCAAAAAAATAAGTTATGTGTTGTTGACAGGAGCTTCGGTTTTCGAGCAGGTGCGGGATTGACAATTAAATTCCTAACTTTAAAAATAAAACATTTTTTGGAGCTTCAGTACCGGATTCATATAGACCATGGTCTGGTGTATGTAGACATATTTTTTTTATAATGTCAGATACTATAAATACTTTTGCAAAGCCATTTAATTTTGTCCAATTGAAAATGCGGATGTGACGTATTCTGCAATACTCGTCCAGAGAGGTATAGATGACAGTGCCTGCACGTGAAGAACGCAATCCAGATTGGATGTTATGTACTGCGATAACACGTGCGAAGTGATGCTAACACAGCCAAGAGATCCATGCAGTTGGAAATCATCATGTGAGTATTTTGACTTACAATTTACCGTATCTATTCCTTGACCGTAGGATTTCTTGCCAATTACTTGATCTTTTTTTTATCTTCTCCCCTCTATTAGTTGTCAGCAATAATAAATACTGCTGCATTTATGGTCAACTATTTAGTTTTTTTAAATTAACGATTTACTTTGAACATTATTCTGGGTTACACGCTTGAAGTTAGCTTTGAGTATAATATTTATTCCATTACAAGTCGCCATCGCAGTTGCTTGGAGTAATATAAATAAGAAACAATAAAATGTACAAATATTTTAGTTTAATAACAATGTAGAATACTCCAAAAACCAAACGGCAGACAGTCGGAATGGCAAATGAAATCAGAATCCAATTCCGCTGAATCCGGGGGAAACCTACTTGCCCGGTTTTCAGCATTTTAGAATGAAGAAATTCCTAAGTTATTGCAACAAATTAACATACATACTTAGATGTACATACACTATTATTTTGTCTACGTTCTACGCATTTATAACCACTGCTCTATGTTGGTCAATTGACCAAATTACAGTGAAATCTGGCCTTACATGATAATGTTTAATCATCAGTCCTTTAGGGGGAAAATTGTTCTGCTAAACATTACCGTGTGACTGTCTAACGTAAGAAGAACATGCCCTGTTCGGCAATTGAATCTTCGACTTCTTTTACATTCCAGCAAAGACGTTTATCACATATAATTCCTTGATTCCAGTAAACAACTATCGTCGGAATAATGCTCGGTTCTAAACTTAAACGTCATCTAAAGAAAACATGGACAATAATATATTCTAGTATATAAAAAATCTCTTTCATAATCATGAAAATAATGTCGGCAAACATGACGTCAGCAACTGTACGATGTCGACAGACAACGATCTTCCAAAGAAAGTTTATCCCACTGTCCTTGTTTTCATGAAATCAGAATAAATATTTTTCTTTTATAAGATATCTTTCTTATCAATGCGTCATCATGAGGCTTGAACGTATTTCATTGAAAACAACGGTGGATGATTTGGCACAAGTAGGTTGGAATAAATATGATATTTTCACATTGGTTCCATTTTAGATAAATATAAATTATATGTTATTACAAATCTTAATGTATTGTTCATTTGTGAACAATATGCAGAAACAAATATTGACGCGAAGCCTTCATAATTATTTGTATTTTCGAATAGGCTAGCAAAAGCCTTTAATTCGAACTGTCCTGTGTCGGGCTCTAGTTGTAGTGTTCATGAATTTGTCATATTATTAATATAATGTATAAAACAGCTATTCAGCCAAATGTCTGATGAAGATAGAATGATGCGTCAGAACGTTGAAAAGTACCAGGAATTTTTATTTTGCCATTTAGACTTTGCAAACAAGCTCCATTCACCGTCTTTTGTAGACAGCGCATTTTAACCAGTGCACGTAATGGCATTGTAAGGAGTCTAGATACACGCGCTGGTAAACTGTTTAATCGTAATCACTTGACTTATTTGCTACCATACCGAACATATCAGGATGACGAAGTATTATACTGTCAGTTATATTTTGAAACTACAGCATCTACCCGACCACCGGACAGGCTGCATGGTTTTTGGAAATCGGGCGTGTTGTAGCCCACTAACCTTACGCATTACATTAAGGCCTTTCACTAATTGACTAATTACTCTCATAAATAAATAGTTTAACTGCTTCAAATATGAATGACAATTCCCTTTCTTTTCTTTTTTTAAAAACCAATAAACAAGGAATTATGTTGGTCCTCAAAATGGGTAGCTAGCCTATTCGGGATTGACTTTAAAAAATGTCCAATATGAAGACACATACAACATGAACACACCTATGTATATGGAGGCTTGTTATTTGTAACATCGGGGTACAGGAAGTACTTACCGAAGCTTAAGAACAGTGCGTTGGCATTCTTTATTTGACAAAGAAGCAAACAAAATTCTGAACTAATATGTCAATATTTTTCCACATGTTTTTATTCAAACAACATTTACATTTCTCCTAAATAAAGCTTTTTATATTTTTATTTTGAAACGAAGGTTCAAAATAGCATCAGTTTCATAAACATGTTTCATCTTTCTCATTGTTCATTTTAGGTCCACTTAAAAATAAAACATTCAAGTTTTAGGAAAATCTAATTGGGAAGATAACTCTAAATGTCTTGTTCTTCAGAGTGTTGTGTGTAATATTGGTCTCTAAGTGTGAAGTAGTTGTCATCATGCATCAGCTCAGCTCATGCAGACGCCACATAGATCCTTGCACAGACGTGACCACTGTCCTGAAGTCGCCGAGCACAGTGAAATTTAACTGTGCATTTGTATCCAAACAAGTAATTGATTTTTTTAGAAGAGGTTTATAATCATTCATTGAATGTTCATCTTTAACAATTATGACACTGGTGAATATTAAAAATGTATTTATATTGTTTTTCAGGTGTGTGAAAGTGTTGAAAATTGTGACATTGCAGGAGTTGCCTCCCTTCCCGTCTTGGCTCTTTCCAAATGTTGAACTTTAAATCGACCGATCGTGATTAAAAAAAAGATTTTGGGTGGATTTTTTTCCAATAAAGTTTTTTTCTTATTCCTTATTTCTTATTTCTTACGGATTTTTATTATTTTTTAGTTTGGTTGAAAAACAGCTGTCATCCCTACTTGCACCACTACAGAACCCAACCAAAACGTGTTTGTACAGTCGCCGACCAATTGGACACAACACATTGCAGAAAGTAGTTCCCGAACTCTGTCGCAAAGCAGGCATCACCGGACACATGACTAACCATTCTCTGAGGGTCACCACCGCTACTAAGCTGTACGAGAAGGGAGTTCCGGAACAACTAATCATGAAGCGAACAGGCCACCATAGTGTTGAAGGTATGTATGCGTAATGTTTACATATACAACTTTTACCAAAATATGTAAATGGAACAGTAATGCGATTATATAATGTACATGCATGTGAAATCGAAAAGTATGTTTTATCTGCAAAATCAAAAGAACCGACCACCGTGTGTTGAAGGTATGTATGCATAATGCTCACATAACAAATTGCCAAATATGTAAATGAAACAGTTATGCGATTATATAATGTACATGCAAGTGAAATCGAAAAGTATGTTTTATCTGCAAAATCAATACATATATTTAATCAAATTTGACATTATGTGGCATTGCCACGATACATTAACATCGATTACTATTGCGTTCGTCAAAATATTTACAATGATATAATATGAAAAACAAAATGTTACAGGTGTCAGAACATATAAGAGGACATCGGAAGAACAGAAAGAAGATATCAGCTCCATACTGAATGGAATAGAAGCTACAACGACCGAGGCTTCAAAAAAGAATCCTGAGACAGCTGCAAAGGAGACGGCCGTTGTTCCAGCTCCTTTTGGCTCAATTGTTGCCACAAACTGTCATTAATGTTATGCTGAAAAAAGAATAAAAAGTAAATTTCATTATTTTTGTGATTTTACAGAGGTAATTCTTGAATATTTCTCGAGACGAAGTCGAGAGAAATATTCAAGAATTGCCGATGTCGTTAATCTCCGAGGGAGAATATGGATAACCGAGGCGAAGCCGAGGTTCTCGATATTCGCCCGAGGCTACACTGATGCATATGATATCGCCCTAGGGGGATATGGAAAAAACAACCGATGATGACGTCATAAGAGGTTGATATGAGAATGAACCAATGCTAGGAGAAAGGGAACATATCGTACCGAGGTGTGTATATACAGATGATGTACTTTGTGCGAGTGATGGAATAAGGTCGTCAACATTTCCTTTGTCAACTTCACGAACACAATCTCGAAATATCATTTGACAATGAGCAATTGATTCCTTCCATAGACGGTTCAGTGTCAAGCAGTATCTTCCAATGAAACCTGACAAATATGGCTTGCAGATATATTAGATAGTAGACACAACTACGTAACTCATTGTAGCGCTACCCGTATCTTGGTGGAAAGAAGGGAAAGCACAGACTAGTTTGGCAGAAAGGGTAATACAGCTGACGAAGCCATATACAAACGTATTAACAAACAACTTCTATACAAGTTTGACCCTAGCAGCAAACCTAGCGAAGGGTGGCCCTACACCTATTGGCACTGTTAGATCGAATCTTCAGTTTCAAATGAATTTCTGAAGAATAAGTAACGACCAGTTAAGTCGTCACTGTTTGGATTCGTGAGAAATCAACTCTCATATCCTAAGTACATGTACCATAGAAGTTCAAAGCTGTCCTCAACCTTTAATCCTTACACCGAGAGGGTGATGCTGTACCTAAGTTAAGGATAAACCTGAAGTCATGACTGGCAATGAAACAGAGTTGACTCACTAGATGGCACACACATACCTGAAAAATAGGTGGCTGCTTCTCTACCTGATGAACAAAGTCATGCCTGATGTGACTGGCATATAGCTGCATTCATCATTTGGTGTCTCAAGAATCTTGAATGGCATCAAAAGAGGTTGAGCAGACGCTGCTAATTTCTCGAAACTCTTGGTTAAGATATGTTGTGCAGTAAGTTATACTGCCTTTCGGCTGTCCCCATAATGTAGAAGTATGTGTCGGAGGAAATCAGGCAATTCCAAACTAAAAATATTGATTGAAATGTGGTTGAGTGAGTTATTGTTTAACGCCGCTTCGGCAGTATTGCAGCCATTAGCGGCGAAAATATGGTTGAGAACAAATGCTTGAAATATTGTGTGTGTAACTAATACATTTGAGACTGTGGTATTACCATAAAATGCAAATATACATGTACGTTTTTATCCTACTAAAAACTTTATTGTCAA
Source organism: Gibbula magus (assembly GCA_936450465.1). Lineage (NCBI taxonomy): Eukaryota > Metazoa > Mollusca > Gastropoda > Trochida > Trochidae > Gibbula > Gibbula magus. Next base: position 19,872,739 of record OW388299.1, on the reverse strand, counting down.
ATCATATAATGTGGATAATTGTATTTTAAATTAGAATTTTTAATTAACATAACAAAGACATACATATCTTGTGTTTAATCGTATATTTAGCCTTGCCACAGTTGTGTACTTCTAATCAAGCACGCAGGGCATCCATTTTCGCAAACGGTAAAGAACATTCGGTGCCGTCAGTGCCAGATAGTCCGATGGCGATCTCCTTGACCCCATGGTACTTGTACAACTTTTCTCATTAAGCCGCACCAGGGTTAATAAATACATGATCTGGAACATGTTAACATGTAAGAGGTGTTTTGGTAATAATATATCACAATTTTAGTATCTTTGCTGTAAAACTGTATATTAAAATTGTCATCCAAATATATTATATATAAGTAATGCAGGTGAGTTATGGTATAACACCGCTTTCAAGAGTATTTCACTTATATCATGACTACTAGTATTATGGCAGGGAGAAAGCCCGTAACGACATGGCGACTATGTTTTGCGGTGAAACCTGCGTGCATCGGTTGGAACTAGCTTACCATGAGTGGTATCGCGCTGAAATTCAGTGTAGCATTGCACCCACATCCTTACTGTACGAAACATGAAGCAACGGAAGTCATTTCATTATAACTTAACTGTGCAAGCTTCAATAAGATTAGACCATAGCTGCTATTGTTTGAGCCGTGGTATAACCAAAGTGAATTTCAGTTAGATCACGACCGGAACTACTTTTTATACGATTCCGATTTTTACGTGGTTTCAATATCTCGTCAAATGCTTGATATGTTTTAAAAAAATAACTTACCTCAAATAAACATTTTATTACATCAATATCCTGTTTACAGTGTAAACAGCTTGGGAAGTTATAAAGTATGTACAGTGATATCATCGTTCATCATAGATACAGTTGACTGCACAATACTTCCCGAAACCTGTAAAATAAATACAAAGCCTTGCGAAAGTTATATTAATATATTGTCTGTAGCATACAATAGGGATGAGAGCCGTTTTTCAAACAAACTAAAAAAAAAAATTAAAAATCCGAAAGTAATAAGATATTAGGAATCAGAAAAAACTTTATTGAAAAAGAATTCACCCAAAATAAAAAAAATTTAATCACGATCGGTCGATTTTAAGTTCAACATGTGAAAAGAGCCAAGACGGGAAGGAAGGCAACTCCTGCAGTGCCACAATTTTCAACACTTTCACACACCTGAAAAACAATATAAATTAATTTGTAATATCCACCAAAGTCATAATTGTTAATGATGAACATTCAATGAATGATTATCAACCTCTACTAAAACAAATCAATTACTTGTTTGGATACAAATGCACAGTTAAAATTCACTGTGCTCGGCGACTTCAGGACAGTGGTCACGTCTGTGCAGGTATCTAAAGTGGCGTCTGCATGAGCTGAGCTGCTGCATGATGACAACTACTTCACACTTAGAGACCAATATTACAGACAACCCTCTGAAGAACAAGACATTTAGAGTTATCTTCCCAATTAGATTTTCCTAACACTTTTGAATGTTTTATTTTTAAGTGGACCTAAAATGAACATTGAGAAAGATGAAACATGTTTATGAAACTGATGCAATTTTAAACCTTCGTTTCAAAATAAAATTATATACAAAGCTTTATTTAGGAGAAATGTGGAAAAACATTAATTTTTGACAAATTAGTTCAGAATTTTGTTTACTTCTTTGTCAAATAAAGTATGCCAACGCACTGTTCTTAAGCTTCGGTAAGTACTTCCTGTACACCGATGTTACAAATAACAAGCCTCCATATACATAGGTCTATATGTTCATATTGGACATTTTTTAAAGTCAATCCCGAATACCCATTTTTAGGACCAACATAATTCCTTGTTTTTTTTTGTTTTTTAAAATGGGATTGTATAGAATTTTTACGATTCAAGCGTAAATTCAACCGGAAGTACCGTAAGTCGTGACACAGTTGAGTACCTGAATTCACAGGTGGAGGACGCATGGGCTACAGTGGATACTTTGGGAGTTTGTGACAGAGAGGTAAAGGATACTATTAGGCATATATTTTATTGTTGCTTAGGTGTATTTTGTGTTCTCTATGCGAGTTTAAGCACATGTTATTGTTTTTTTTAGCGTTTATTGGCGTTTTGAGTTTTGTTTACACATTCGTAGGACCCGCTCAAATTGGCCCTGCTTTGTGTTGATCGTGACGTCACTGTCATCCCTACATACAAGTCATTGTATGTTCAGTAACCTATTAGTATTACACCATTTCAATCGAAGTATTTTGAAAAAAATTGCACAGTGATGTAAAATTGGGTACTGTTTAAAATTAATTAAGTTATTGTTACTTTTTAAGCAATGCCAATGATCAATTTGCAAGTGAAGGGAGAACCTGAGATACACGTGTCCATATTACCGCTTAACAAAACTGCGTGAGATAGATGAAGAAAATCATTTTTTTCAAAAGTTTACTGAAGATTTACATACGTAGTTGTTAGTTATAAGCATACTAATTCTTATCACACAAACAAGTACAACGTTTCAATCCCTCCACGTCTGTCGAATTGAGCTGCATGTCTGACCATTTCACATGTCCAAATGAATGGAGCGCCACGTGCGCAAGTCAGAGGTTCACTCGCATGTGCAAATTGTGAGAATGCACTCTAACGTGATTTTCACGTGCTCTGTGGTATTATTTTGATGTCAATTTCGTGTGCGGCATGGGCTTCACATGTGTGCTTTGTCCAAAACAATATAGTTCGCGAGAAAAATATTAAATTAGTTGATTAGATAAACCTTTACAAACGTATTATTATTTGACAAAAGTCTAAGTAAGTTACGCGCTCGTGGTCTAACTAACCATTTCAACGATTAGACAACAGGCCATCATGGTCTAACTATTACTTATTTGATGGCCTTAAACTATAACAACATAATAAACAAACCCAGAACACTTATATTGTACCTTAATTAGTATTATTTTGTTTAAGTTATATCAGCTATGAATGCCAAATGGAATAAATAAAACGAATAGTTCAACATTAAAAACACTAACGACAGATGATTGATATAAGCAGGTAAGGGGAGACAATTCGTAACTATTCCCGAGGTTTGCTTGACGTCTCCAAATCCATCCACTGTGAGACGCGAATGGAATCGTCACCCAGGTTCCATGTTATTAACATCCTTCCTTCAAAAGCTCAACGGTTGTCGCATTGTGCCACTGACAAAGTCCTCAACAACAGTCATGCAAATTCCCAAATCTTTAAACCGTCTCCTCAAATGTAACAATTGGGCCATATCCAGAACGTAATTGTTTTGCGTTCGTCTTCCTGCTCTAAAAGGTGCATCCATTGTATTTCATAAAATTTTAATTTGCTTTAATACGTTCTAACTCACCACATGTGCTGTTTACAATACAAATAACTTCACTCAGCTTGCATATTTATCCACAATCGCCAAATATATCATAATTACTAGTTTCCATTTAAAATCCAGTTACATTATTATGCATGTGCAGAAACCGAAACAACACGCCCCATTTAGATGCACAGCATTTATGTGACCTATTAAACATTATCAACTCAAATTTGTCTTTTATTCTGTTATAAATAAGAGTTCTTGTCCATACGTCAAAACCTTTTTGAGTACACATCAATACCATATCTTAACGTTTAGGCTTCTCTCTTCTCTCTTTATAGCCAAATAAATATACCTTTTTTCAACGTTTCTTGTCATCGTGTCGGCAATGGTTCGAGCTGTAATTTCACCTTTGAGTATTTTCAATGTTAATCAGAACACGTAAAAGAACTGTTATATTGTCAATTAACATGACATTGTCGACGGTGTCAAATCACATTCATGATTAAGAAGCCAATGATATGAAGTTCAGTTCATGACGAAGGAATACTCTGTCAGATTATTCTGTCAATCAGGAACCCCGTCAATCGCGCGAAATTTCCATGGTCAGTTTTCCTTCAATCACGAGTCTATTTCTACATGATATTGGCAAATCACATTCTAATGTCTGTCAGTTAAGTACAAAAGGATCGACGCAGGTCCTCAAGACTTCGTATTGACCTTAAACCGCATGTTTGACTAAAGTGCACTTTAAATTCACCAGTTTTTGTGCTTTAAAATGAGTTATTAATCATGTCTCTATCTTTAGTAGACCCTTATTTGGGGTCACCAAATCTACCATTTAAAATCTCCATTGGCCAATGTAACTGTTCATATATTTTCAGCTGTTTAGAGTCACTTGTTCTTGAGTCTGAAGTCGATCATAATAATCGCACATTCTTCCATGCATTCAATGCTTACTCAAGGCCCTACACATATTATTACTTTGAAGGAAATTGTACTTTTAGTGCTGCTAATAAGCGCTCTTCCCGTGTCAAGGTACCCATTTAAACAGCTGGGTGGACTGGGTGCATTGTGGATGAAGTGTCTTGCCCAGGGACACAACACAGTATGATTTCTGTGTCTTCAAAAACAAAAGCTAACTCCCTTGATGTCAGGGGATGTGGTTGAGTTAACCCTCGTTTGGTGATACGTTTATTATGTCTCCCTCCGAAAGGTTATTGTTTTTGGTTGAGTCCCCGTCGTCGGCGTCGGCGTTGTTTCCGGGGCATACCTCTAAAACCACTTGACCAGTCTTCACCAAATTTGGTATAAAGCCTACCCATATCATGCAGATGTGCTTTTTGGGGGTTTATGATGTTTCTAAATTTTAATTTTTTTTGTGTCCATGGTAATAATTTAGACTTTGTCTTTTAGAAGGGTAATAACTGAAGTTGAAATTGGCGAAGGGGGAGACATCTGTTTTTACTAGTAAAAACACCTTCTAGTTTAATTTTAGGAAATCATTCAAAATGTGACGGCAACGGTGTCGAAACCTGCGCATCTTAATAACGGATTAAGGAATGGAATGCTTATGATGGCAAAACGTGAAAACTACAACCTGGCCTGTATATTACAGATCTATACAGAAACGTCGCTATTGTTAATAAAGACTTCGATCACCCACATCACATTGTCTTCTTAATAACACCAACTTCTAGAATGCTTCTCAAACAGTATTTTATTATCAAAGTGAATAAACAGTATTTCAGATAGTATTGCGCATTTGTATATTGACGAAATTCATACAGTGATGTTCCATAAACGTTCGTCGTGACGTGTTAGCAACCAAGCGACATAAAAAAAATCTCCAGTGTTGTCGATAAGTTATTTTTTCATTCACGGACAAAAACGCGTTTCAAGTTCTTCATGAGGGTTAAGGACAGTATCATCTCTAAACATGATGAAATCGGGTAAAATGTTATGAAAAGAATGAAATGTCATAACAGTTTTTAACTTGTTCTGCATGTAACTTTGAATAGGAGTTTCATAATAATATTACTCAAGTGTAACGGGATAAATCATTCCGTAAAGTCACTCCATTTAAAGCAATTTTCCATTTTTTTTTCCTTTGTCAGTAATATCTCTTTAATCTTAGTAGTCTAGAACGCAGTTATCTGTATCTCTGTCTTTATGGCTGTCTGCCAATTGCAGCAGCTTCACAGATTCCATAGATTTAAGCGTCTTTATAAAATGAAGATGTTTGGATCATTTTGTCTGTATCGTTGTGAACTAGCATTTCATATCGTCGATCATGTGTGAGGTAAACATCATCGGATACATTTTGTCTTCAACCACATAAATAGAGGATATTATATGAGTGTATATGTCATACTATGTTTACGACACGAGTGCCTGAATTCCCGAGCGAGAGCGAGGGATAAACCGATATTCAGGCACGAGTGTCGTAAACATAGTATGACATAGACACGAATATGATATTCCGTTTATTACCGAAGTCGGGAAATTAATGAAAAACACTAAAATCCACGTTCAACCATCAATGTTGTTGCCAGACAATTCTTGTATAAATGTGGTATTGTCTTCAATCTCTGGTTATGAAGTCCTGATTTGACACTGTGTAGCCTCTGTCGCAGCATTTTAAAGTTTGGTATTCTCTGCCTTTTGTATGTTTCATACCCTCATTTGGATATTTTATGCAAATTTTCTGTTTTCTTTACTTCGCCATTCACATTTTTTCTTCCACTCATAACTCAGACACTAATTGTTCAAATGTTACAAAACTTGATACATATGATCACTATGATGTGTATATCTCCCCTGTGTATGTTTCATACCTTCGTTTGCATACTTTATGCAAATTTTCTCAGTAAATGTACATATATATCCACTTCGTCTTTCACACGCTTTGTTCCACTCATAACTCAAACACTATTTGTTCAATTGTTTCAAAACCTGGTATATATATATAATGTAATCAATATGATGTGTATATCTCCCCTGTGTATGTTTCATACCCTTATTTGCATAATTTATGCACATTATCTCAATTTTTCAACTTTTACTCCTTAAAGGGGCAGTAGCACGTTTTTTGCAAAATTTATTTTTCCAAATTTCCCATTTATAATGATAGTTTATGTCATTTAAATTAACTTTAGAGGGTAAAACATCTTATTACACAAACCAATTATCTGTAGTGGTAAACACTATGTTGCGTATAAAGCAAAACTTGCATGGCGGCCATTTTATTGTGAACACAATTTATTATATTGTATTACAAAAACGATTCCCATGGCTTTACCTAAACATGTACACTCATTTTAAACTCTATTTTCCGAAGAGAGAAGGATGTTTTACTATTGGTGAAATTATTTTTCAAATACATTTCTTCAACTTATTTGAGCGAAAAAACGTGCTACTGCCCCTTTAAGCACTCTTACAAGTGTATCTATGAAGACATACTAAACATTGATACCTATCTGCTTATTTGACCAATGTCGGGGGTATATGAGTGAACCTCTTTCTCTCTCTCTCATGTATTTGTACACAAAGGACAAGAGTGGGATTTTCAATGTACGCAATGTATTTCATGTACCTGAGACCTCTTCAGTACCATAATAAAGAATAAATCATAATTTATATAATAGGTGAAAAGATGTATGACATTAGATGTTTTCAAGTCGGCCAGATCAATTGCAGAAGATACCACCGGAGACACGGTAGACCCAGCACTACCAGCAGGGAGCAGAGACATACTAACTAATATAAACGTTTTTTGCACAGGGGCTTGTATTGTCGAAACTAACGATTACAACGAATATGAAGTCGACGATCCAGCCCCATATACTATAAAAAAGTAAAGGGATGTAACGGGGTCAAAACCCCATGTCCGTTTGAAATTATATTTCAGAATGTTGTCATCATTTTATCATTCAATGTTATATACGGCAAAGCCAATACATTTGTCTTTAAAACAAGCCATCAAACGTAAAAATCGAACCGATAATAACAAGGATATTATTTTTCAAAGCTAAAAATATTAGCACATTGCTCATGTGAGCCATTTGCCTAGCCCACCAAAATGATAAAATATTCGCTTGAAAAAATTATTATAAAATACTTTATAATATCCTGTCAGCTAATAGTGACCCAGTTACAAAGCCCAGTAGTTGGTGCATCAGATCGCGCTCTGTTTACTTTGTCTTTTGCACAAGAATACGCTTGTTGCCAGACAACAAGCGAATGCATTAATTCTCCGAATACTTGCGACTTTAAATTAAATTTAGAGCTATAGTAATTCCGTTATATGACGCTGATTTTCAAACAGAGTATGTTTATCTCCTAAATAAATATCTTGTTAGGTTTTATTGCATGTACTCGTGTTATTTGCTTGAAATGGACCATAGCATCAATTTTGAAATGCAGTCTTCCACAGAATAAAGGTGTTTATCCTATTAAATCGTCTTCATTTTTAACAAAACTTCACGTATATTCATGACAGGGATTCTGTACAAAATAGTCATACAATGGTAATACACGAAAGGTTCATAAACGAATTAAACATTAAAATTTGTAACATGTCAAACACTATTAATTGCCGCAAAACGTGTTCACCTACAAACAGTGGACAGTTTAATCCTAATGTTCCAAAGAAATGGCCAAGCTTAATTTTAGCAATCTCGACGTGTGATTATGAGATCCTGTCATGTAAGTTGAGTACTGTCACATATTGCAGAAATAATTGTGCTACTGGAAGGGAAAATGACAGATAATTGAGGACGAGGCTTTAGCACATGTCATACTAATATCTGAGTGCGTGTGGAAGGGTATCATTCTATTGAAAGTAATGATCATGAGTTATCAGTTCTAATTTGAAATGTCAGTTTATCAGCGATTTTGAAATTGATAACAGTTTCAATTACTTTACGACGAGGGTGATGAGTTGCAGAGTTGACAGTGGGGACTTTCATTGGAAGGAGGCAGTATGGGTAATAGTTGCCAATGACGCTGTTACTGGGACCTATTAGGAGCGGTGGCTACGTGAAACCTTATCGTCCCCTCTCTCACCACTGACACACGGCCCCCAACTGTTACCAGCTCTCTTCCCTCTACGTATAAACAAGTGGGGATATATGGAGCCAACGCTTGTTGCTGAAATCTGACCCATTTAATATTATTAAAATCATAATGTCCCAATTTTGACTAGATGTCATTTCAAAGTAAACCTAAATCCAAAACGAAACCAAGAAATAGTTGTCTCCTATTCAATGACTTTAATTAATTATTATTGATTTCATCTGTTAACGGAAAAGGCTTCCCCGCGCTATTTTTAGATTATTTATGCTACGTCCATATATGGAAATTGGTACACGGCCTTGACCGTGGAATTGGACGGAATTGGACGGAGCCCAGTCTCTCACTTTCGACAGATCGGACGATTTTGAACAGTGATATTTTCCAATCAGAAAAAAACACCTGCCAAATTGTAGATTTGATTTATTTTCACAAAGTCTTCATTGTAATCATGTCTTACTTAAATTTCATTCCGGTTTCTCATTATTAATATTTAGTGATGACAGATGATAGAAATTTTTCATTTATCCTGTCGAGTGTCAGATTGTTTCGATCTTCAGTGCGACGAATCTACACAAACTTTCAATTGATATTCTACTAGACTAGCCTAGATATATCAATCCCGATATTATAATGAGACAGGCCTAACGATGTCGCTGAAAGACTGGTGCAGTTTCTTCAAGAGCATTAATGTGTTTGTTTGATGTCAGTTTTCACTCGTCAGTCGTGTCAACTACCTAGGCAAACTACAGCGGACTTTTTACTGTTGGGTAAAGGCTAAAACGGCACCACTCCAAAACGGTACCGAGCGAATACGGCACACGTTCACCAAACTTTTCACAACTATATATTGATCAAATTGCCGTCATTCCTAAGAAAAGCAATGGACAGTTTATCAGAAATTATGAGATAATTTCCAACACATGCGAAAGATAAGAAACAGATCTCACGAATATGTGGGTCCGATAATATTGAATTTCATGGCGATTTAAATCATTACAAACAAATGAAAACTAACCTTGCTATTTTAAATCATATAAAATCGTTAAGAAATTTAAAATGTTAAATTTAATTGTCTAATAATAACAAGATATCAACCTCAATGAACATCAAGCAGACAGAGTCAACAGCCCATGAAATATATTCAACAATGATTATTAATCTTTCTTGTGAGAAATCTACTTAAAAAATTTAAATTCCTATAGCAAAAGGCACATGAACAGACTGCTTGCTTGATACATGGTACAAGCTTTCATGAAAACATAATGAAAGATTTTATTGTTCGTAAATGAAAAGCCTCAGTCTTCTTTTGGAAAATTCAGTTTGCAGTAGTTAGATATTTATGATAGTAAATCTGTTATAGAGTGGTTTGACAGATACATTGAGAAGTGTTACAGTTAGAAGTGAAAAGTTACTGTAGTGGTTGAGTGATATCTCAGGTTTATAGATATATCTGTTGCTTAGGTACTTATATATTGTGAAGTATATCTATTGTTTATTATTATATGATGGACGAGTGTTCTGTTTTCTGATTGGCCGAGACGGATGGTCATCGACAATGATCAAACGTTATCTTGACGGCGGGAAGCGTCACGCGAGGTCGACATAACAATCCAATGACCTGGAGCTAAAAATAGATCACTGCTGGCAGGAGCGCTGTTTGTTTTCAAAGTGTAAATTGTCATTAACTTTAAGTAAAATTAGAACAAAATGGAATTTTTTGTGAAAAAAATGAATTTTTGAAGAAGAAAAAAATATTTTAAAAAAAATATTTTTTGAAAAACAAAATTTACACCTTCATGAATCATATAATAAAACAGTTATTTACTTTAGTTATCGGTGAATCAAATGGTTTATCGACCTCGGAAAGTTATGTTTACCTCGGCTGTCACCTTGGTTAACATAATTGTTCCGAGGTCGATAAACCATTTGATTCACCTCAACTGAAGTCAACAATTGTATAGTAGTTCATAGACATACTGTTAAGTGATACAGTTCGAAGTGAAAAATAACTGTATTTTAGTATTTGTGTGACTCCTGCTTTTAGACAGTGAGGTTACATTTCATGTGTCGTTACACAGGATAGTGCTTGCGTAACAACAATAGTTACATTGAATGTCTATTATAGGTAGATATGTGAAAAGTTGAAGTAATTAGTACAGCGAGTCATTGAGATACATAGAACTTGAGATATATTGATTGTGTGTCTTGGGCTTTGTGTTTATTACCGAATAAAATATTGTTGATCGTTAATATTTCGTTGAATTGTACTTTGCCTTGAAGTGAATGAACTGAGAAAGATTAAATATAAGCCATCCTGACAAGAGGCTATTTCGCATGGTCGTCACACATGGTTAATGTTTTGGGAAGCATTCATTATTAAGGATCTGAGCACGTTTTTTGCAAAATTCATTCTTTTTTCAAATTGTATATTTATAATGATAGTTTGTTTCATATAAATTTACTTTAGAGGATAAAACATCTTATTACACAAACCAATTATCTGTAGTTGTAGTAGTAGTAGTAGTAGTAGTAGTAGTAGTTGTAGTAGTAGTAGTAGTAGTTGTAGTAGTAGTAGTAGTAGTAGTAGTAGTTGTAGTAGTGGTAGTAGTAGTAGTAGTAGTAGTAGTAGTAGTAGTAGTAGTAGTAGTAGTAGTAGTAACGGTGTTGCAAAAAGAAAGCAAAAATTGCATGGCGAACACATTTTATTATTTCGAAAAACAAAAACGATTCCAATGGAGAGAGAAGGGTGTTTTAATACTGGTGAAATTATTTTTCAAATACATTTCATCGACTTTTTTGTGCGAAAAAAAGCGTGCTACTGTCCCTTTAATAAGCATTTTTTTTTCAAATCAAGTTACTTATATGTGTCTTGCAAAAGAGAGCTTGGAATTTTTCATTTGTGATTTAATTTTTAATCACAGGAAGCAAAGTATCTACACGTCTTATATCCACACGTGCAAAAGAACGTCCCAACACATTTAAGAGACTATGAAATTAAGTAATGCTGTACAAGAAGGTAACTTTTGAATGGATTTGATAGACACGTATTTTGTGAAGCAGTACTCATTATTTCATACATTATATTATGGTACATGTTCTTTTATTTTTATGTCTGTTCAAATACACTTGGGGTGCTGAAATCTCCTTGTCAAGGTTGTTTGGCTACAATGGTTCGTATTTAAATTTTGGAAAAATAAAAAGTAGAACTTTCAACCTTCTTAACCTTAATTTGTTGACGCATCTTTTCTGAATGACGTAACAAAACAAGCCACACTCCTATCTCGCCTAGTGAAGGAGGAATTCTTAAAATGCGTGTTTCTCAGTGATATGAGCAGATACTGTTTTGAAAATTCATATTTAGTATAGTTGAGTTCCGAAGTTCTCTCTCTCTCTCTCCTTCCCTCTCTCTCTCTCTCTCTCTCTCTCTCTCTCTCTCTCTCTCTCTCTCTCTCTCTCTCTCTCTCTCTCTCTCTCTCTCTCTCTCTCTCTCTCTCTCTCTCTCTCTCTCTCTCTCTCTCTCTCTCTCTCTCTCTCTCTCTTAGTGTACATGTATCCTTATTGTCAGTTGATGATTTAACCCACGTGTTTGACAGTGTACATGACCGCATGACAGCGTGTATTTTTTATTTACATCTATGTTAATTTCATCCCATAAGGTTACACGACCACGTTGTAAAATTTAAACTTAACATTATCAGTTCAGGTTGCACCGAACATTAAAAACACGAAAATTCGAAACGTCGTTTCAACTGAAAAAAGATGAGAGCAGTGTTTGAAACTAAGACTGATCAGCTCAAGGCCTTAAGGACCCACAGGTTTGAAAAGCAAACTTAGTTTCGAAATTAAACAAATGCAAACATACCAAATACTTTTTATATTCTTTTCTTTTATACCAGCGGCATTCAGTGGTCTCAGTACCAGGGGAAAATGAAAACATGTTAGAGTGTTTTGTTTGAATAATAACTGATTGTATCGACAATATACTAAGAACCAGGTATGTAATGACATATGCCTACCATTTTTTGTTCTGTATCATATTTTCAAGTTAACAAACATAAAACCAAAACAATTTCATGCTAGTTTATCATATTAGTCATAATTAAAACTGTTTTCATGGAAACAAGCAAAATATAAAAATCAGAATAACTTAATTAGCAAAAGGCACCACTCCAACATTAGGTCTAACCACGTACCAAGTTTCGTAAAAAAAATATGTATTGAACGGTTTTTGAGATATGGCCCGGAAACAAAAGCATTTCGGAAGGACGGAAGGACGGAATTACGGACGGAGGCGAAAACATTACGTCTCCCGCAAAGCTTTGCGTTGAACATAATCACCAGGTGTTTATCCTTTTAAATCGTCGTCATGCGTCCTACTAAGAGTTTAAGACAAAAGTTTATGTATATTCATGACACAGCTTCTGTACAACATAGTCATGCAATAGTAATATACGTAACGTCCATTAACGAATTAAACATTAAAATTTGTAACATGACTGTCAAACAATTGCCGCAAAACGTGTTCACCTACATAAAGTAGACAGTTTAATCCCAATGTTCGAAAGAAATGTCGACGTGTGATTTTGAGATCCTGTCATGTTAGTTGAGTACTGTCACATATTGCAGAAATAATTGTGCTACTGGAAGGGAAAAGACAGATAATTGAGGACGAGGCTTTAGCACATGTCATACTAATATCTGAGTGCGTGTGGAAGGGTATCATTCTATTGAAAGTAATGAGTTATCAGTTCTAATTTGAAATGACAATATATCAGTGATTTTGAAATTGATAACAGTTTCAATTACTTTACGACGATGGTGATGAGTTGCAGAGTTGACAGTGGGGACTGTCATTGAAAGGATGCAGTATGGGTGATAGTTGCCAATGACGCTGTTACTGGGACCTATTAGGAGCGGTAGCTACGTGAAATCTTATCGTCCCCTCTCTCACCACTGACACACGGCCCCCGACTGTTACCAGCTCTCTTCCCTCTATGTATAAACAAGTGGGGATATATGGAGCCAACGCTTGTTGCTGAAATCTGACCCATTTAATATTATTAAAATCATAATGTCCCAATTTTGACTAGATGTTATTTCAAAGTAAACCTAAATCCTAAACGAAACCAAGAAATAGTTGTCTCCTATTCAATGACTTTAATGAATTATTATTGATTTCATCTGTTAACGGAAAAGGCTTCCCCGCGCTATTTTTAGATTATTTATGCTACGTCCATATATGGAAATTGGTACACGGCCTTGACCGTGGAATTGGTGAGGACGGAGCCCAGTCTCTCACTTTCGACAGATCGGACGATTTTGAACAATGATATTTTCCAATCAGAAAATATCACCTGCCAAATTGTAGAATTGATTTATTTTCACAAAGTCTTAATTGTAATTATGTCTTTCTAAATTTTATTCCGGTTTCTCATTATTAATATTGAGTGATGACAGATGATAGAAATTTTTCATTTTATCCTGTCGAGTGTCAGATTGTTTCGATCTTCTGTGCGACGAATCTACACAAACTTTCAATTGATATTCTACTAGACTAGCCTAGTTATATCAATCCCGATATTATAATGAGACAGGCCTAACGATGTCGCTGAGAGACTGGTGCAGTTTCTTCAAGAGCATTAATGTGTTTGTTTGATGTCAGTTTTCACTCGTCAGTTGTGTCAACTACTATGCTACGGTCACACGTACACGATGTCATCCGCGATGTATCACGTGCAACTTCATCTTGATATGCACGTATATGTTCTGGATACATACGCCATTCATACTTGCAACGAACTTGATGTGCACGTGGCTTTTCGGCGAAGGTCGTATTGAGCTACGATTGGGTAAAATGTTTTGAACATGCTCAAAACTTTCGCGATCATCGGGAAACATCGTGAAATACACGTACTATGCACGTGGTACATAAGTGTTACATCGTACTTTACTCTTGTTTATCGTAGCATTATCGTGAGCAAATCGTTATTACGATGCTCCCGTCAACTGTACGATTAGGAAGTGCTAATTGCGAATGTGTTACGTTCACTAAAAGAGTTGATTCCGAGCATAAGGCGTCTTTAACAAGAAACCATTAAGTGTTTACCACGATATTCAAGTACACTTTACAAACAATGTCTTTTTGGCATGTTTAGTATGTAATCAATCTTCATTTCATACTGAAAAGGCCACAGGTTTATAGCACATACATAATGAATAAATACACACATAAATACGGGTTACATCGATAATACGTTGTTTCTATACAGCATTGCATAATGGATGAACATGGACAGATTTTGTAATATAGTTTGACTTCTAATACTGACAAGAGTTGATTATTTAATTGTATTTGGATGGACATAGATATATTTTTAAATATATTTACAACGTAATGTATAATACGACGGGCAAATAAGAAGGAAATGATAGGTCGTGAGACGAACATCTAAACCGTGCTAATGAACGTCTAAATTTCTTTATGTTAACACATGATAAATATAATTCATCGATAATATCATTTTTGAACATTGAACAATACAAACATTTACTTGATAACGAATTTTTCCACTCCATGTTTTAAGATAGATATCTTTAAGTCTTGTAGTTATTGACTGAATGAACGGTGTGTGAAATTCTTCATATTGTGCATTCGGTGTCAACCCGGGAAGTATAAAATATAAATTTCAGAATACCGCTAAACATAATTTCAGTTTGATACGTGCCGTTTAGTATAATATTAGCTGGAAAAAGGGTATTTACTTGTCAAAACACAACCCGCGAAGGGGGGTGCTTATCAAAACAAACTTGTTTAATTGAGAAGTTGCAGTTAACAGAGTAAGCATGTGTTTTATTAAGAAAACAGTTTCTTCATAAACATCTCTTGTTGAAAAAATTATATTGTGCCTTTAAAGATTTGCAAAAAACCTTAAATAATACATGGCGGGTGGGACTTTGCAACAACTTATCAATGATGTGATTTTAGGGAAGATCTTAAATGTTTTTTGTAATGTGTATGATGAAATTAAGTCTTGTGGTTCATAAGGGGGAACTGATTCTGCGTATTTCAATTGTTGTTAAGGAGTACGCGGGATGAGTTACAGCATAAATGTATTTAGAAAATATTGTGTAATGTGGAGATTGAAAGAGAATATTGAAAAGACTAAAGTAGTTGTGTTTGAATCCGGAACTGCAAGGGTGAATTTTCGAAAATATTTTGTTGGTGACGTTATTTAAAAGATTCAGATAGTTATACTTACCTAGGAATAGAATTTCATAAGAATAGGAAATTTAATACTGCCAAAAAAGCCCTAAGAGATCTAGGCTTGATTGTATTGGTTGTTATTAAAATCACGAAATCTACATTTACCACTTTGTAAATTATGTAAATTATTATTCACTCGTGGATTGATGGTTGAGACAAATGAGTGCATATATGTGAATCTGTTATTTGAACTTTACACACTAGCAGAACTAAAAGCTCAGTTTAATCACACGAGAAGAGATGAATTAAAACACAAGTGTATTCTGTCTATTTGGTGAAAATCAGTTAATCCCTAAATTTCTGCTCCATAAGTCAAAATTGGATTTATTTTTGCATCAAATATTTTGAAGAAGGTTTTATAATTCATACAGTGTATCGATTGTTTTCAGTATACGGATTAGTGATTTTTGCGCCTGATGCATGGTCCAGGAAAGCCCATTGGTGAACAACAATCCCAAGTTCTTATAACAGCTAACACATTCTAGGCATATATCCTTAAATGTCCATTTTTCTTTTTTTTTAGAGATTTTACCCCCTTATTCAAAGACTACGATTTTTTTTTTTTTTTCAAGTTCATTTAATTGATTTTGGAGGCCACGTATGGTGCCAACGTCGTCTGCAAACAAGAGTAGAAATATTTGGACAATTTCTGGATGGAGTTGGATGCCGTTTGAGCAGTTAGTTACCATGTAGGTAGCAAGTTCATTTATGAAGAATGAAAAAAGAAAAAGGCTAAGAATACATCCCTGTCTGACACCAAGTTGCAATTCGAACGTTTCCGAAAATCTTTGGTTACTTTTAACACATGCCTTTACGTTATTACATATTCAATAAAAGTTAACACATTTTGTCACTAAGACCATGACATTGAAATAAGGTCCAAAGTTTGTTCCGTTGCACAGAATCAAATGTTTTGCAAAATCTACAAACCCGGAATAAAATGTTCCCCCTTTTGTATTCAAATATCTTTGAACAAGACTTTGTAATATAAACATATTATCAATGGTGGTATATCTAAAGCCAGCTTGTGATTCATTAATTATATCCATTCTATAACCCCAGTTTACTAGTCTCTTACATGTCAAAGGGTCTGTTCATGAAATTTGGCGGGAACTGCGTCTATTAATATACTTTACGCAATACCAATGGCACATTCTAGGGGTGTATTCCATTGGCTGTGCTGACTGTGCGAGAACTCCCACAACTGGTACTCAGCCAATGGAGCACGCGAGAACGCTGTTCTCGCACTGTTCCGCCTGCGCGGGATTTTGAGGTGGTGCAGCCAGAATCCATGATGGCGTCAGAACGCCGAACACTATTCAAGTGTGAAACGTGCCGACGGTTGTTCAACGACATGGCCCTGTTTACCCAACATAGTTGTGCTGAAAATGGTTTATTAGTGTTCATGTAGGGTTGATTCCTTATTTGTTGTATTGTCTTTCTCTCTACTACACCAACCATCCGTAGATAGTCACAGTCAGGAGACCACTTCTCATGTTCGACCCATGGGTCGTCAGTAGGCATCCATTCCTTGAGACGAATACCACATTTAAAACAAATACACAAATCCCCACGATTCTGATAATAAAGTCCAGCATGAGCCAAATCTCTAGGATTTTGCTTCATCTGAATTGGCCAGTCTTTAAAGGAATCCAGTCTCTTCTCAAAAGAGGTGTAATCCATCTTACTGGGTAATCTACCACTACAATCTGCAACAACATTCTCATCAAGATATCCACAGACATCCATGTCTCGAGCTTCAGCTGAGAATGATGCTTCAACTGTAAAACTTTGGGGGTTTATATCCTCTAACGGGTCATAAAATAGAATATGAGCTCAGTACATTAAAAATAGAATGTGATATCATTTTCTTTAAATACAATATGAGCTCAGTATGACAAAAATAGAAAGTGATTTTCTTAAAATAGATTTCGAAACATGTCATTAAGTACATTCCTCTCAAGGTCACTGACCTACAATTCTCTAAAAATAACCTGTTGCTATGCTAGGTTCTATAAATAGGATCACCTTTCCATGTCATTGACCTATTTTGGGGTCATATAAGTGCACATTGATGACGTCAGAATTCCTCACACATTGATGACGTCAGAATTCCTCACAGTGAACGCCTATACAACAGTAGCACGTTTTTTGCAAAATTTATTTTTTCAAATTTCCCATTTATAATGATAGTTTATGTCATTTAAATTAACTTTAGAGGGTAAAACATCTTATTACACAAACAAATTATCTGTAGTTGTAAAAACTATGTTGCGTATAAAGCAAAAATTGCATGGCGGCCATTTTATTGTGAACACAATTTATTATTTTGTATTACAAAAACGATTCCCATGGCTTAACCAAAACATGTACACTCATTTTAAACTTTATTTTCCGAGGAGAAAAGGATGTTTTACTATTGGTGAAATTATTTTTCAAATACATTTCATCAACTTATTTGAGCGAAAAAAACGTGCTACAGCGCCTTTAACAATCAAGACAATGATAATGTTAATGACAAAAGGTATTTTCCGCTAAAATGAACAAATAAGCATGTTTCACCCGCCGGATGACTTTTGCTACACGTGATCAGACTGAATCGCTGTTTGGAATACTCGTTGACTGTTAGCACAATTGAAATCCTTGAAGTATTCTCTTATATTCAACACATAAAAACATTTCACAAACTTTTTTTGGACCACCATTATTATTTCAAGAGAATTTTTTTTCTCGATCACTTATCGTCGAGTAGTAAAAAGTTAAATATCAAATTAATTCATTAAATTATGGCAAATTAATGAAAACTTTACAATTTTGAAGCAAATTAACTAATACCAAATAACATCAAGAATTAAAATTTTATTTTTCTAAAACGTACGCTTCAAACATTACATTTGATTGTAATCTGATTCTTTACAATATGGCATATATGGCAAATCTCCTTGCTATCCCTTTTTAGCTCACCAGGTCTGAAAGACCACATGGGCTTATTGCATGGCCCGTCGTCCGGCGTCCGTCCGTCCCTCTGTACATTAACCCTTCTCATTACTCTAGAGAGCTTTTACAGGTAACTATTAAACACTGACCAGATTTTGATTATATGATGTTTATTATACCCCCGCTACGAAGTAGTCGGGGGCATATAGCGCTCAGCGCGTCCGTCCTTGCGTCCGTCCGTCCGTCCGGAACACTTTTGGTTCCGTTCATAACTCAAATACTACTTGTTCAATTGTTATGAAACATTATACATGTACACTTTATGTTCCCTAGATGTGCCTTTTCTATGTTTCCCTCAGATTCCATGATTATTTTTTCAGATTTTCCACTTTTAAGCGTCTTTGTGTGCGCGTCTATGGTCACACTTTTGGTTCCGCTCATAACTCAAATACTACTTGTTTCCAAGAAGGTATTAACACCTCATATACATAGCTTCTTTCTTATAAATCTGGTAAATGATTTTGACATGTTCACATTCAAGGTCAAAGGTCAAGGTCATGAGTGCTTTAATTACTACAATAATCCTTGTAAACATGATAACTTCAAACGTTTTTGTGCTTTCAGGCTCTTATTTGGTATATATCAACTATGGAGATAGACCAAGATTTGAAAAAGTTTTCGCTAAAATCTGTCAAAGGTCAAGGTCACAGCAAGGTCACAACTTAAGCATGCTATTGTGAATATGCCTTATGTTAACAATGAACACTTTGAGTCATTGCATGATTGTTATACACAATGAAAAGTAATCAGTGATGGTGTGACCTTGAAGGTCTAAGGTCAAGGTCAAGGTCATGAGATATTGGTTCAGGCCATGTTAATCCTTTGATCCAATTTTGAAATCAGAAATAGGTTTTAAGAACAAACTTGTGAAAAGTGACCCCAGTGAGGATTCAACTTGTTAGAATAACTTGAATAATGAACAAATTTTGGTCCAAAAAAAATCCCATTTTATTTATGCTGAGGAGAAGGCGGAACAGGGAAAGGCGAGACCCAAAGTTTCGGAGCTGCTCTGCTTTTGCGGTGTCCCGCAAACGCTCTTCTAGTTGTTCAAATGTTACGAAACCACTTTGACTTTTACTTCTAAAACATGCTTAGAGGTGTAATACTTACTCTGCTTTAATAATATATGTTATGGTCTTTTCATACAAAAGTTTAAACATTGATCCCCTTTTGCTATTTTCAAACATTTCTCTTTGACCAATGTTAATGTAAAAGCGGGGGTATCATGAGTGAGCTTTGCTCACTAATTCTCTTGTTTGGTACAGACTCAGTCATTGTTCAATTGCTTCTGTTATACTCTGGCGGATACGATCCCGAGACCTTCTTCGAAGAAGAGGACGCCCTTGGTCTGGAAAGCAGTTCTTCTGCCTCTGCTTCTGCCTCCGCGTCCACCGCATTCTCCACGACTCCCACCATCTGGTCTCGAGCCGCTACACTCCAACTCATCGACCTGTACAGGACTAATGAAAGACTTGTAACTGAGGGACTCTTGCGTAAAAAGGCGATGTGGGCCAAAATTTCAAGTTACATGAAAGAGACAGGCCACCATGTCACAGCATCCCAGTGCGAAGGAAGATGGAAAACCCTGGTGCGGGGGATCAAGAACCGATCACAACAACAAATCAGGGACCGATAGGAAACATCACCCATATGAAGACGAGCTGTCCTTCCTCAAAGAGAGGCCAAACATCACACCCGTGTTCGTGGCAACCAGCAAAGGAGAGGAACCTGAGAAGGAGGAGGACACCCCACCAGAGGCCGACACAGAACAAGGTACTTCTCCCAAACGACAAAGAGTGAGAAGCAGTGTCACAGATGTTGTGGAAGTCATGCAGAATTACATAAAGGACCAGTCCACCCGACATGAAGAAGAAACTATAAGACAAGAAGCAATGCATAATGACCGAATGGGTCTCTGTAGAGATTTTTTTAATGTTTTGGGGGAACGGGCTAAAGGAAAATATTTGTTTATGTTCATGTCAAGTGGCTGTAGCATGTGTTTTGTAAATTCATTTTTTATGATTTTGGATTGAAATAGATTTCCCATGACTTCACCAAACCATGTACACTCTTTCTTAATTTGCTTTTTCAAAGACGTAAGGGACCAAGGGTGTTTAACTGTTGGCAATATTGATTTTAAAATACATGTCATCAGTGTCTCATTTGACTTCAAAAACGTGCTACAGCCTCTTAAGGTAATTGAGGATACAGGATCACTGTTCTATTTCAGTATAGTCCAAACTACAGTCAGTACAGTCCATATTATGTCTCCCCATTTGTGAAACTCATTTTCCAAAAGAGTGAATTTTTTTCGTTGATATTGTACGAAGTTTTAATTTTTCTTTTATTTGAAATGATATCTACGGGTAATAAACTCGGTCAAGGATCACACCGTAGGAGCGGTGTAAGCCTGGAAATAGTTAATAACAGGAAGTGAACGAGTTGCCACGCGAGATGTGAGCACGTTTTATATTTTAGGTGTAGGCAAATTGTCAATATCTTTATTTTACGATCTCACATTGTCCCCCAAATTCATGCTGTAAAATAGAAGGCCTTTATGCGTAGTGTCACCACTTTTCGCTAAATATTGTTCAGTTACTAACCGACCAGCCTGTAAAACAATACCGAGCTGCGGCAAAAGGTCCGTCAAGATACGTCTTCTAATCCACATTCCAACTTTAATTGATAAATAAACGAAAAACAAAAAACACCAACATTTAGAGTAATTATCAAGCAATCTTTATGCCAAATTTGAATGCATAGACTTGTGCCGTTTTCGAGCCGTCATCCTTGAAACACCAACACCCTCAAACTCTCAGTGAACGAGTTGATAACACCGACAGTTTGTCCTGGTGAACGAATTAATTTTCTGTTAGTGAACGATTTATTGTCAGTCGATACTCGTCAGATAATTTGTTTTTCTGAATAAACTCTACTTTTTTTTCGTATTTTATTCCTCAGATGTGTTGGTTCAAAGATGGAAATGCCACCGTACCACTGCCATTATTGCTCAGAACACTTCCAAGATTTAGTACGATAATTTATCACTGCATTGGTGTTCATGGAGAGAAGAGAATTATCATTAAGAAACTACGGTTAAATGAAACAACAGGTACTCTCAAATACATAGAAAAATAGAGCCATGGGCTCTGTAGCTCATCAGGATTTCATTGATTTACTATCTAAAGTTGAATATTTAAGTTATTTAAGTTATTGTTTACAAGCAAAAGATAGGTTCTTAGATCATGACCACTGTGACCCAATTTGGAGTCACGAGGTAACATAATCTACAATTTAGAATCCCCATTGGCCAAGGAGTCTGCACACAAATTTTCAGCTCTCTTGACCTTTTGGAACTGGAGAAGAAGATGAAAATAGGTTTTTAAGGATGTGACCCCTGTGACCCCATTTTGAGTCACGGGGTCATATAATCTACAATTTAGAATCCCCATTGGCCAAGGAGTCTGCACACAACTTTTCAGCTCTCTAGACCTTTTGGAAGTGGAAAAGAAGATGAAAATAGGTTTTTTAAGGATGTGACCCCGGTGACCCCATTTGGGGTCATGGGGTCACGAAATCTACAATTTAGAATCCCCAATGGCCAAGGAGTCTGCACACAACTGTTCAGCTCTCTAGACCTTTTGGAACTGGAGAAGAAGATGAAAATAGGTTTTTAAGGATGTGACCCCGGTGACCCCATTTGGGGTCACAGGGTCACGAAATCTACAATTTAGAATCCCCATTGGCCAAGGAGTCTGCACACAACTTTTCAGCTCTCTAGACCTTTTGGAACTGGAGAAGAAGATGAAAATAGGTTTTTAAGGATATGACCCCTGTGTCCCCATTTGGAGTCACGGGGTCATATAATCTACAATTTAGAATCCCCATTGGCCAAGGAGTCTGCGCACAACTTTTCAGCTCTCTTGACCTTTTGGAACTGGAAAAGAAGATGAAAATAGGTTTTTTAAGGATGTGACCCCGGTGACCCCATTTGGAGTCACAGGGTCACGAAATCTACAATTTAGAATCTCCAATGGCCAAGGAGTATGCACACAATTTTTCAGCTCTCTAGACCTTTTGGAACTGGAGAAGAAGATGAACATAGGTTTTTAAGGTTAGACCCCTGTGACCCCATTTGGGGTCACAGGGTCACATAATCTACAATTTAGAATTCCCATTGGCCAAGGAGTCTGCACACAACCTTTCAACTCTCTAGACCTTTTGGAACTAGAGAAGAAGATGAAAATAAGTTTTTAAGGATGTGACCCCGGTGACCCCATTTGGGGTCACAGGGTCACGAAATCTACAATTTTGAATCTCCAATGGCCAAGGAGTATGCACACAATTTTTCAGCTCTCTAGACCTTTTGGAACTGGAGAAGAAGATGAAAATAGGTTTTTAAGGATATGACCCCTGTGTCCCCATTTGGAGTCACGGGGTCATATAATCTACAATTTAGAATCCCCATTGGCCAAGGAGTCTGCGCACAACTTTTCAGCTCTCTTGACCTTTTGGAACTGGAAAAGAAGATGAAAATAGGTTTTTTAAGGATGTGACCCCGGTGACCCCATTTGGAGTCACAGGGTCACGAAATCTACAATTTAGAATCTCCAATGGCCAAGGAGTATGCACACAACTTTTCAGCTCTCTAGACCTTTTGGAACTGGAGAAGAAGATGAAAATAGGTTTTTAAGGATATGACCCCTGTATCCCCATTTGGAGTCACGGGGTCATATAATCTACAATTTAGAATCCCCATTGGCCAAGGAGTCTGCGCACAACTTTTCAGCTCTCTTGACCTTTTGGAACTGGAAAAGAAGATGAAAATAGGTTTTTTAAGGATGTGACCCCGATGACCCCATTTGGAGTCACAGGGTCACGAAATCTACAATTTAGAATCTCCAATGGCCAAGGAGTATGCACACAATTTTTCAGCTCTCTAGACTTTTTGGAACTGGAGAAGAAGATGAAAATAGGTTTTTAAGGATGTGACCCCTGTGACCCCATTTGGAGTCACGGGGTCATATAATCTACAATTTTGAATCCCCATTGGCCAAGGAGTCTGCGCACAACTTTTCAGCTCTCTAGACCTTTTGGAACTGGAGAAGAAGATGAAAATAGGTTTTTAAGGATGTGACCCCTGTGACCCCATTTGGGGTCACAGGGTCACATAATCTACAATTTAGAATCCCCATTGGCCAAGGAGTCTGCACACAACCTTTCAGCTCTCTAGACCTTTTGGAACTGGAGAAGAAGATGAAAATAGGTTTTTAAGGATATGACCCCTGTGTCCCCATTTGGAGTCACGGGGTCATATAATCTACAATTTAGAATCCCCATTGGCCAAGGAGTCTGCGCACAACTTTTCAGCTCTCTTGACCTTTTGGAACTGGAAAAGAAGATGAAAATAGGTTTTTTAAGGATGTGACCCCGGTGACCACATTTGGGGTCACAGGGTCACGAAATCTACAATTTAGAATCCCCAATGGCCAAGGAGTCTGCACACAACTTTTCAACTCTCCAGACCTTTTGGAACTGGAGAAGAAGATGAAAATAAGTTTTTAAGGATGTGACCCGGGTGACCCCATTTGGGGTCATGGGGTGACAAAATCTACAATTTAGAATCCCCATTGGCCAAGGAGTCTGCACACAACCTTTCAGCTCTCTAGACCTTTTGGAACTAGAATAGAAGATGAAAATAAGTTTTTAAGGATGTGACCCCGGTGACCCCATTTGGGGTCATGGGGTCACAAAATCTACAAATTAGAATCCCCATTGGCCAAGGAGTCTGCACATAAAATTTCAGCTCTGTGGAATCATTGGTTCTGGAGAAGAAGTCGAAAAAGCGAAAAGTTTACGGATGGACGGATGGACGGATTGATGGATGGACGGACGGATGGACGGACGCCGGACACCATGCCATGCCATAAGCCCATTGGGCCTTTCAGGCCCGATGAGCTAAAAAGACTATAAGTGTGTCCCAAATGAAACTAAACAAGACATTGTTGTCTCTGCGGAACCAGAAAAACTGTGTTTGGTGACAAAGGATGAACCGTCACCATGTCCACCAAAGAAAGAAAAGTTAGATGATGATATCTTAAAAGAAACAGACAGTGATAAAACAGACAGCCACAGAAATGACCAACTTCAAATGTTAAGTGACATGCTACCAACAGTACTGTCTGAATTACAAGAACATGGTTTGTCAGATCTTTTTTTAAAGTTCAACACATTGATAGTTAAAAAACAGTTTCCTCTTGAGAACATTGCATTTCTTCTTTTTATGGATGTTGTAGGTTTTTACAGCTCAGGTTCAGCCAGCCAAATGCGTTATAGTGAAAGTGTTAAAATGTTCTGGTTAGCGGCATACAGACTGTTCCATGGCAAATTCCTGCGTTTCATTGGTGGAAACAAAGGGAAATGTATTGACACGTTATCTTCAGAAAGAGAATAAACTAACAACACAGCTGAATCCAGCATTAACTTTGTTGTTCCAGATATCAAAACTTTGGAAAGTGCAAGCAAAAACATCCTTGCTAATGAAATTAGACCAGGGATTCTTTTAGATTCTCTAGATATTTTGAAGAAAGAGTATGGTGATGATATCAAACCTTCAATGAAGATTTGCTTTGATGGGAAAAAAATAAACAGTTGCCTCTCTGAACATCATGGAGACGTGGATCTGTTCGGTTGTGAACCATCACCAACACTTTCTGAGGTGAAAAGAAGAATAGAACAGGAGGTAAACATCACTCAAAGAATGATCGATGATTGTCAGCAATCAGCAAAAGGTTCTCCCAAGGAATTGGTACCTGACATTCTTGAAATAATGCGCCTTTTGAGTCAAAGAATCCGGGATATGCGCGAAATGTTAGTAACAAAGGAACAGTGTCTAGAGAAATTCAGAAATCTTGGCAAACCAGATTGGAGAAAATCAAAGTATCAATTTGTGATAAGCAGTACACAAACCTCTATCTATCAAATGAAAGAGTGCATCAGCAACTGCCTGAATACCATCAATCAACTCGGCCACACCTGTGCCCAAATGCAAAACAAAGCATATTTGTATTGTCACGGGGATGAAGTGAATCTAGATACACAGGAGAATTTTGTGTGTATTAAAAAC
Source organism: Gibbula magus (assembly GCA_936450465.1). Lineage (NCBI taxonomy): Eukaryota > Metazoa > Mollusca > Gastropoda > Trochida > Trochidae > Gibbula > Gibbula magus. Next base: position 19,846,935 of record OW388299.1, on the reverse strand, counting down.
GTTGAACATTTACATGAAACAAGACAAGTTGAAGATGGCATTCAACAGCACATCGTCAAACAAAGAGAAAAAGAATGTTTTGAGGTCAGAGAAAAGGGGAAAGTTACAGGGAGTACCGTCAACCGTGCGATTGGACTTGACTCACTAAAATCTCAAATCCAACACTTCGATAGTGTGTTTAACAACAAAAAGCAGATGCCACCTACTTCAGTGGATAGAAAACGCATGGAGTATGGTACAAACCACGAAATCGATGCAGTCGCTACCATATTAGGAAAAGTTTTTCCAATATATTTTCCGGAGCTGATGTTTTATGAGGAAGGTTGTTTTGATCTGCAACGTGATGGTAGAAGTCTCTGCATTGTGAGCCCTGATGGCTCAGGTAGATCACACCCAGATGGTACACCAGCTGTTGCAGTAGAAATCAAGTGTCCATTTCCGGACAAGAAGTACTCAACTCAACAACTGTATACAATACCAGTGTACTACTAAACACAACTTTTGTGTGAAATGGTTGCACTCATTTGTCCAGAGTTGCTTTTCATTTGCTACACTGACGAAAGTTCAACCGTTTTCAGAGTCACCTTTTCCCAAAAAACATGGGACCTTGTGTGGGATCAAATAATCTTACTCTATGAAAAAACGACCAAAACAGAAAAACACAATGGCTGACAAGGTGAAAACCGCCCTCAAAGGATACCTGAAGGAACATGTCAAGTTCATATGTGAGATCCCATCATGCATTGCCAACCCATGTACTCATGAACTCAATACTGAATCACCATTATACTTGAACCATATTTCTTGTACTTCTGGTAGGAAAATGGCAAGAAAAGGCAAGAGTGTTGACCAGATACTGTTCAAGGCACAGTCTTGCTTTCGGGAAGCTGCAAATATCTGTCGGCGCAGAGCAACTGAATTGTTCCTTTTTCTCATCAGTGATTTGGATCGTATCCACAAGGCTTCAGTACCACATGCTTTCCCCATTGCATCTGGACTCCAAGGTCCAAGTCTAACCACTTCAGTTGTGCGCAAAATGTTGAAAGCAGTCATCGATGCCTGTTTAGAAAGGAATCTTGACGTCAAAGCCTTCTCATGTGATGGGCAATGGATGCAACTTCTCCACACTGATCCCGAGGGAAAGGCACTCACAGAGATCCAAAAACAGAAACGATTTTGGGAAGCAATTAAAAGTTTTCCTAAAGGGAAATTGGTGACTTTCTTTCAGGACTACAACGCTGTTCCTCATCTCCCTACATTGGAAGAAGTTGCCCAAACTGCAAAGGTATCAATCCAAGGGCGCCCAATAACTGTTGAGCCACCTGAGAAGAAAACATCTTTTCAAATGAAAGTGAGACACATAAGAGCTCTGGTGGCAAATCCCAAAGACAGTCCAGAGGTTCCAGTAACTGAACGCCTCGAGAAACTAGAGCACGCTTTACAGCTCTTGCCAAGTGATCTAACGTAAAGGTAGATAGCAGCACCTTTACCGAAACCATAGGTGCCATCAAGGCATTGGTGACAGAAGGATCAGAGAAAGAAAAGAACATGGATGAGGAAGAGGACGTAGAAGATGTGGATGAATCAGTTCAGAATAATGATAGCCAAATACAACTTACAGATGCTGATGTCTCCTGTATTCTCTCAGCGATACAATGCGACGATCAAACAAAGAAAACAACAGAAATTGTCTGGAATGACTGTACACAATGGGTTTCGATAACTTGTTACATCAGCAAATAGCATCCAGAAAAACTTTTCTTTGGTGGAACTGAAGACGACATTGAGAGTTCTGAAACAGCTCTATCCAACAACTATGAAATCTGTTCTGTTGTCTTCATCAAAACAGGTACTGGTCAATCTGTGCTCAATGAAACTTGGTGACGGCACAACGTAACAGCCAAAGTAAAGAAACACACGGTTCAATCTTTACGAAACTTGTCTTTAAGATGTGTCCGAAAACTTCCAAAACATTTGCTAATGATTGTCTATGCTGAGATGAACTGGGCACATGAGAAGAAGACTTGGCAGGAATCATTTCCATACTCGTCATGTTGTAGGATCAATGACTCTGAAGATATCACACTGACATGGTATTCTTATCCGTGGGTAATTAACCACAATTCAACTATAAGGCCAATGTTTGGTGTGGTAGACAGTCACCACATACTTACCAACTTGAGAAGCAAATGTTGTTCAAGTGGTATACTACAATGTGGCATCTCGCGGAATGCATGGTTGCGTGTACCACAAGACAACAAAAACAACTGCAGTGGACTTACACTTGCCCATGTTGACGACCTCATTGACAAACAGAGTAACGCATTCGCTCAAAAAACATTTAGCAATGAAGTTCAAAAGTGCATGGAAGACAATGGGGACTTGAAAGAAGCCCACTTTTGTCAGCTCATAAGAGAATGGTATGAAGCCGAAGATACACCTCAAATCAGCAGCATGGACCGTTTAGAGCTCAGGCTTCGTCTCAGGAGCTGGCTTCTGAAAAAAATATGATTCCTCAATCTTCCCACCACCAGGGATGTATGTCAAGGGCATCCCGATCGTAACATACGAAGCATTTGTAACCAGCATTGAGAGAAAGATCCAATTGTACGCGTTTGTGCGTGGTGGGTGTTACAACACAAGAGCAGTGTCGACACTTGATGCGGAGAACTTCTACTCGTTGTTCGAGGACATTCATCCGACTGGTGGAGGACCCTTGAAACCTGAGCTGGTGGAGAAATGTCTCAGAAACAACTCATGGCTATGCGCTTCAATCCAGGAAGGTTAGAATATATATCTTGTGAGGGTATTACATGTTAAAATATCTGTAATCAGGAAAGCTAATTCTTTGGACAGAGAACATCATTCATTGCAATAAAGAAGTTCCCTATCAATAGAACATGGATTTCCTTCATCGTTAAAAAAAACTTACAAAATGCCTCTTTTATCTGTTATCAGTGTGAAACCGTGTAACGTTCAGAATAAGATGACAAATCAAAAACACGTTATGTGAATATTTCTCAGATGTTTGTTAATGTTGAAAAGGATGTTTTTGATAATAAATCAATAGACGTTTTTGATTAATCATCTATATGCGGGCATATATCAAAGTGTATTATTTGCGTAAATATGTCATTTCAGAACTTTCCAAATGGCAACTTCCAGAGCTCCAGTGTACCCTGTCCACGAACTTCATCGAGGTGTCTTGGGAAATCGTGAAACAGATGAGAATTTCTCTACAGACATCAATGACCTGAGCATCATACACGTCAGGCGAGTAGTATGTGCAACTACAGGAGCAATTATCATTATTAAAATTATCATTATTATTATTAATGAAAAACCTCATAACGCTGATTTCCAACATGGTTTTTTTTCAACCTTCTAATGTGTGTGTTTATTATCTGAACTTTTCAATTCATGCTTTTGTGACTTCGCTCAATGTCACCTGTCTATATATTATGACTGTCAAATCATTAATTCAAAGTTCATGATATAGCATAGAGAATATATAGGATTTTACATTGATGGCTAGATCGAAACCTTAAGAGTTGTTTTAATTGTAATACAGAAATCACTCGTTTGACTCCCAAGATGGTCCCAGAAGGAAACGGAAACGGAAAAGCGGTGAAGTGTCCAGACCTGGACAGTATAGCAGAGGCGCCAAAGGTGTGAGAGAACATCATCGGAGAAATGAGACTAAAATTCTGCCGCATGTCAGACTTGGAATAGAACTGTACATGATATCGAGGCAGTCTCACTGTGTTCATTTACCTGCCAGTGTGAAAGCACAATTAGATGAAATGTAGAGCTCAACGAATGAAGAACAATAAACATGATAAAAGTGAAATGATTTTGTTTATTTTTATGTGATTGTTTCACAAGATAAAAATGTGAAAAAAATCATGTGCTCTTTGATCGGCAATGCAGAACCATAGAACCACTATGAAACTGACTTCAAATTGCTTCAAACAACCAAGGCATGAGAATCAATCTCAACTTTGGAGAAATAAAGGTAATATAAATGTAAAGAAATCAAGATGCCAAATTAAAATACGAGTTATCACACCTCAACACCATCAGTGAGATATGTCTTGTAATAACATTTCAGAAGTAAAAAAGTTAACTCGAACAAAAGGATATAAACCCTCTGTTGGAATTATACAGAGATACTTTCCCGCATTCAGAGGCTCAGAAAATATAATTAAAAATGGGACGGATAAACTGATCCAAAGACATATAGCCTGGCTAGCTGTAGATAGCAATAGGAAAACTTTATTGATATACTTGTATCTGTTCCCGAAATTAGAGAAAAGACGGGCAAGAATATTCCTAGTCAAAGGCAATATTAAACTGATAACAAGTGTCACAATTTCGTTCCACAAACTAACCATAACAGGCATACATCACATAATATAAAACATGCTTAACTAGCACATAAAAGAGTTCAATCAATTAAGAAATTAAATTAGTTGGCGGCCACACAAGTTGTGTCCCTGTGTTTTTTCAGTGAGGAACGCCACTTGAATCTTCTCCCACATTCGCACAAGTATGGCAGTGTTGAAGAGTGAACACTCTTGTTGTGATCCTTCAGGTACTTGGCCGTTTTGAACTCTAGGTTACATTGATCACAGCGGACCTGTGTTGTTGATGGATCCCCATTTTCACATACTTTCTTGTGATCACTTAGTCCCGCGGTGTAGGCAAATTGGACCTTACATTTCAAACATTTGTAGGGTTTCAATTTTGAATGAGTGTTCATGTGACCTATGAAATATTGATTGGACATGAACATCTTGCTGCAAATTTTGCACTTGTATGTTGCATTCTTCTCATGCACAAGCCGAGAGTGGCTCCTCAGCCAATTCTGAGATAAGTATTGCTGGCCACAAATAACGCAAAGGTACATCACTCGCTGGGTCTTGCTTTTGACAGGCGTGGAAGTCTGAAGGGGGGCTCTAGACTCATTTAGAGACCCATCCAATGAAATCCCACTGACTTCTAGCGTCTCCATCTTTAATTTGCACTGCGAATGTTATAGCTATTATGATGATCAATGGTTGCCATGGAAGTCACTGTCATTAAGAAATAAATGGCCGTCTGAAGTCGTACATAAGGTATTAAGCACTATTTGATAAACTGGCACATGTTGAGCAAGAATATGCAAACTAGTAATGCAGATGATCTAAATACACTAACTACAACACACCTTCTCACTGCAAAATGTATTGACTGGCCACATTAAAGCGTACACTGAGAGAATGACGGTTTGACATGAAATCTTTCACTATGGAATTATCAACTCGTTCACTGAGAGTTTGAGGGTGTTGGTGTTTCAAGGATGACGGCTCGAAAACGGCACAAGTCTATGCATTCAAATTTGGCATAAAGATTGCTTGATAATTACTCTAAATGTTGGTGTTTTTTGTTTTTCGTTTATTTATCAATTAAAGTTGGAATGTGGATTAGAAGACGTATCTTGACGGACCTTTTGCCGCAGCTCGGTATTGTTTTACAGGCTGGTCGGTTAGTAACTGAACAATATTTAGCGAAAAGTGGTGACAATACGCATAAAGGCCTTCTATTTTACAGCATGAATTTGGGGGACAATGTGAGATCGTAAAATAAAGATATTGACAATTTGCCTACACCTAAAATATAAAACGTGCTCACCTCTCGCGTGGCAACTCGTTCACTTCCTGTTATTAACTATTTCCAGGCGTACACCGCTCCTACGGTGTGAGGATGCCAACAATGTATGGCCATATGACAAATTGTTGTTTGCTGAATTCATTTTATTGAATAGATTCTCTTTTGTTATTAATGAGAAGTTATTGTAAAACACCGGAATGTGAAAAGTTTTGACAAGGTTGCCAATACTGTCAGTCATTTAAAGGCGCTGTAGTACGTTTTTTGCAAAATTTATTTTTTCAAATTTCTCATTTAAAATGATGATAAATTAACTTTAGAGGGTAAAACATCTTATTACACAAACCAAGTATCTGTAGTGGTAATAACTTTGTTGCGTATAAAGCAAAAATTGCATGGCGGCCATTTTATTGTGAACACAATTTATTATTTTGTATTACAAAAACGATTCCCATGGCTGTACCGAAACATGTACACTCATTTTAAACTTTATTTTCCGAAGAGAGAAGGATGTTTTACTATTGGTGAAATTATTTTTCAAATACATTTCATCAACTTTTTTTCAGTGAAAAAACGTGCTACTGCCCCTTTAATTGAGGTTTCTGACAATATGATCACGCTTGGTGGCAACCTCAACATCATTTTCTTGACCAATGTTGACATTGCCAATGTTTTGGGCTGGGTCATCGAGGAAGAAGTCTCTGACGTCTTCATGTTTAGAGATGCAGATGTTGTGTATGACACAACACACCATGATTGTGTTCACTGCTGTTTTCAGTTGCTGGGTGTCAAGATGCTGAAGTCTGCGAAACGAAGTGGTACTTCTCTTTGAAACCAAATTTCATTACATTGTCGTGATATGAACATTATTTAACATATGTCATGTTGTAGATAAAATATTTCTCTGGCGAATGACGTTATAAGTATATTTTCCAAAAATTTGAAACACTAACATCCTTGGTGGCTCTTTAACTAGAGATGAAACGTCGACATCCATGATGGACCTGTACATGTATTGTATCATGTAGCCAAGAGAAGTACACTACTGTGCAGAATTAAGTACACCGTTTTCGCGAACATTTCGCGAAATCCGGTGTACTTAATTATGCACAGTAGTGTAACGTGTCTGAAACCAAAATTGACAAGGGGATACGCATACATCGTAATATCAACGTTTTAAGCACGTAGCAGCTCTTACATCACGCGCTGTGAACACGCCCCTTTATTGACAAACACGCACGCTAATCGGAGTATTAACGTAAGTCTCACTTGATGTGAACGTAATGTGTTAGTGATAGACTCGCGGTACATCGTATCTTGTTCTTGTACACAGTACAAAATACCTTTTACTACGATAATCAGCACCTCGTAATAAGCACGTCTTTGACATCGTGTAAATGTGACCGTAGCATAACCTAGGCAAACTACAGCGGACTTTTTACTGTTGGGTAAAGGCTAAAACGGTACCAAGCGAATACGGCACACGTTCACAAAACTTTTCACAACTATATATTGATCAAATTGCCGTCATTCCTAAGAAAAGCAATGGACAGTTTATCAGAAATTATGAGATAATTTCCCACACATGCGAAAGATAAGAAACAAATCTCACGAATATGTGGGTCCGATTATATTGAATTTCATGGCGATTTAAATTATTACAAACAAATGAAAACTAACCTTGCTATTTTAAATCATATAAAATCGTTAAGAAATTTAAAATGTTAAATTCAATTGTCTAATAATAACAAGATATTAACCTCAATGAACATCAAGCAGACAGAGTCTCATTCTGGATATCGGGATATTACGCCGTTGGTGAGCGCTGGGTGGTGAGGGTTGGAGGGAGGATGGATCTTAGTGTACATGTATCCTTATGGTCAGTTGATGATTTAACCCACGTGTTTGACAGTGTACATGACCGCATATGACGGCGTGTATTTTTTATTTACATCTATGTTAATTCCATCCCATAAGGTTACACGACCACGTTGTTGTGAATCGTTAACATTTTAACTTCACATTATCAGTTCAGGTTGCACCGAACATTAAAAACACGAAAATTCGAAACGTCGTTTCAACTGAAAAAAGATGAGAGCAGTGTTTGAAACTAACTTAGACTGATCAGCTGAAGGCCTTCAGGACCCACAGGTTTGAAAAGCAAACTTAGTTTCGAAATTAAACAAATGCAAACATAATACTTTTTATATACTTTTCTTTCATACCAGCGGCATTCAATGGTCTCAGTACCAGAGAAAATGAAAAAATGTTAGAGTGTTTCGTGTGAATAATAACTGATTGTGTTGACACTATACTAAGAACCAGGTATGTAATGACATATGTCTACCATTTTTTTGTTCTGTCAATCAGTGTCATATTTTCAAGTTGACAAACATAAAACCAAAACAATATCATGCTAGTTTATCATATTAGTCATAATTAAAATGAATTTGGTTAAACTCTTATAACTTATCAATCTTTGAAAACAGTTCTCTTAACAATGTCTTGTGCACAATTTAAAGTATGTCAAATGCGAAAAATAAACCTATTTGACTAAATTCAAATAATAATATTTTGTAAGCACTGACGTTTTGTTCAAACCCGCATTAGTAGCATTCTCAAGCTAAAAATAAAGTAATAATTTTAAAGTTGTTAATATTTCCGAAGCAAAAACTGTTATAAATATCAGTTAGAAAATATGTTTCACACAAAGCTTGGCTTGTTTCACAACTGCTAAAAATAGTTTGTCCTTGTCCGTATAGCAATAAAAGAAAGTCGATATGTTTCTAAACAACAGCAAAAGAAAACGATCAAAAAAGAAAATCTATGAACGTGGCAATGACGATATATCAGACATATTTCAAATTTGACAGAAACAGTTGATTTAGAACATCTCACACAGTTTTAGAAATTAACATTTCTCCCTGAAAAAATATTGCATTAGTTGTTGTTAAATCAGTTGGATAATATTTGTAGTAGCTGCACTTGCAATCAAAACGTTATGTGTTGAGGAGCTCGTGGACAGCATCATATACCAACATTTATATCAATTGTAAGAATGTACGTGTTCGGCCGTTTTTATATAACGATTGACGACAACACAACCTGGAAGTAAATTGCCCGCTGATCAGATCACGTGGTCCAAACGTTTTCATTACATGTCATAACAAAGTTTAATGTCTCGATTTCGTGAAATTTAGTGCACATCAGATCTTTCTGGATTTTTAATCCTGGCTTGAAGACATGATTTTCTACCAAATTCAGGTGAGAAACAAAATAAAGCATTTTTGTCCAACCAGGCTGCCTGTTTTTACTTCGTTTACGGGACTAAATTAAAACGAGGGAGTTGCGTGTACAACATCCATAGCTTAGTTGTGAAGACATGTTGGTGAAATATAATATCCTAAAGAGATGGTAAAATCCCTCAATGTTTTACACATCGCATCTTGTTTTCCACATAATATGTACATCAATTTGTGCTCTGTAATTGATGCTTGGAATCTTGTGGAAATGGACGGATGTAGTGTTTCAGCTCAAACAATGAGTGCGAATAGGCTAATGTCCTTGTGAATAATGACAACTCGGCGTGTACTCCATGGTATTTACTCTACTCCCCTGGATTGATCTAAAACTACCCTGTGCCTGATGATTTCTTTAACTAAGATGAGGAATTGAGATTTATCGGAACGTATAGCATGAATCAATCTTCGATGATGTATTTACAAACGTTGTACTCACATAACTTGATATTCCAGTGACGACACAAATCAATCGGCATAGTGGCAAGAAGAGTTTTCAGATAAGGAGATAACAATGTTATAAAAACATATCTGAATTGTCACAGACGTACATTTACGTGTAGTGTTTCCTTAAAAATAGATTAACACGTTCAATGTAGGATTCAATAAAGCCTTCTTTTTCAAACTTCAAAACATTTCGTTAACTTAAATAACTTTGATATACTTCACTTTGGAATATATTAAGGACATATTGTAAATGAACTCCTGAAATTCGACGACTTACTGACATGTTCATTTTCATTACATCAGCAATCATCATTGTCATAGAGTCTCATCCTACACATTATGGATATGCTGACAAATCCTAAACATGGGAAATTAAGTTACAACAATAAAGTGAAACCCAATAATTTCATCGAGATTTTTAATTTATCATGTAATGTACATTACTAAAATGGGATCTTAACCATCAGGCTTAGGCTAAGATGACTGTAACGAGAGAGCCTCATCTTGAGCGCACTAAAAAGAAGAAAATAAATGCATAGGAGGAGATATCTTCGATTGTCAACTCGAAAGATGGCCAAGATAGATTCAGTTACTAACATTCTAGACATAAACAATTCTTTTTAAAACTACTTATTGCTGCGTAATTCCTATCAAAATGATTTTTAATCAAAGGTATCTGTGACAGTGAAAACGAAAATAGTGAAATTTTGATTGTGAACATGAGTTCATCACCGGAGACAAGGGGACAACATCTCGGCCAAAACAGAAATGAGAAATACGATATGTTATTACCTACAAAAACATGATTATTATCAGAAGATGTTTCATTTACATAAAGTTGGTGAGTAAAGTAAAATGAGTAATGTTTATTTACAGTGAAGGAAGCGATGTTAGCTCCTTGGCATGATCGAAAACCGGACTCGATAGCGATATTTTGGACTTAGCTCGGGCTAAAATTTATCACGTAGCTTTCATCAAAAGTTACTTCTGTGTTCTTGTTGATCTTACTTTTTTATATTTCCACTTGTTATATTTTGGAAAACGTTAAATTTTCTTTCCTTTCTGTCATACACTGTTGTATATCCCTCGCTGTGCTTACATGGGTGTGCTTCCATGTACCTGTTGCTTCAAGTCACTCGAATGAATCATTATGATGGATTAATTTCCAAAATAAAGTTAAAATCGGTGGTAATGGCAATATCCAAACCTTTTGAAGTTATTCTTACTCCTACTTTTCCAAAACCATTTGTTTTTACATGAAAAGACTACCCTTTTCACAAACACTTTAATCTTAGAAATTACATTACATAGCTTCTCAATCCTTTGGTGTGCAGACACCTCTCTCTATATAAGAAAAAGAAATATCAAACTTTAACAATCGGGGGTATCAGTGAGCCACGCTCACTTTTTTGCTTGTTAATATTTGCAAACATGAAATATTTTTAAAATGTTTATGTGTAGGCTACTGTGGTTAGAAAAGGCCAGTCGGATGTCAGAACCATAGTTGAGTTGAAGAAGAAATACCAAAACATCAAACAAAACGGTAAGCATTATTGTTTTTACTTATCCAACATATTTTATTACGTCCATGAAATGGATTCTTAACAAGCATTTATATTATTATATCCACTACCTGAGGATAGATACATTTCTGAATTGATTATCATAAACATTAATATATATTTGGTATTTTTAATTATAATCATTATGTAACATATAGTACGAGGTATTGTAAAAATAGTATGATTTTTTTAAAATTCAGAATATGAAGTGTTAAATTTGTATCCTATATTTTTCAATATCATAAATGACTACTGAATTCACACACGAGCTGAATAAATTCTCTGTGACATACAGTAAATTGACTTGTTATTTCAATAAATGTTAAAATAAAGGAAATGGAAAAATAAGGTATCGTCTCTAATAATTAAATCTCCTAATCATTACAGCCACAATAAAAGCAGTCTGATTAAAATCGACGGTTTTCCGAGGAATAAAAATTGCAAAATAGTGACACTACCGGGATACGAACTCATATCGTTCCGAGGTTTCCTCGCCAAACCGTCTGAAAACAACCCGTAGACTCCCATGTTCAAACGCAATTCAGTTAACCAATCAGAAGACATCCAACAAATGCTTTCGGTGCGAGAAGCTAGGGGCAGATAACTCCAAACAGCTATCCTTTCGTCTGTTACGAATGCTTTCAAAACGGCGACCGTTTAGAAACTATGATGTGATTGGTCAGCCATTTGACTGGGCTTCGGATGCACAAAACTGGTTCGTAACACGCGCCTATACGGGGTGTTCTCAGACCTTGTGGCGAGGAATCTACAGAACCTGTTCGTATCCCGGTAGATGCATTATTTTGCAAATCTAATTCCTCGGAACAAGGTCGATTTTAATCAGACTGCAATAAAAGAGAAGTGCGGATTGCGGGGGTATGTGAGCCATGCTCACTTGTTTGTTGTTCAAAGTTCAAAGGCTCACAACTGCTTAACTAATTACGGTATTGACATTTTATTTAAACCTTCGGACGCACAATTCCAAGAGGAACAACTTTTCCTTTTGAACCTTTTCAACAAATAGTTCAAAAGCTTCAAACATTGCAAATGTTGTCTTGTGATCCAAATTTAAACATTTTTTAGAAGGTTATTGAATATTCAGAAGAACATAATGTATTAATTATGTATGCAATCTAAATGATGATTACATGTACTTAAATGGAAATTAAGAGCATAACATTTTCTATGCATACCTAAGTGTGAAAATATTATCCATTGATATGCGATTTTACCCATTTTCAAGGTCAAGCAGAAGTCTTGAAGACCTAAGTATTGACGCGTCAATCCTATTTTAAATTGTAACTGCACTGCTCAATATATTAGAGAAGAGGGATGATTGATAGGCAGTGGGCTTCCAGTGGAAAGTTCTGCATTTATACTAATAAAAGCATACCAATGTGACAAGTCATCTCCATCAAGTGTTGATTAAGAGCAGTGATTACGTTTTTTCCGATAAATAGATTTATCATCCAAAACTGGCTCTCACAGTAGATATCGCTTGTGTGATATCAGTCGATATCTACAAGCTACATTGTAGATATCGCTACAATAAAATCGTCATAATCCTATTACATCATCAGTTAATGACATCACAAAGCTTTGACATCACTGAGAACACTGCTGACAATGCTATGACGTCAAAATGGTGATGACGTTACAATGCTATGATGTTATAATGCTTATGACGTCACAATGCTATGACCTCACTGAGATCACTGCTGAATTAGCAAAATGGCAGTTTTGTGTTTCAGATATGTTATTCTTCGGCTAATAATTGTTGAAGAATGATTTTGAATGATAAATAAAATCTCACCCTCGTGTCTTCTGATATAAAATATATCAACACTCGTTGATTAAAGTAAAAATATCCTCGGCAAGCCTCAACTCGTGTTGATATATTTGATATCAGAAGACACTTGGGTGAGATTCTCTATTTAACGCTGAAGGCTATCCATGATGGTGCAGTTCAGACACAAGGGGAGAATGCAGCTGATGAGATCGTGACTACAATCTTTGATCTCATAATGGATATGAAGCATTTGTTTGTTTGGTCATGACCGGTGATCTCGAGGCCCTTATTCCTGTGAAAAATTATGTATATGATAAAATAATCGAAGTGTAGCAATTTTCCGGTAGTTGTATCAACATACTCTTTAAGAGGAGGGTTCTATCGCTTATGTTTTTTTGGAAACGAAATTCGAGAGGATATTCCCGTTTGTACATATTATACGCTATCAATACATGATTAAAACACATTACAATTGAAAGCTATCAATGAAGTTAATATTTTGATGGCTTTATTGTTGACGACATGATAAAGAAAAACGCATATTTGCTATGAGCGGGGAAAACTTCGCTACGGCGTACCAACGTATTGTTTATTAGTTTTATTATATGTTATATGTGTCAATATGTGAATATCCAATCACTGTATATTTTCTATTATTAAAAAGTTGTAAAAATAGGTAAAATATAGAGTGTTTACCTTTCACCTAATGCCAAAAACCAAAGATAGCGGATGCTGCCGGAAGACCAGTGAAAGATCTTTCCTTTTAAACATGAATGAAGAACCACTCATATCTAATACTGAAATATTGCTGGCATGGTTTGAACATTATATTTAAATTGACAAACAAATTGTAATAAAAGATAAGGGGGACTGCAAACAGGCTGCAACAGCTGTAAATGCTTCTTCTTACACTTGTGGAATGGCTACTTTTATTGTAGAGTCAGTGAAACTCATACATATGATACAATCAACTAAGGTGAGTACTTTATTTTGCCTGACAGTTTATATATATTTTTATATTACACACTAACTGGACAGTGGCGGATCCGGTGGGGGTAACTAAAAATGGTTCGCTAGTTCCAGCCAATGCTCGCAGGTTTCACCGAAATGCATAAGGACCATGGCATTCCGGGATTTCTCCCCGTAAGATTATTAGCAGCCATACGTTGCTTTGGTATCTTTACAATTATAATGACCAATGAACAGAGCTGTGGCAAATTATGAACCACGTGACACTATGGGTAATCCGAAATAATTGGCACAAACAAATGTGAAATTTGATTTTTCTGTATTTGTCATATCAACAGAAAAAACTCCTTATTTTGCCATTAGAAACTTTAATAAACGAGTTTACCTTAATTGAAAAGAATATAAACAGGAGCGCTTATGTACTATTTCAGTACATGATTTTGCATTCCAGAAACGGAAACCACAATCCATTTTGATAATAACTGACCTTCTTTTCCAACTATAGAGTGCCGAGTTGTTTCATAGAATTGTTTAGGGGGCATATGTTCAATAACATAAACGATGAGCGAACATGTTATGTCCCGTCGGAATTATGACTGTGCATACCGAGCTGCGCTTTAAGAATGGTTTGTTTGTGGTACTTTTGAACAAGTCTTCCGCTCTTATCCTATAATACCATATTTTCTTACTGCAGCATTTCTTTGGAAACAAAGTTCAAAATATAGTCTCCCAAAAAAGAAACGCATATAGGAATTTAAAACTTTTCTCAGAACAATATATCGGGGTGGTAAAGCAAGTGATTTCAACAAAATTGCACATGGAGACAGTCACAGTATCACGTCATAAAGTGACTTCGGGGGTGAGTCAAACTGATGCTGTTTGGTGGCGTTGACGTCAGTACCTCGTGTGTCCATCATTGGAGTCAAGAACTGCACGGCATCGTCTGGGCATGGAGCGAGTAAGTCTCTGAATCTGCTGCTGGTTCTGTGGTATTGCAGCCCACTCGGTCCTTATTGCATTTGCAAGTTAAGGAAGTGTCTGTGGCTGTGGGTTACGTTGCCGCACTCGTTTGTCCAGAGCATCCCAGAGATGCTCTATAGGGTTCAAATCTGAGGATTTGGAGGGCCATGGAATGACATTGATGTTCTCATTCTGTAGAAAGAATGTGGTCAAACGAGCTGTTTGTGGCCTGGCGTTGTCCTGTTGAAATAACTCCCTCTGGCGGCGGACAATAGGAAGGACATGTGGCCTTAGAATTTCATCACAGTAGCGTTGTGCTGTCAAATTGCCTTGGATCAACACCAATAGACTCCTTCCAGTGTAGGAGATGGCTCTCCACATCATCACACTCCCCCTGCCGAATCTGGGTACCTGGGGGACGCAGGTGTCAGCAAAACGTTCATGACGGGGTCTGTATACACGCATCCTTCCATCGCGCCGTTCCAAAAGAAATCTTGATTCAGCACTGAACCAGATACGCCGCCATTTAGCCAAGTTCCAGGCCTGAACATTGGTACACCAGCGGACCCGATGTCGTCGATGCTGTTGACGCAGCAAAGGGCAAAAGTTGGGTTTTATTGCTCGAAGTCCTGGGGCTCGAAGTCTATTCCTCACGGTCTGCGCAGAAATCCTTCTCAATCCGGGTATTTGTCTAGCTGTAGTGGTTGCTGTAGCTGTACGATGACGTAGGTGGTGTACCCGGATGTATCGATCCTGAGCTGCGTTTGTTATTCTTGGTCGACCACTTCTAGGCCTGTCTGCTACCGAATTCTGCTGGCGATACCTATTCCGTAAACGACATATGGTGCGTTGGTGAGTGTTCATGCGACGAGCAACTGTTAGCTGTGACTGTCCTGCTTCAAGAAGGCCAATTGCGATGTTACGGTGTTCTGTTATCAGTCGAGGCATTTTCAATCCATCAAAAAACTCTTAAATCAGGTGAATGTACCGATAACAGTGTTAGACCTTTTATACCCTTCACTGACACGACACGCCACTGACTAAACTTTACATGCAAATCACGTGTATTACGTGTTCTCTCAGATTGCATGCCTATCTTGGATTTCTTACTCTCAAATAAAGGTAAATTTTGTGGGTTGCGTTTTGACGTGGTGTTCTTGTACAAAAAGACCATAGAAATCATATCTTAAACAATTTACTTTCTAAAATTATTGCTTATCCAAAAATCGAGTTTATCAAAAACACAAATCCACTATGCGTTTCTTTTTTTGGGAGAGTAAACATCAATGAACAGTTCGGTTTAACACTTTGTCAATGTACTTAACAACTTAAATTAGCCAAATATGATATCATCCTATTCCTCTCGCATCAGATTCAGTCACGGTAGATTCTACATCAAGACATTTGAATGTACATAGACAGGTTTTACAGTTTCCATTCTACAGCGTAAATATAAAATCTGTTCGCCACTCACGTTTCTCTTACAAACCACTTGGGGGCAGATGCAAATGCAGTTTTAATGTTTAATATGAGGGAATGCGTTGAACGCACATTAAATATTCGAGGAGAGCAGAATAGAAATCAATAATTAATATACATGTTTTCATCAATCCGTCATGGTTTATTGGTAAAGCCACCACCTTCAGTGCGAATAATTAGTGGTTCTATTCCCTCTATTCTGTTTAAAAAGTCACAGGTAAGGCCTTCTCGATAATCCAGAGCATACGCTCCCATAAATCTACACATTATAAACTGTGTAGTTTTATCGGAGCGTATACTCTGGATTATCGAGAATGAAGCTCGAGGTAAGGTTGAAATTTGAACAGCTGCTAGGTTATATTTAAAAGATCGGTAAAACCTTAAGTCGTAGTAAATCTTCAAAATTGGTGAAATTTTAATTTTAAGATGATAGTATTACAAATGCGTTAACATGAAAATGAAATAAGACGTCTGATTTAATGATTTTACCGGATAGAGAAAGTTTGCACATTCAAGAGCAGGAGGTCAGGCTTACTCTGTTTGGATTTGATTTCGCATAGGAGGGACCGTCGCAATATAGAAATATAATTAATGTTGATAAATCCATGGTAGTTTTTAATCATTCATGGGTTCATTGTAATGGTGGGATGCGGTGATTTCGTAGGCCAGACTAGTTCGTAGGAGCCGAGAATTCGTAGGACTCGTGAATTCGTAGGAGGTGAATTCGTAGGAGGATTAAAATATATATCATAAAGTGATATTTAAACTTGTAAATATTCGTTTGACTGTTATTATTTATGTTATGTTTTGGATACCATGTCATGTTGATAGATTGCAGTACGAGACTCACAATGTCTCGAATCTTATATACCTTGTGTGTGTTTGTATACGAAACTGAGTCGAAGTTTGAGCCCAAGTAATAAGCCTACTCACCAAACTTGTAAAGTAAGTTATTTGTTTGTTAAAAAAACATGGTGTGAGATGTTTTGATTGCTAAATACTCTGTCGGTGTAAAGGTGTATCAATAAAGAATATAAATTAGGAAGTATGTACATGAACAACGTTAACAAAACAAAGGGTTATATGATTGCTGACGACCCGTACATGAGAATTCCGCAACTCTTACGGAAATCCGCACTTTTGCCGCAAAATTTGCCGCTCAGAAATGCCGCAAAATTGTGTAAATGTGTAATGTAAACTGGAATATAATCATACTTACCTGATTCTTTTATTTATTTATAAAAAAACTCGACCAAAGTAAATAATAACAACACTGAACACACGATTTATTTTATTGAACACAAAACGCAACACAGCGGACAAGTAAACACGTGTTATTGTCAAAATATCATTTAATAAGTTATTAATAATTTAATTGTAATAATATCGTACCATAAAGTCAGTCTATAAACATTTATTCCCTTAAACTACGAACTCCTACGAATTCACCGGCCGATCCTCCTACGAATCCACCGAAATATACTCCTACGAACCGGTCTGGCCTACGAATTCACCTACACGCGTAATGGTAGGCCTAATTATAAAACAGTACTGGCAGTCATTTCGTAATGCATTTTTCTCAAGAGTGACAGATTATTACCTCTACAGACATTATATATCAGAAAGATGGGATCGGAAGATGCTGAATGAAACCATGTAAATACTATTTTAAAGGATGGCCGAAATATATTATTTTCTATTGGATTCGTAACTGTAATTGGTTCATTAGACTATTTTGTGAAAAACGAGACTCCGAAAAAATCAATATGTTGTTCCTATATTAAACTAGAGCTACTAAAACTTTGCATAAAAATCGTCTGCTTTTCACCCGCGAGCAACACAAGAAAAAATGGGCGGGGCTTAGAGGGTTGGAAGGTAACCGGAAGTGATGTACGTGTAGGGATGGGGTGTAAACATTCGCTTACTATTTACAATGGCAAACACTGGGGAATCGGTCAGTCAATCTGTTATATCTACGCTTTGCAACAATGCCACATCGCTGTTCTGCTGTAATATGTTCGAGTAATGTTTGTTATTAAGTTTCACTTTACAAATGTCCCAAAATATCGTTATATATATAAAATATAATTGATGTGAATATTGAAAGACGGTGGATTCGTAGACATAGGATAAAATCAATGCTTATGAGATATAAGATAACAAAATGAAACCAAGATATGATAATATGAACGAAGTATAGTTGAGACGAAATCAGATATTCGGTGTTGTTGATTTTTTTTGTTGGAGAATGTTTGAGATTAGCAAACGCCGGCGAAGTTGGCCCTACTGTAAGCCATCGACAATTAAAACACATCACAACATCCTGTTTTTTAACGTTGTTAATCTACCGACAACCTAATTTACTAAAAGTACATTACAACAATCAATGCAACTCACCACATATTTTAAAACTTCAAAAGTACTTGGTTATCAACGATAATAATTCGTCTACGAATTCACCTTTTACGAATCCACCTACGAAAACACCACATCCATATGTTACATTTTACGATTTAGTTATCACTTATTTTTTATTTTTTTTATTTGTTCCCAGTGGTTACAGAGTCAAGGTACATTGGAGGTACATATATAAATATATGAATATCATGTACAAAATATTGAGAGTAAAACTGAAAGAGATATGCATATAAAAAACTTATTTCTTGAAAATTGGGAAGAAGGGTTTCCATTTGTTATTGAATTTAGTCATTTCATTGTTTTTTTGGAAGATATATTTTTCCGCATAGAATATATCTGAAAAGATTTTTGTGTAGTTACTAAGTTTTGGTAATGATTTTTTTATATTACATAGATTGATATATTTTTTGGCAGATACAATGATTTGATTTGTCAAAACATTGTTATTTGATGTCACCAACCAAATAAAATATTTTGAAATGGTTATTTTGTGTTGTTGATATTATTTAACCAAAATTCAAGATCATTCCAAAAATTCTTGGTCTCACTACATTCCCAATATACATGACAGATGCTCTCAGAAGCATCATTACAGAAGTTACACAAGTCGTTATCCACAAGATTCATTCGCAGCAGTTCCCTTTTAGTAAAAATAACTCTTTGTAGAAATCTATATTGAAAGTCAATAAGCTTGACATCTTTCAGACCACATCGATAAGAGTTGAAAATATTATTCCAGTCAAAAACACATTCTTTAAATAGCAATTCCCATTTTTTACAAATCTCAAGATTTTTATTATTGGAGATCAGTTTGTCGTAAAATAGTCTGGAACCTTTAGTAGACTTCAGAATATTTCTTTGGTAAATACTACTGTAAAGATTATAAGTAGGAATAGAATTTGTACATCTGATCAAATACTTCCAGCAAATGGGTAAAATATGAAGAAGATAATTATAATCTAATATTGTACCTCTAATTTTGTACATTGATTGTAGTTTGTCAAAGGGCATGAAACCGTATTCATCGCATAAGTCTTTTATTGTCCATAAACCCTTATTTGCCCAATTTCTGATAACATGTTGAGGGTTTTTAAAATTATGGTTAAGCCATAGACGTCATCAATGGTATCTCTATCAGAGTTAAAAGTGTTGCAGTACTTTTTCCATGATTTTATTACATCTCTCCAGAAAGGGTTTTCTATATGAAAGATTTGAACATATATATAAATCTGAACATATAGTATGTTTATTACCCGCCATTGAGCCAATCCAAATTGCCTTTGTCTTGTCTATATTTATTTTCAGACCGGACATCTTATAAAATGCATTAATTGTTTCAATAGCTGTATATAGACAATCTTCTGTGCCATCAAGAAATAATTCTGCATCGTCTGCATATTGACCTAATTTGTATTCTTTATTGTCAATAACAATACCTTTTATTTTATCATTACTTCTTATCATACAACCTAAGATTTCCGCCACGAAAAGAAAAAGATAAGGTGATAATGGGTCTCCTTGTCTAACTCCCCTTTCGTTATCAAAAAATTCTGATAGATGGCCATTTTGTATAACACATGATGTTGTTTGATACGTTAATATATTTATCCATTGTATTATTTGTGGACCAAAACCAAATTTGTCAAGGGCCATATTTATAAAATCTTTAGAGACTGTATCAAAGGCTTTTTCAAAATCTATTAAAATTAGTAATTTCTGTTTTTGGTTTCAAACATTAAGTCATATAACAGTCTTGTGTTTTCACTAATTGTTCTGCCTGGAATAAAACCTGTTTGATTTCCGTGTATAAGTAAATCCAAAGACTTTTTCAAGCGGTTGGTTATACATGAACTTATTATTTTATAAACAGCATTCAGAAGCGTAATTGGTCTCCAGTTTTTTAGCCGAGTTCTATCTTTGTTTGTTTTTGGTATTTCAACATATTACAATAACACACATGAATTTTAAGCAATCAAACCCTCTGTTTTGTAAGGGTTTTCAGTTAAAGAAGGAACAAAGGTAAAGATAGAATGATGTTTTTAATTAGTCAAATAGTAAATGACAACTTGACCAAAATTTCATAAATTTGGAGTAGTTGCAGGTACAATAAGCGTTATATTTGTCGATATTGTATGTTTTCTTAATGTCATTTTTAACGTAGGTTAAATTTGGTTTCAAGCCGTTTTGTTTTGTTTTGAAAATGGTGTACTTAATGGTTGTGATTATCGTGTTAAGTATTCTGTTCCTATATTCAGGATATTCAAGACAGATGTTTCTTTTTGATAGATTTATGTTTGCTTGCGTACGTGTCTCTATCCATTCTTTTACTTTACTCCAAATATCTTTCACAATTGGACATTCGAAAAAGAGATGACTTATTGTTTCTATCTCTTCCTCACAGAAGCTGCATATATTTTCGTCTTTATACTTCATCTTATACAAAAGATCATTTGTCGGGAGAATTTTATGTATTATGGAATATTGAAACCATTTTGTTTTCGAAGAGAGATTACACACAAAAGGCATTTTATTTATTGTGTTCCATTCACTTTCGTTTATTTGGCATTTGAGATCTCTTTCCCATTTTTTTCTGTTTTTGTACCAACTCGGTGTTTTTACTGAATATTGTAATACATCGTAAAATGTCCGACATCCTTTTTTCTTACTAGCAATGTTTTCAATAAAGTATGGGAATAACGGCATTTCTAGTTTTCTCTCTACTTTAATGTTAAGTTTGACTAAATACACTTTGATTGCATTGATGATACCAGCGTATTCGAGAAAGTTCGTTTTGCATTGGTACATTTGACTTAATTCTATGTAATTTAGAAATTTTCCGTTTATATTGATTACGTCGTTTATGAAACGAATGCCTGAGTTTGACATGTGCTTATAATGTATTGTCTTGTTATTTATTCTTACGTTGTCGTTATTCCATATTGGCTGAGAGAGTAATTCAGATTGGGTTTTTGCGAATAACCCCTTTTGCGTAATAAAGCATCCCCATGCTTTTAAGACGTCTTTCCAAAAATCGTTTGTTCTTGGTGTACACACCTTTTCGATCAGGGTAGTTGCACTATATTGATAAAATTCCCTGTATGCTGGAGATACGTTAATATAAAAAAGTTTCTTTAATTTTGAGTTGCTATCAGAATTGAAAAGTCTTTTAACCCAACTTATTTTTTGTGAAAAGATTGTATTTCTTATATCAGGAGCTCTAAGGCCACCGTCTTTATAATCGCTGGTTATTATTTTCCGTTTTATTTTATCTGGTTTACCTTTCCAAATGAAATTATAACAGAGTTTTTCAAGATCCTTTAAGATACCTTCACTAGGATTTGGGAGTATAGAGAAAATGTTATTTAGTTTAGGTAGGATAAGACTTTTTAAAATTGTTATCCTTCCAAGTGGCGATATATCTCTTCCAAGCCATTGATTCATAATGATCTTAATCTGTTTTAGCTTGTCTTTATAATTTCTCTCTACCATTTCTGCCAAGTTGTGTGTGAAAGTTATGCCAAGAATTGTAAATTCTGTTTTTGACCAGTCGAGTTTGTAATCTTTGCACAATATCGTCTTAGAATGTTTTAATGAACCAAACCAAATAACTTGTGTTTTACTTGTATTGATTTTAAGACCTGAGAATGAGGCGTATTGTGTCAGTGTTTGAAGTGTCGCTTGGAGGCATGCTTCAGACCCATCTAAAGTTAAAGAGTTATCGTCCGCAAACTGAGTAATGAGGTATTCACTGTCCCCTATTTTAATTCCTCTTATTTTTTTATTATTACGTATCATGATGCTTAAAATTTCGGCACAAATAATAAATAAATATGGCGATAGTGGGTCGCCTTGTCTACATCCACGGGTTATTTCAAAAAAATCTGATGAAAAACCATTCACAAGAACACTTGATTTTATGTTTTTGTAAAACGTGTATATCCAGTTTTTAATATCTGGGCCAAAGTTGAAATAGTCGAGAACATTTTGTATAAAGGTCCAATCTACTGAATCAAAAGCTTTTTCGAAGTCAATCAATAAAAGTAGACCAAGTATTTCCATACACTCTGCATAGTCCATGATGTCATAAATTTGCCTTGTACATTCTCCTATATATCTATTTGACATGAAGCCTCGTTGGTCTTCATTTATTATTTTTGGAAGTACTCTCTTTATCCGATTTGCAATTGTAGCTGATGCTATCTTGTATGATACATTTAGTAGAGATATAGGCCTCCAATTACTTAAGAACTGTTTTGGTTTATTTTTTTTGGGGATGCATGTTATAAGACCTTGTTTTTGACAGATAGACAATTCCCCTGTTTTGTGGGACAGATTTAAAGATCGAATCAAGTAGGGATGGATGTCCAACCAAAAGAATTTGAAAAATTCAACTGTGAAACCTGATGGACCAGGACTTTTTTCATTTTTCATATTTTTTAGGGATTCTAAAACTTCGTCATATTGTAATTCGCCTTCCAACATGTTTTTGTCTAAATTATTGAGTTTTGGACCTTCACAGTCTTGGAAGAGTTCATCCAAATTAATTGATGTACATGAATGTTTTGTGTAAATGTTATTATAATAGTATTTTGCTTCATTGATTATTTCTTTTGTCTCAGTTACGATTTTGTTATCTTGTGTTTGTAGTTTTGAGATAGACTTATTAATGAAGTTTCTTTTCTCTAGTGATAAAAAATATTTTGTTGGTTTTTCTCCCTTTTCTTTCCATTCACATTTTGATCTCATCATTATACCTTCGACTCTTACACTATTTATATTCTCCAATTTCAGATTTACTTCATTAATATCTTTAAGAATAGCTTCCTTATCAATGGTGTCATTGGTCTCGTCTAGGTTCTTATTTAGATTCACAAGGGTTTTATTTAATTCATTTTCATTCTTTTCCCTCTCTCGTTTACGTTCCGAAGAATATTTAATAGTGAAGCCTCTTATCATGATGAGTAAAGTTTCAAAGAACAGTTGATCGTTAATTTCAAATAGTGCGTTTCCTTTATCATCAGACCCTATTTGGTATTGCTGTTTAGTTGTGTTGACAATATTCTTAACTTTTTCAACATATGTTTTTTCATAAAGCAGTGAATTGTTAAATTTCCAAAAACCTTTTCCTCTTTCGACTTCCTTTAATTTCAAATTGACCCAACTTATTGAATGATCCGATTTATAAGCAGGTTCAATATCTGCATTTTCAATAGACGGTTCTAGATCTCTTGACAATAGAAAGAAATCCAATCTAGATTGTTTTATCGGTTTACTCTGTCTCCATGTGTATCGCTTACTATCTGGATTTAAATGACGCCATGGATCAATAATACTGTGTTCTTCAATAAATGAGAGCATAACTTCTCTTGCTTTTGGATTATTTATATTTTTATAGTTAAATAAATCCATGTCTGAGTTCTGGACTAGGTTCCAATCTCCACAGATCGAATAATGGTCAGAGTCGAATTCTGCAACAATTTTGAATACATGTTCATAGAAGGAAGGGGTGTCCGTATTTGGCCCATATAAAGTTATCAAAGTAAATGTTTTCTCGTATATTTCAAATTTTAAAGCGAGATAGTTTCCATTGTTTTCATCTTGTTTTTTGTCTAACAATTTAATAGCAATTTCTTCGCTAAATATGATTGCTACGCCACGTGCATTGCTCTTATAAGAACTAAAATAGCATTGTGTTGAGCCCCATTCAATTTTGATATGTTTTTCAAGGTCTGGCGTGAAATGGGTGTCTTGGAGACAGTATATTTCTGCCTTCTTTCGTTTAAGATTTGAAAATACCTCCAAGCGTTTTTTCTTGTTATTAAGTCCTTGGCAATTTGAGGTGACAATTTTCAGACTACCGTTCATTTACAGTATAGCGATGTATTCTAATCGAGTTAATGTATGTACATGTACCATTGTAAGCGAAAAAGGAACAGAGTAACACAAATAGAAAGAGAACGAGAGAAGAATAAATATATACATAGAATGGGAGAAAAACATTGGTCATGAAGGAGAGACCGTGAGGATGCAATATTGATTTTTACAGTGAGCCGCTTGTAAGAGGTGAGGGCTCGTGTTTTACGTGCGTGTGTGTTTCTTCAAGAACACGTGCATACCATGCGTTAATGTTGTTGTTTGCATTTAAGATGATATATTTCAGGTGAACAGTTTTCATTGTCAGGATACTTATTTTTTTTACGGAGGATAACCTTTTGGGGTGACGGGTTTTGTATGGTAAGTTTTATTTGTATATGTCCATATATTTTTAAGCATCGTATTTTTACCTTTGTTTACTCTAAACTGATATTTAGGAAAGTGGTTTCAAATCAAGAAATCATATAATACATTTACACATGTAATTTAAAACATTGTTACATGTAACCGAAAAGTACAGCATTAACTGCTATTTGTACACACACACACACACACACACACACACACACACACACACACACACACACACAAATACCTTTATTACAATTATGTGCACATGTTATGTGGGTATAGTTTACCTTGGGAAAAATTTAAAAAGCTATATTCCCCATATAGAAAGTTTGTGATTGTATAGTAATAACATGACAAAAACAATGTAGTAAGAGATATTAAACATATTATCTATTAGAGTATGTGCATATGTATGTGTATAAACTTTAAATGTTTATGATCATGTCAAATCTACATTGCAGAGTTCATTCATACACCTCACATACAGGACATGAAAATAGATACATATACCTTTAATGAAAGTATTCATGTATATGGAAAGTTTTGGTTTTGTGTAATTATTTCAAATCTACATTACAGTGTTCATTCATACATTTCACATACTAGACATGAAAATAGCAGATGCAGCATTATACAACTTTCATCATTGTGCATATATACAACCACTCATATGCATGTTGACACACATGCTCATTTTAAAACATATGTAAAATATATTGTCATGTATATGAATAGCACACACATATACATATGCAATGATACATGCATCCATGCATACATGTACATACTTACACACATGTCTATGCATTATATGTTGGTCATGATATGGATATGACTATTTTGAATTATTTTAGGTGTTATTGATACATGATTTATGTCTATCTTTGTATTGTTGGAGAACCATCATGCATATATATATACTTAATTTAAATCTATATTGCAATGTTCATGCATACATTTCACATACTAGACATGAAAATATGCTGGTGGGGCATTATACAACTTTCTATAATTGGCACATATCCATACAATACAACCACACCTATGCTTTTTGTCACACATGCTTATACCAAAAATATATATAAGAAATATGCAAATGCATATGAATAGTACATACATACATACATACATACATACATACATACACACACACATACACACATACATACATGCCCATACCCACATACACAGATATACAAACATACTACATGCAAATATCCATGCATACATGCACACACATGTCTTGTTGGATAATCTTTATGCATATACACATTCAAAAACATCCAGAATTGCTTTAACCTGTCTAAAACTCATTAATAAAACAGTTTACTTACACACTCACAAGCAGGAATGTACAAACTGTATCTGGAGAAAGTTATATACATTTTGATGTGATATATTGAGGGGCTATTGCATGTAGACTTTGCACTCCAGGATTATAAATAATATAGCTGGTTAGTGTATTTCTATTGAATATTGATGTGGGTAGTATTCAAGGCTTAGATAATAACATGATTTTTGTAAAATGGACATACATACTACTTTTCTATTAATGCAGAATCCTATAATTATATCTAGCAGGACATCACTTTTGTCAAATCATGCATCCATGCATACATATTTCTAATAAGAACCATCAACAATATATTTACTTTTGTCTTATAGTTGGTACAATGTGTATTTGACATTAGTTAATGTAAGTTAAAGCACATCTATTTTAATCATAATGTTGTGCACAACTTAGCAGCTGAACACCTGATTGATATGATATATATTAACTTCAAAGTTCATACTAATAAGTATTCAGTATTGGCTGAGGGAAGGAGGGATCTCAACACTGTGGCGTCTCCATGCAGTGTTTGGTTCAGAAGGTTTCTTAATTTCTAATACCAAGTCAATTCCTTTGACTCTTATTCTGGTCTATAAGTTATACTTATTTCTTAAATCATAGGCAGCCTTGTTCAGATGTGTCCTGATCTTCTTCATTGATGTTGGCAGGTCTGTCTGGATGTTACACCCAGTCCCATATAGCTTTGATTTTGCATAAAAAAACAGTGTTTCTGTCTTTCATTTTTACAAATGAAGCAATGATAGTAGGGGGTCTAGGTTTTTCATTTTGGGAATCAGCATACTTTGGTCTGCGAAGGCGATGGACTGACTTGAAGTTGATTTCATCTACAAAAGAATCTGCGAGTTTTAATTTTGAAGTAAAATGTTCACGGAGCACATCTTCGGTATTTTCGCCCTGTGCTTCGTCGATCCCATTAAAGAGCAAGTTTACTGTTCGATCATGGAGTTCCTTTTGAATGGCTTCTCGTTTCAGCATTCCAAGTTTGTAGTCAAAATCAGCCTGTAACACTGATACCTTATCTGCAACAGTGTCAATACGAGCGTTTTGCATGTTCGCGACAGTTTCAAAATCATCCACTCTTGTTTTGATTGTTGAAAGTTCTGCCTCTACTTTATCGATCGACTGCTGCAGGGTGGATTTTACTTCGTCGATTTTCTTTAGAACTGATTGATTTGACTCCAGAATAAGTTGTCTGATATCTTCAAGGCTGGGTTGACTAGAGCTGGACCTCAAACCACTAGCTGGACCCTGGTCTTTACTTTTGTGTGACGACATGATCCCCTGTTTTCGTGCACGAGTATTGAAAATGTTTTGTGAGCCCTTTTATGTTTGAGTTTATATGAAGGTATATAGATCAAGTGTTCATAAGTTCTTATAAAGGTAATATACCTTACCCTGGCTCTTCAACGGGTGATTTTGGTCGGTAATTGCATCCTTTTAGTCGGAGCGCGTTTCAGCTGCCTGCATTCGCCATAGCGACCTTGACCTTTTTCAAACTAATATCTTGTTCAAGTTCTTTTCTTAATTCATTATTCAAAGTCGGAGTTTCTACATTATCTAAATTAATATCAATTTCAAGCTCCTTGTTTAAAGCATAAAGTTTATTGTAAAAACATTTCAATTGTTCAAGGATAGAGTTACTGTCTGTGATTTCTTCGTTTTTGTCAGTCGCCTTCTTCATACCACTTGATTCTGTTTCTAATTTGAATACCTCTTTGTTCTTTTTCCTTTATTTGCTCAAGTTCCATCTTATGTTTCGAAAGTTCAGATAGGGTGGATTCACTCATATTTTGAAAATCTTGTCTTATATTATATTTTTTTTCCAGTTCGATAGTCTTTTTGTTTTTATCTTTTTTTAAAAATGAGGCATATGAAATTGATTTGCCTCTTACTTTCATCAGAAAAGTTTCTAAAAATAAGGTATCACTTATTGTAAGCTTAACCGTGTTATCGATATTCTGGTCTGTATTGTTAGTAAAAGATGTTTCTTTTACAGAATATTCCTCAACTCTTTCATTCAAAATATCTTTCACTATAACACTGTATTCAGGATGAAGTAGTAGAGAAGTATTAACTTTCCAATAACCCTTAACTCTTTCTTGATTAATAGAATTGGATAGTGTTAATGATATGGCTGAATGGTCAGATTTGTAACCTGGTAAGATATCAGAATCCAAAGTAATATCAAATATATCTTGGGAGATAAGGAAAAGGTCAAGTCTAGCTTGTTTCCTTGGATTCTTTTTCCACCATGTATATTTTCTGCATTGATTATTCATTTCCCTCCAAACATCTACAAGATCATTATTTTCTAAGTTTGATATTACGACCTCTCTAGCTTTAGGGTTATTTAAATGTTTGTAATTTTCTAAATCTAGTGTGGGATCCAGAACAAGATTCCAGTCACCAACGATGCATAAGGAGTCATTGTTTAGGGAAAATATTTTTTCAAAAAGTTGGATATAGAAGTTTGGGTTATCTTGGTTTGGACCATATAGAGTTGTTAAGGTAAAACGTTTATCTTCCACAGTAATGTCAGCGATAATAAAATTTCCATCATCATCCTCAATGGTTCTATGAATGGTAAGATCAATATTATTATTAAAGAGAATAGCTACTCCCCTGGCATTTGATTTGAAAGGAGCCAAAATACATTGTAGGCCCCATTCATTTCTCATACTGTTTACATCCTCTTTTGCTAAGTGGATATCTTGTAAACAAATAATTGAATAATCTTTTGTTCTATATATATTCATTACTTCTTTTCTTTTGTTTTTATCTCTTAGGCCTCGACAGTTAGCCGAGATCAGTTTAATTTTTTTAATATTGTCCATATTCATTTGTTTTTGATAAGTTTTGATAATTTTTCAATAAAAGATAAGAAAGTAAGACAAAAGGTGAATGAAATTGGTAGGTCAAATTGGATTGGTGATGTTTGGCTTGATGGTAAAAGTTGAAAGAGTAATAATATTTCAGTTGGTGTGAAGCTATGGGAACAGGGGTTCCGGGTCAGTTCGCCCCAAAACCAGTTCGGCCCAGGGTCGTTTCGGCCCAGTACCAGTTCGGCCTAGGTCGGTTCGCCCCACTTAAT
The DNA here is from genome assembly GCA_936450465.1 of Gibbula magus. NCBI lineage: Eukaryota > Metazoa > Mollusca > Gastropoda > Trochida > Trochidae > Gibbula > Gibbula magus. The sequence goes on along the minus strand of OW388299.1, from coordinate 19,817,696 downwards.
ATATGATAAACATATATGCTTTGATATTATATGTGTAGTTGTTCATGTATAAACAGTAATTATAAATTACTGATATCAAATTATTATCTTCCATATACGTTTAATATTGTTTGATTTGAGTTCAACTTGTTTACAATAACAACACCTTGAAGTTTTCATAAATACTTTATTATCTAAACATTCTTAATTACTGCCAACCATTTGATCTTCCCGCTAAATATGTGAGTGGTCTACTCACGTATTTCTTGTAAACATAAACATATTGTTAACAGTAACAACACCGTAATCCGTATTTTCTATATTATAACATCTATATATGTTATACTTACCATTTTACAAACTTTATTATATAAAACGTATTTCATTTATAACTGGGCCGAACCGACCTGGCCGAAACGACCCTGGGCCGAACTGGTTTTGGGGCGAACTGACCCGTAACCGGGAACAGGTATGATTCGAACCAGGAGGGAACAGTTTTTTGGGAAAAAAAGAAAAGAGAAAGATAAAAAAACAAAGAAAAAAACATTTGGAAGTAAAGATAAAACCAAAGAGACCCGGGGCATGCTACATGCATGTTATCACTTATTAACAATAACATTAAATCACTTCTATTTCATTAGATGGTAGCATATCTGAGATCGAGATAAATAAGTAGCATGTCACTAATTTATAAGTCAGTAAAAACATTGAGGAAACAAAACCGATGGCCAAACAAGTTTATAATACATGTTAGTGACAAATAACACTCGTCAATTACTTCGAGTTCAATATGGTTCGTCATAACCCAAGAGCTTGGTTGGTTGTTGGTTTTGGATAACATTCAGAATCTAATAGATAAAAAAAAGGTTTTCAATCACATGTGTGGTTAATCAAATCAAATCAATCAAATAAACATTGTATTAAAACAGATTCTTTTGCCACTATGATATTTCAGCAAGAGTGTCAATTAATGTAAGAAACTTACCTTATAAACGTATCGAAACTGACAATATGAATATCCAAATGCACATTAGACACAAATTGTAAACCTATAAATCCATCAATGACAGTACTTATTAACAGAAGATGGTCAAATACTAACCCTCTTTCAGTAAAAGTCTTTTCGCAAATGGCAAGATAGACAACCAAATAGTTATGATGATTTTACACCGAAATTACTTCTTCTTCTTCTTTTGAGATTTTACGAGCGGTTTCCAGCGGAGCTGATTTCCCACTCGGGCCACCAGGGCCTTTAATAAAGTTTCGAGAGGTTTCCGAAATTGGATAATTTGGATGCCATGGTCGAGAATTTGGGAAAATTTTGAAATTTTGAAATTTGGAATAGCCTAGTTTATGTTAAGCCGGGGGGGGGGGGGGGGGGGGGGGGTATGAGTTGTTAGGTTTGGAATTGAGTTTGTTTATGTTTTTAGATTCGGGCCAGGAGGTCCGAATCTTTGAGATAAGTACCTAATGCTTGGAAGGTATTTTGGTTATTGTTTGGATTTAGTATTAGATTAATGTTTTGTGGTGGGATGTTGTTGGCCCTTAGAGTTAGGTTGAGTATTTGGCGGAAGGCCGCATACTGTGGGCATTCTGTGAGAATGTGGTGGATTGTTTCTGCTTGCGGGCAGTGTGGGCATGTGGGTGAAGCTTTTAGTTTGATTTTATGGAGATGGGAATTTAGTTTAGTATGCCCCGTTTGGAGCTTAAATATTGCCCTATCAATATTTTTGTTTTTGGAGTAAATTTTGTGTTTGCCTAGTGGTTTAGGGAGAATTTGTTTGGTATGGTGAGCGTTTGTGGAGTTTGAATATTGCTTGTGCCAAGCCTGCTTTACATAAGATTTTGAAAGGCTTTTTGCCTCTTGTTTCGAATGGTGAAAGGGAAGTGAATTTGGAAGTTTAAGGCCCTCCTTTGCTGCTTTGTCGGCTTTTTCGTTGCCAAATATTCCGACATGGGCTGGTACCCATAGGAGTTTTACTGCCTTGCCCTGATTGTTAAGAGATTGGATTGTATGAAGAATGTTGGAAATTAAACCAGGACGGTTTTTGGTAGATTTGTTTTTGAGTGCTTCTAAAGCACTGAGTGAGTCCGAAAGGATGAGAATTTTGTCCTGGTTTTTTAAATTTCACCGAAATTAATTACATTGGTACATTATATAATCCACAGTTTTTATTGGATAACTTGATAGGACAAGAAGCGTTCATGTTGTTACAAGACAGGAACTGGAGTGGCGCCAATCTAATCACAGCTAGACAGACAATAAAAGTATCACCTGCTTATGTTTACAGGCGTTTTGACACCTATCTGGCCACGGTCCGACAGTGGCTTAATTGCTTTGTCTTCAGGATCAAAGCTAAAACACAGACAAGTAAAAACACGTCATAGAGTGGTAATATATTTTGATAGCATCTAATTGACGTCCCGTGAATGGTGATTTTTCGATAGAGCAGTGTATATGCGAGCAAAACTTCTGTCTGGGCTATATGTTATGACAGCAGTCCCGCGGTTATTTGTTACAAACAGACTGTAAATAAGCGCAAAATCCACTCAAATTGGTCTATTCAAACCTGCACGCTTTTTGTATGCATGAGCACCTTTCACCCTGACATGTCACTTTGGCGGGTTCTCGATTTGCCGGACAGCCGACTTCTCCATTCAAAGTTACCGATGCGCGGTAATCCATGAACAATAGGGGATTAACGTATAGTCTGCTTTTGTCCCCCAAGCTTGCCTTTTTAAAGACTTTTGTTGATGTGATAAACTCTGAGATTTCGCCATAAATTTTACAAAAAATTTCACGAGGGAAAGATAATTCGTAATTCAAAGTCGAAGTCAAAGATGTTTATTGTATGACAGGCCTTCTGCTCATATACAAAGTATTTCAAGTCCACATGTTACATAATATTCCATTCATTTCACACAAAACAATTACATTTCTGCTAATAGATATCGATTGCTTCTCAGAACTCTTCAAAACTATAATATGTGTCTTTAAAAAAATAATATAAATATTTCACCTGTATGATTTAATTTTTGAAATCATAGGAAGTATTACAGTTAAATTAATATAATTATTAACAGCCTTAAACTTCATGTTCTATTCCATGCTTACTACTTTACTTTGATATCGCGTATGTAACTGTATTACTTATCACTATCAGAAGATATAAAGCGGAGGAGATGGAGATAGATAGGACTCGTCTGCAGAATGCCACAAACTGCATTACCACGAGTAGCATTGCGATGGACACCAGCAGGAAAGAGAAGAAGAGGAAGGCCGAATGAAACAAGGCAAATATCTGTTGAGAAGGAGATGAAGGAGCAAGTTTGGACATGAAAATTGAGAAATGGTCTCAGGACAAACAGCATAGGCGTCCACGTGTGGCGGCCCTATGTGCACAAAGGCACTAAGAGGATTAAGTAAGTAAGTAAATTTTGCAGTTTTACCACTGCCAACATATTTAGTGTATGCGCGATTGTGTGCAAATCATCTTAATTTAAGTACAAGCTTTCGTGATATTCCTGAACAAAACAGGGGTAATGTCCAGTATGGGTGAGATGGAAGTGGTACTATTTATGTATGCTTATGGTCAGTTGATAATTTAACCAACGTGACTAACAGTGTACATGACACCAAACAGGGGAGTGTGTCAAATGTGTGTTATCTACAGCTATATTAGCTTCATCAGATTACGACCACAGTGTTATTAAAATTAAAACCTCAACATAGATTATATTACGTTGCACCGAACTGTTCAATTACGTTGCACCGAACAGTTCAAACGAGAAAGTATCGAAACAATTGAATATATACAATGTACAGATGAAAATGTATTGTCCTCAAAGCAATTTATCTTTAGATACATCAATTCTGTTCTCAAGAATATATGTAACACGACCAGTACTAACAAGATTACAATGACTATTAACTATATTTCAAACTTAACTTGATACTGTTAGTGTAGATTATCATGTCTTACCCTAAAGGTAGACTATGCTGGCAGGAAAATCTTAACGTTATTTAATTTAATAGATTAATTCAAACGATGCCCAAAGATAAAGTGATTAAGTGATAACATATCTAACATATACTGAACAGGATATGTTAAGATTAACTACAACGAATGATGTCGTGAGCGATAAGATGTGATACGTGTGTATGTAGCTGCCACATTACAAGGTAATCAGTTAGTTTATGTCCGGTACTGAAGGACACAGGGGTGTACTACAAAACATTTCCATTATGTTATGTACACGCACATGTAATACCCATAAAGATGACTTTTCAACAATTAAGTGTAACTCATATCATGTTTTGAAATAAATTCTGTTTTGAATATCATAGTATAGTAGACAAACAGAGACAGATTTGATGATTCCGAATGTTCGGATGGGAATAGTTATATTTTTGAAGCACGTTTATTATTGTAAATTTTATTTTCTCAAATTGTTCATTTTTTATATCAAAGTTTATACAAAATATTGTTATGTTAGAGGATAATACATTTCATTACATGACCCGATAAACCGTATCCATAGAAAATAGTTATCAGCACTGGAAGAAACTTCGACGTATAAAGCGACAGTGGTGTGGAACTCTTCAGTGTGAGAGGTGGATGTGTAGGTCTGATGCGAATTTGAGAGTTCAGACACCAAGATGAATGACGTTTTTTGTAATCATGGTGCCTTAATAAAAAAAATTACTCTGATTGTTTAGGTATCGCTGCATCAGTCAGATCACCTGAACTACCTTCGAGCGGCCATTTAAATGTGAACGCATTAAAATGGCCACTCGAAGGGAAATGGACTCGCATTGCTTAACCTAACCATGTAGAGTCGTTTTAGAACTCTTTTTATTGATTGAAGAGTAATATCTAGCCATAAATTGGTAACACTTATTTACCTTTTCGCGAGATCACTTTATTTCAGTAAGCAGAATGTGCTACAGCCCTTTAAATATATAGCTTATCAATATATCGCGTGAAGAACATATTAGTCTATCTAACGCTATCTTAAATGCTTATACATTTATACATGCACGCTACATTTCTTACTCAGGAGTACATTTAAACATCTTACAATACAGATACTTACTAGGAGAAATATACTTTCAGATCATATTCTTGTAAATAAACTTATTTTAATCTCTTCTTTAGTCATCGTTTGAGTCAACATACATGTACTGATCTATCCACACAAAACCAAAACCGGTCTTTCTTAAACTGATACAAGCATTAAGAGCGGATATATCTTTTATCTGCAGTATAGCTATATACGAACGGGTTTTCTCGATATTTTTGTTCGACTGTATAATGTCACAGTCGGGTAAGTAAACCATATCTAAAGCACCACTTTGTTCAATGTTTGATAAGGAAGTACATAAAGTGAAGAGAGATTACGTTAAAACCTAGTTAGCTAAGCTAGAAACTTTGTGTGAATCAAATAGCACAGAATTCTGGAGATAAATTGGACGTTCAGGAATAGGTCATGAGCGTAAGAGGAGTGCACCAATTTCAGTGGTTATAATGCAGACGGGTCGATTTCATCAAATATGAACGATGTTCTTTGTAAATGGTCAGATGACTATTGTAATAATTTAAATGGAGAGTATCAGGACTCTGTGACACAACCGCTCAAGTCCTCTGAGAGTTATCTGCCCTTGTTTGATGACCCAATTTCCATATTGAAGTCAACAGTGTCATACATGGTGCCAATTCAGGTAAAGCGCCTGGCGTAGACGATATTCCAGTCGAACTTTTGAGATCAGGTGAAATAAGAAGATGTTTGCATAAGGCGTCACCGAGTCCTGCTTCTATGATAGAGGGAAAATTCCATCTTTATGGTCAAAGGGAATAATTCAACCTATACCAAAAGCCAGGATCCCAAAATTCCTGGCTCGTACCGCGGGATCACGTTAACTGCCGCCATGTGTAAGTTGTATTGTGCTTTGCTGAACAATAGGCTGCAGACAACATCCTGCATGATGCTCAGAATGGTTTCAGGAAGAAGCTCTACACTTGATCATGTACAGACACTGACTTCAATAATCGAAAACCGTAAATCAAGAAGACAATCAATTTTTATTGCATATATTGATTTTAGAAAAGCGTATGATCAACTTGACCGTAACATTTTATTTGACAAACTAGTTGGGAATATGTTTTCAGCTATTCAGTCGCTGATTAAGGATGTCAGTGCTGTGTACGTATTAATGGTTTGCACACCCCTTGGTTCAAGGTTACAAGAGGGCTTAAGCAAGGATGTTTTTATCACCAATGCTATTTAACCTGTTCTTACACGATTTGATTGTTCTTCTCAACAATACCGGACATGGAATCGAATCGACGACAATATTATCTGTTAGGACGATCTTGTTCTAATTGCAGAAAGCGAAGCGGACCTTAATCACTTACTACATGCCCTGGGCACCTGGTGTGAGGAGAACAGGCTAGAAGTAAACCACCAGAAATCTTATATTATTCATTTTCGCACACCTTGAGTTACACGAACCATGACAGAGTTTTCAGTTACGGGTGAAAAATTGGAAGTCGTCCAGAGTTACAACTATCTTGGTCTTCTGGTGACAGAATTTCTAGATTATACAGCGATTGCAAAGAACGTAGCGAAGTCAGCAGGGAGAGCGTTGGGTCTTCTAATCGCCAAGTCGAGGTCCATGGGAGGGATGCCGTTCAAGACCTACAGTAAATTATATAACTCTATGAAGTGGTCGACACTCAGTTATGGGGCACATATTTTGGGAACACATTCTGTCTCGGTGGTGAATGCAGTGCACAACAGATCCCAGAGATTTGTCATTTGTCTTGGAAAGAATGCCCCAACGTAGCTGTAAATGGTTATACAGGCTGGACTCCCACGATAGTGAGACAATGGTCGTGTGTGGTCAGGCACTGGTGTCGAATGATAGACTCAATAACAAGGTTTTCGATTGGGCGGAACGTTCCGCGAGCTCTTCCAAGAATTCGAATCGCAGAGTATCTACAAATCTATCAAATCTAGGTATGAGGGATGTATTATCTTTAACCACACCGGTACAGAAACAGAGAATAATCCTATATTGAATATTTTTGATGAATCAGTCTCTTATAGCTCTTTTTAAGAGCGGCGCTGATGTTTTTATAAATGTTTTTAAAATTTAATAAATTATTGTCTCTCTGTCTGTCTGTCTGTCTGTCTGTCTGATCACCGGTTTGTCAGCTGTTGTCAGAAAAGCTGGAGACTATAACACTAATTAATGTGTCTGTTGGGTTCAAGATAATTTTCGTACAACATTCTCTACTGTTAAAACGAGGCTCACGCTTAACATAGGCTTAAAATCAACGCATCTAATTCCAAAATTTTAATTTTCGGTGGTTCTAAAAAAGAATATAAAAGAAATTTTAATATTGGAGTAACCATTCTTGATAATGTAGATTGCTATCCTTATCTCGGAACTACACTTCAGAAAAATAATAAATTCAGTAAAACCAAACGTTTGTTGGTTGAACAGGCTACAAAGGCAATGTTTTTCGTATTAAGTCAAGAACGAAAACTTTAACTTTCTACTTACTGTCATTTGAAATTATTTGAATGTATGATTACCCCAATTCTTTTATCTATGGATGTGAAGTCTGGGGTTTTGAAAATGCGTCTTGTTTTGAAAATGTCCATCTACGATTCCGTAAATATTTGTCGTCATTGCGCAAAGTTACCCCCAACTACATGGTGTATGGCGAGTTTGGTAGATTCCCACTTGTTAATATTATTAAATGCAGAATGGTATGTTTTTGGGCCAAAATTCTAACTGGTAAATAGTCAAAATTGTGCCTTCTGGTTTATAAATTGTTATTTAATGATTTTATCTTCGGCAGTGTTCACATAAATGGTTATGTGATATCAAACGAATTTTTGATGATCTTGGACTGAGTTTTGTTTGGAAATCTCAAAATTTCAAAAGTACCATTTGGCTCAAATCTGCAGGTAAAATCAAATTAAAAGATAATGTTCAGCAAAATTGGTTATCAACAATTGAAAATTCTTCCAAAGCAACTATATACAATATCTTCAAAAATCCATCTCTCCATTTTGAACAATACCTTTTTTTAATTACAATAACTTGTTAAGATTTCGTACAGCTAATCACTTTCTGCCAATCGAGACCAGTAGATGGAAAAATATCCCAGTTCATGAAAGAAAATTTACTCTTTGTAATTTAAATGATCTTGGGGACGAATTTCATTATTTATTTGTTTGTCCTATATTACAATCAGAAAGAGAAAACTATATTCACAAATAGTATTACAATAGGCCAAATATGTTCAAAATGAATATTTTATTTAATTCTGATAAGCTAGGAACTTTAAGAAAACTCTCAAATTTTTGTAAAATCATTATGTCTTTGTTCAAGAAATAACTTTTATAATCATGTGTATCTTTACTGAAAACACCAGCTGTACATACTTAATAATATTATAATGTATATTGTATCAATGTATATATGTTTTATGTACCTCTTATGCTGCTGTTTGCAGCCTGATTTTTTTAATAAAGTTCAGTTCAGTTCAGTCAACTAGTTTACCCTTTCTCATGTTTGTATTGCAGATCCTTATTAAATAGTCCACTCATGTTTTTAATCCTTATAGTTTCAGTTACTCGTGAATGTTAATCTCCCGCAAAGAATTGTTAATATCCGGTGTAAATGTACACCCTACATTCCACCTGATGAAGTGCTAAGGATAAGGATATACTCCGTCGTGTATCTTCACAATGAAGAAGTTGTACTTGTTATCAAGTAGATATTGTTTTCTTAGCTACATGTATTTATCGGTTTTCTCACAGCCAGACATATGTGCGTAATAGAATTGAATAAATGTATTTTGATCCTTTGTTTTCTTTGCAAAGATGTCGTAGATTTAGAGGAAAGATGGGTAATTCTAGCTTCTTTGTTATTTCTGAAAGATTTGATATATGCTTTTGTCGTTTGTGTCAAACCGTAATACTGCATGAAATGAGCTTTAATATCATATTTCTTTCTGAATTCTATGAAATCTATGAAGCGACCATTTTCATCAATAAGATCGTTTATAAAGTGTATTCCTTTTGATTTCCAGTCCGGATAGTGGATACGTTTGTTACCAATCATGATATTACAGTTATGCCAGATCGTTTGATTAAGAATTTCTATATCTGTTTGTGGTGTGATATTTTGTACAAAGTCAAACCAAGATGAAACCAAGTCAACATAGAAAGGATTTCTTATCTTTGTAATAATGTCGTTCTTCAAATGGTGACAACTGAGATCTAAAATATCTAAGCAGCCCATTTTTGGAAGGTTTCTTTCAATTAGTTTGGCCCATGGCGTTGGTTTCTTATAGTAGCGTCTAAGTACTGACAGTTTTTGCGCCTGAATTATCTCTTTTATCTTAGGTACTTTGAACCCTCCATCTTTTGTATTACATATAACTTGACTTCTTTTTAATTTATCTGGTTTATTTTTCCAAATAAATTTGAAACATTTACTTTGAAAATCATTAATGACCTTTTCAGGCGGGCTTGGAATTGTCGAAAAAGGTGATTGAGTTTTGGAAGGATAAGTGATTTTAACACTGTATTTCTCCCTAGGGGAGTTAAATTTCTTGCTGACCATATTTTCATTAAGGTTTGACATTTTAAAAACTTTTCGTCATAATTCATATTTATCGTGTCATCAAGATCTAAGGTAAAGTTTATACCCAATAACGTTAAGCAATCTTGATCCCAGTTTAGCTTCCACTTGGGGCATACTTTCATTCTAGAACGTTTCTTTTATCCCAACCACAAAATCCTAGTCTTATCAACATTGACCTTCAGTCCAGAAAACCGTGCAAATCGTTCTAAAGTTTGCATAACAGCGTACAAACATCGTTCGGTACCATCTAACATACAGGTGGTATCATCAAACTGTGCCAAGAGATATTCAATATTGTCGATGTTAATGCCCTGGATGTTTGGGTTATTTCTGATCATATTGCCTAAAATCTCGACGCACAGTATAAGTAAGTATGGGGAAAGGGGATCTCCCTGTCGACAGCCTCTTGAAATTTTGAAAAAATCCGAGCCAAAACCATTTACCAATATGCAAGTTTGGATATCGTTATAACATGTTTTTACCCAATTTCGAATAGAATTTCCAAAATTAAAAAAATCAAGGGTTTTGTCTAAAAAGGTCCAATCTACAGTGTCAAACGCCTTTTCAAAATCTATAAGTAATAAAAGTCCTGGTATCTGATGACTGTCAGTGTACTCTATTAAATCGTAAACAAGTCTTGTAATCTCACCTATATATCTTCCCGTCATAAACCCTTTTTGGTCTTCGTTTATAATGATGTCCAAAACAGTTTTAATTCTCTTGGAGATTGCCAAGGAACCTATTTTATAGAAAACAGAGAGCAATGATATTGGTCTCCAGTTTTTGATAAACTGTTTAGGTTTGTTTCCTTTTGGTATGCATGTGATCAAACCTCTTCTTTGTGATATTGGTAGCATGCCTTGTCTATATGATTCATTTAAGCAGCGTTCAAGATATTTGCCCAAATCAAGCCAAAAGAATTTGATAAATTCTGCCGTAAAACCATCAGGTCCAGGGCTTTTTTCGATGTTAAGCGATTTTACAGCTGCAAGAACTTCTTCTGTTGTAAGCTCCCCTTCAAGTATATGTTTGCCGTTTCGTCTGATAGTTTAGGAATGTTATAATCGTCCAACAGGTTGTGTAAATCGACATTCGACACATCGTGCTTACGGTATAGCTGTTTGTAGAATGTTTTTACTTCATTTTGCATTTCACGTGCACTTTGGCTTGTAACGATATTTCCATTTTTGGTCTCGATACGTATAAAGGCTTTATTAACGAAATTTCTTGATTCAAGATTAGGGAAATATTTCGATGGTTTTTCGCCACATTCTCCCCAAATTGCTCTTGATCTTATTATCATCCCCTTAGTGGTTATAAGGCTTATTTCTTCTAATTTTTCATTTATATTATTTATTTCGTCTAAAAGAACGCGTTTGGTTTCATCATCAGGAACTGTATCAAGTGCTACGGTTTTTGTATTTAAGGTATGATTCAACTCCTTCTCTTCTTTTTCCCGGTCTTCCTTTTTTGATATAAGGAAGAAGTCAAGTCTACTTTGTTTTAGCGGGGTAGGTTGTCGCCAGGTAAAGCGCTTTTCGTTCGGGTTAAACTTTCTCCAGGGATCAACTAGATCAAACTCTTCTTTCAGCGACAGTAATTTCCCCCTTGCTTTTAGGTAACTAACGTGTGGTTACTAACGTGTTTATAGCTTCTTTGAGAGGCATTTTTAGAAGCTGGTATGATGAATAAGAACAAGTTCTATGGATAGTCAACTTCTTTATTGATATGAGTGCGACGTTTCGATGCAGATACTAGCACCGTTATCAAGCAAGTGGTACATTATCATGACAACCAGGAGAATATATACAATTATGGCAATTATGTTTTTACATGTGATTGGATTGATGTACATAGTTGTAACAACATTGTTAAGGAGAGAATGGGTATACACAAGATATTAGGTTGATGTGAAGATGGACAATGAATATACTGAGGAAGCCAGATGAGCAGATTGAGGATTACTGGTAATTGGATTTAATTAGATCATGATAGGCTAGGGGTACATAATAGCCTTGATCTCTATTCAGAACAGGATTAAAGCGCTTAATGCTGATTGCTTCCAAAATCTTCCTTGATTTAAAGTCACTGCAGTTTACTTTTAATGTGCTGATGTTGTTCCACAGGATTGAGTGGTCGGGATTGCCTTTGATGTGATCCGACAGGGCTGATTTGGAGTCACTGTTCTTGACAGAGGTTTGGTGTTCCTTGATTCTCATCGGAAGTGGCCTTGAGGTTTCGCCGATGTAGCTGTCACCACATTCACAAGGAATGTGATAAACAACACCAGCGGGATCTTCTTGTTTTGTTGAGGCTGGTCGACCATTGGCATGGAGATGGTTCTGGAGAGATCTTCCCTTCTGGAATACGACATCAATGTTGGCCTGTTGTTTTAGGAGGCGGCGGATGTGGTGGCTGATGGGTCTGATGTATGGGAGACTGATGATGAAGGGGGCTGATTGCTGACGGGGTTGTTTCTCTCGAGGGTTGAGGGTTGCGTTGATGACTTCGTTGACTAATTTGGGAGGGTACTGGTTGTAGTTGATGAACACGTGGCGGAGATGGGCGAGTTCAGCTTCTAGGGTTTGGGTAGTGGAACAGATATTCTTAGCTCTTCGGGTGAGGGTTGATATGATACCTTTCTTGACTTGGAGGGGATGGTTGGAGGTGAAATGGAGGTACTGGTCAGTGTGGGTCGGCTTCCTGTAGACGCTGGTGATGAGTTGGGTATTGTTCCTTTCTACTAAGACGTCGAGAAATGGTAGTTTGTTGTTGGATTCTTCTTCCATTGTGAATTTCATGCGGGGGTGTATGGAATTCAGGTGGCTGAGGAGTTGGTTGGGGTCATCAGTTGGGTTGATCATGACAAAGGTGTCATCTACTTTCCGGTACCAGCATGTTGGTTTGATTGGGGCTGTCTGCAGGGCATTGTCTTCCAAGTGAGTCATGTAGATCTCAGTGATGATGGGCGAGAGGGGGGAACCCATGGGGAGTCCATGGGTTTGTTGGAGAATCTTGTCGGACCAGGTGAAGTATGTGGAGCTGATACAGGAGTTGATAAGGCGGATGATGCTGTCTATAGTGAGGTGAGTGTCTAGGCTGGAATGGACATCTTGTAGTCTCTCTCTGATGACGGCGAGGGCTTCATCTCTGGGGACGTTCGTGAATAGGTCAACTACGTCATAGCTGATTAGTCTGCCTGGATTGGTGATGGCGCTGATCTTGGAGCAAAAGTCGGCTGAGTCTGAGACGAAGGAGTTGGCTGATTTTCCTAGTGGGGCAAGGAGGCGGGCGAGGTGCTGGGCGGTGTTGTAGTGGACGGTGTTTCTGGAACAAACTAGGAGACGGGCTTTGACTGGATCTTTGTGGACTTTGATGGTGGCGCGGGCATAAGGAGGTCGAGGATGGGGGACTGCTAGTTGCTTGTGGAGGGTTGGGCCTATCTCGTTGTTGTCTCGTAGTTCCTTCAGTAGGGCTTTATGTTCTCGCTGGAGACGGTTGGTGGGATCTTTCTTCAGCTGCTTGTAGGTGGAAGGGTCGTTGAGGATGTTGTCAGTCAGGGTGGTGAAGGCGTCGCTGTCCATGATAACAGTGGCTCTCCCTTTGTCTGCTGGGGCGATGGTGATTGCCGGATCAGAGTGCAGTTTTTTGAGAGTTGCCCTCTCTGCATTGGTCAGGTTTTCTTTAGCATTGTTGTTTTTCTTTTCTAATATGTTGACTATTTGGTGTCTCAGATAGTCTACTTTACCACCGGGGGCAAGTTGCTGCAAGCCTTTCTCAACATTCGCAATGAATGTGTCAGTATTAGGACGGGTAGAGGGGGCGAAGTTTAAACCCTTGGAGAGAACCATTCTATCTTCCTGGGTGAGGTGTCTGCTGCTGAGATTGACGACTGTTTTCTTTAGGTATTCTTCTCGTGATGGCCGTCTGGTTTTAGGTTGTTGGGGAAGAAGGTTGTTGAGCTTGGTGATATGGATGTTCTTAGTTGTATCATCAAGGAAGATTTTGGAAGCAATCAGCATTAAGCGCTTTAATCCTGTTCTGAATAGAGATCAAGGCTATTATGTACCCCTAGCCTATCATGATCTAATTAAATCCAATTACCAGTAATCCTCAATCTGCTCATCTGGCTTCCTCAGTATATTCATTGTCCATCTTCACATCAACCTAATATCTTGTGTATACCCATTCTCTCCTTAACAATGTTGTTACAACTATGTACATCAATCCAATCACATGTAAAAACATAATTGCCATAATTGTATATATTCTCCTGGTTGTCATGATAATGTACCACTTGCTTGATAACGGTGCTAGTATCTGCATCGAAACGTCGCACTCATATCAATAAAGAAGTTGACTATCCATAGAACTTGTTCTTATTCGTGTTTATAGCTATATGCATCTTTAAGCTAACCTTGAATGATATTCCTGTCCCCACAAAGAGAGATATTGTCTGTTTTAAATGACCGTATGAGGCCAATGTGATCATAGAAATCAGGATTGTCTGTACTCGGCCCATATATATTTACAAGAGCTAACTTGAAGTCATTGATGGTTAATTCTAACCCAATGACATTATCACTTTCATCCCTATGTTCAACGTTAACAGTAAAATCTAGGTTGCCGAAAGTTGCCAAGGGTGTTTTAATCGAGAGTTATTGTTTGTTGCCGAAAGTTACCCTTTTGTACCAGGCTATTAGTTATAGAGACATGAGAGAATTATTATGGGAACATTTCTTAAAATATTTAATATGATTTAAAGTATATATCTGAGTAAAGAAAAATGAACAATGACAAACGTACGTTATAGATGTACATGTATTTGTAAACATTTTGAAAACACGTATCTTCAAATGGTATTATTTTGACCTGTTATGAATCTTTATACACTCAGTCAAATTTAAAATCAACAGTGTACAGTTAGAACACATGAACAGTTAACGCACTGACTACAACATATAAGGTAAATTTGTATTACAAACTGTTATTCTGGTCACCACGACGACGAAGGTCACTGGATACCATGTCCATAGTGTGACCATTACGACCGGACTTCGAAGAGTGCAAATGGTAATTCACAACTTGGATACTGTTCCTACTGACGTATATCCAGCCCACGAGCATTGGCAACTGTGAAGCTTCGTCTCCCGGGAACCGACAGATACGCTTCAACACTTCCTTGAGGGTACGAAGCACTAATTAATGGGTTGCGGCAGAGAATATATTCCTTAGTTTTCCACTGACCAAGTGCTGTAATCGTGTTTTTAAGAATTCGCGTTTGGAAGAGTAGTATCTTGTTGACTTTCTCATTGTACGACTCTGATAATACTCTCTGACAACTTTGACTGGCTTTAGGAGAGATGGGACCAAGAAATTGAACTCGCTTACGGCAACATTTTATTGTTGTGAATAAGTCTGAAAATATATGGATTACGTTGTTTTGGGCATAGACTTATCTGTCCACTAGCGGGGAGTGCTTAAATTTACCGTAACGCCTTTATAACGTTCATTTTACGACATGCCTCATAACGTTACCGTCACCTATATTCGCGGTAAATATGTTACTACGTGTGTTATTTGAATTACATGAGTATCTCAAGTTCGTGACGAATTTAAATAGCCTGTTATAATCAACTGATAGTTATTCTTTCACCGTGCACTCTTAGATTGGTAATATTTTCAATAAAGATTACACGGTAGGCCTTCAAAGTTGAAATCATCAAAACTGCCGTGACGTCAGGTTTGTACGTTTATGTCGGTAATTTTAAAAATGACGTTAAAGTGATGAAAAACGTTCGGTGACCAAATATTATTATTTCTGAATTCGTTTGTTCAGTTAACTGCGCACATCAAATTAAAGTTTTAGCAATATTTAAAATACGTGTGTTAGTGACAAATCCTGTTGAACATGCGAAACACAATGATAAAAATGTCGTTTTTAATTAAAAAGTGCTTAATTTAATTTTGTTTCTCTTTCCAGCGTCATTGATTTTCAAAATATAGATTTGCTATACATCCCCGTATGAAATTTGAAAGGATTCGGAGTTTATTCGTTGAAAGCAAGCGCTTAATTTAATTACACCAAATCAGTCAAAAATGACGTAATTTACCGACGGGTGTATTATTATTAATGCTGATAACTCTTTAAATCGTTCTGTGACCCCTACATTTTCTGACATTTTGGATAGAAGACATAATAAACTTGCTATTTTGAAAAAATGAACGAATTCTAAAATATTTGATGTCATCGTCCCATCTCTCCTTAAGCTTTGCTGGAAAATACCTAAGAGAAACAAAATCTAAATGGCACAAATCCATATCTCATGTTCATGTATAAACATGCTCTGAACACTAGGCTGAACGTTGTTCTGTTCATGTATATACACTGAACACTAGCCTGAACGTTGTTCTGTTCATGTATATACACTGAACACTAGGCTTAACGTTGTTTTGTTCATGTATATACACTGAACACTAGGCTGAACGTTGTTCTGTTCATGTATATACACTGAACACTAGGCTTAACGTTGTTCTGTTCATGTATATACACTTAACACTAGGCTGAACGTTGTTATGTTCATGTATATACACTGAACACTAGGCTGAACGTTGTTCTATTCATGTATATACACTGAACACTAGCCTGAACGTTCTTCTGTTCATGTATATACACTGAACACTAGGCTTAACGTTGTTCTGTTCATGTATATACACTGAACACTAGGCTTAACGTTGTTCTGTTCATGTATATACACTGAACACTAGGCTGAACGTTGTTCTGTTCATGTATATACTAGGCTCCTTTGACGTCTCTTTAGAGACCATCGATAACAACCCGTCTTACAATAACAATATCTTGTTTCTTAGTACTTATTATAATTCCGAACCCTTCGTCAACATTAGTAAACACATGCTTGGAGAGAGATACATTTCACCCGATCGAGTAAATTGAGAACATCCGGTGACAAACAAAGCTATTTCTGCCAAGAAAGTGATCTGATTGGAGTCGGTGTGTAGAGGTGGGCAGTAAGTACACTCGAACTCCTACATATGTACTACCAAAATTGGAATTCATCACTAAATAATAGCACAAGATTCGATTTATATAGAGAATTTAAAAGTTTGCTAACACAAGAAAAATATTTGTCTGAGATTGTAGATTTCAAATTTCGTAAAATTCTTGTTTCAAATTTCGATCGGGGCTGCTACGATTAAGGATTAAGGAAGGTAGATGGCAGAACATAGATAGATTTTTGAGGATTTTCCCGGTTTGTAATAATTGACGAATTTCACTTTCTCATTTTATGTCCATTTTATAGCGAATTAAGAAAAATTTACCTACCGAAAAATGTAACAAAATATTCATATGTTAAACTCTTTACTGCTTGCAAAAACGTCATGTCACCACCCCCTTACTGCTTGCAAGACAAGCACCTGCACTGCCCTTTACTGCTTGATAAAATTGTAAATTTACCAAAAAATAAAATTCAATTAAATCACATTTTTGGGAATAGTGTTACTCTTATATGACCCTTATGTGACATCAAATGTTATTTTTTGTAATTTTAATATTTTGAATGCTCTTAATTAAGGATTTATTAACAAGCATATTTCCGTGCAGCGAAAAAAATGCACATTCACCTATTTAAAATAGTATATTGATAATATCTTTATTTCAAGGTCTTATGCATGTACATAATGAAACAAGTCCCTTAAAATGTTAGTAATTGACAAATAATGACATAAAATTTTACAAAAAGAGAAGATAGAATTTGTAAAATGTGCAATTTGAATTTAATTGAAGATGAATATCATTTCCTTTGTGTATGTCCAGCTTATCACTCTTTAAGAAATAAGTATATTAAGAAATATTACTTTACACACCATAGTATTCATAAATTTGAATCATTATTATCCTGTTCTAGTAAAAAAAATTTAGAAAATCTGTCAATGTATGTATATGTATATACATAGAAAGAATGTACTCTCAACTACCTAAGATATCGTTTGTATATACATGTATGTACTATAGGCCTGTGATCTTTTAAGTGCAAATAAAGATAGATTGATTAAATATAAACAAACACACATGAAACAACAAATACACTGTTTTGAAGCAATCTATAAAGTTTAAACGCTTACAAAGTTCAAGGTCGTTTTCAAGTTTCAAACACATTGTCGTCAGCGTTTTGAAGAGTCAGTTACTCAGAGTCACGGTCGAAGATAACACGTCTACGTTTTCGCTGTTGATTTTCAAGATTCGTTTAATCTGTTTGTGATGGCAAGTTAGAAGATGTGGAGGGCACTTACTACACACGACGGGGTGCCATGCCCTCACCTCCATGTGTAGTAAGTGCCCTTTGCACTGACGACATGGCCGACCCCTGTCCAAAACTTGGCCAGCGGTGCAATACTGTTATCTTATCTTATCGGGACCCAGCGGGGTGCTAAACTGACGAGAGGTCACGCTAATTGACGTGATTAATTGGTGTGATTGCCTAATTACGTAATTAGCTAATTACCTACTAAACGGTCGTACGCCGTGTTACGCTAATTGACGTGGTTAATTGCCCGTGAATTGATGTATGTATGTATCTAGTCGTGGGGTCGGAGTGTTTAAACGGTAGTACGCCTAGTCAATAGACATTGCTAAACTGTGACCACTTTAGCGTGTCGTAAGTGTATCTTGCTAAAGCGGGGTCTGACCCCCTAACACTGACCGGACGATCTGGTGAGTATATAACATCTCCATAATAGTACAAAACCTTCAAAACAGTAAATAATCAAACAAGAACAACTCAACAGCGATATGATGTAACAGATAGTATATTTATTCAGACATATAGCATGTATTACGTCAGCATAATGATAGTTTACTACGGCTTTTCTTTTTGCTGGGGCGGTCAACACCGGAGGGGCCAGGAATTGGTGCAGCAGGAGGTGTCGAGGGGACAGGAAACGGTGTAGCAGGAGTTGTCTGGGCTGCTATGATGTCGTCAATGCACTCTAGACTCCGTTTACGGTACTCACGCGATGTGAGTACCCGCCCGTCCGTCTGAGTTTCCTTGTCAATGTATTTGACATCCTTGGCCTTTGGGGGTACTGCAGCAGAACTTGGCGTCGCCTTGATCTGCGCGGTTGCTACAAACCCCGGTAGTGGGGGTACTGCAGCAGAACTTGGCGTCTCCTTGACCTGTGGGGTTGCTACAGACCCCGGTGTAGTGTTCTGAAGGTTTTTAGACCGTGATATACGCGTTGGGCACGTGTAGGACGTGTGTACGTCCTCCTTACAGAGTCGGCACGGGAGTGCACATTCACAGGCCACGTGTCCCCCTCCTTTGCAATTAAAACACGTTCTCCCTGAACCTGCTGGTGATCGACCCGGAGGAGTATAAGGGGAGTAGGTCCGGGGAGGATTCTCAGGACAGGTCACCCTATAATGTCCTTCCTTCCCACACACTGTACAGGGTGATGTACAGAAAGGTCCCCAGTGGTCTCGAGGGTTGTCGCACCGGTTCCCGCAACGTCGTAGGGGACAAGCGGTAAAGTCATGATTATCCCCACATTTCCAGCAAGTCATAGCGGCGATGGTTGGTAGGAAAAGTAGGTGGCGGTGATCAGCTGATGGTATCGAGCGTCATCTATCTCTATGTATCACAGGTACTCGGAGCAAACGATCAGGTAGCTAGCTGTGGCGAGAGCAGTCGATCAGGCTGGACAGATGAAACCAAGACTGTTCTCAAACTGAGATATTATAACTCAGTGAATGTTGAATGCTTTATACCGTGTAGAGGATATCCCATGATGCATCATCGTGAACCTTGCGTAATCATGATAGCGGGGATATGGTGAGCAATTATACGAAAACCAATCACAGCGAAACAGGGCGTATTATCATACTGATACGTAACTCTACGGTAAAGTAACCATATACCAGCCAGCTTACCGTTCTGCAAAGTACCCTCGCTACCAGCTCTTTAATGAGGGGTATTATTTTAGTGATATCATTGGAAGTTGATAAGGGGGTGTGTCCAGGATAAGTATCTTAAGATGATCCTAAGTGTTTACATCTCACAATTTATGTTACCATTTGGTATGGACAATGGATAAACTATTTGAAAATATAGAACTTGAAAATTTAACCGATGGTGAAGAAGTTGATATTTTGCAACACTTTATCGACTCTAATAGTGACGATGATATTTTAATATACATCGAAGATAATGAAGATCCAGCTGACAAACTACCTGACACCTATCTTAGTGGTGATGAAGACAATTTGCTTATACTCATCGACTCAGATGATGAGACACCCGAGAGATATGGAGCCGACCAAAGAGGAAGGGGGTCTACACCAGCCTGCTTTGATATCACCAAAGTGGACGACAAAACGTCGAAAAGGTTTCGGGTGTCTTCTGTCATCTACAATTGTTTATTTCGGAAAGAGTTCCTCGACAGAATAGCGGCATCAAACAACCCCAATGAGGGTCTAACTGAGGGGTTTAATCGTCTCATTGCGGAGCTTGGAGCTTTACAAAGTATGTAGAACTATTATACATCCTCATTTAATTGCCAACTCTCTCTCTCTATATATATATATATATATATTGAAATAGGTATGTGGTATCAAACGTGGAGAAGTGTATAAGTAAATTTAAATAATACACTGAAGACGTATATCAACTTTCATAATCAATACTTTATATTCCGATATGCATATTTCGGCTTCTTGTTTCGAAGCTTCATCAGGGAATAATTGTTTGAAGCATAGCAGTAGTCTTATAGTCTCTGTAAAAATGTCTGTCTTGGCAACACAGGTTGCTAATAACGTCAAAGCAATCAACAAGCGACTTTGAGAGTTATCCCCACTATAATCTGATTGGTCTTAATTGGCCGTGATAGGATTAGGGATTGTGGTGTTAACTGCTGTTTAATGAAGGGGAAAATTTTGAAATGAAATACTGTTCTTTTGTTACTAATTGTGTGGTAATGTTACCTCCATTATTGTATATTTCGTAAAAAGGAAATATTTTGAATGTACCTTTACTACACTGAGATATATGTTTGCTAACTTTTAAGTGTCTTAAATTTTCATCTCTTATTTGCTGTTTGTGCACTGTAACTCTTTTTTGAAGGTTATTAGTTTGTCCAATGTATGTGAGATCACAATTTTCACAAGAAATGACATAAATCACGTTTTTCGATTTGCATGACATATTACTCTTAACATGGAAGTCTTTGCCATTTTCAAAAGTAACTGATGAACCCTCCTTGAGAAAGGGACACGTTCCACATCTTTTATCAAAACATTTTTTGACACTTGGAAAATTGTGGTTATTTGTAAATTTGGCACATGTCAGTATCTTTTTCAGGTTTTTGGGTTGACGCTTACTTTTTATTATTTTAGTTTTCTTTAGCATTTGTGCGAGACGGTCATCTTGTCTCATAATGTCTAAATTGCTATTTACACAATTAGTAACAAAAGAACAGTATTTCATTTCAAAATTTTCCCCTTCATTAAACAGCAGTTAACACCACAATCCCTAATCCTATCACGGCCAATTAAGACCAATCAGATTATAGTGGGGATAACTCTCAAAGACGCTTGTTGATTGCTTTGACGTTATTAGCAACCTGTGTTGCCAAGACAGACATTTTTACAGAGACTATAAGACTCCTGCTATGCTTCAAACAATTATTCCCTGATGAAGCTTCGAAACAAGAAGCGGAAATATGCATATCGGAATATAAAGTATTAATTATGAAAGTTGATATACGTCTTCAGTGTATTATTTAAATTTACTTATATATATATATATATATATATATATATATATATATATATATTGGTATGACGATAATATTGACCGGGTTTACTTAATGTAGATATCTTAGCCTTATAAAAAAAATTAACATTTTAAGCGAACTATTATAATCAAATCAAATAGTTTATATTCTGTCTTGATTCTTTTCAGGTTTGGAGATTGGAGATCGACTGTCTCTGTCAATCAGCCACCCCGAACTACAGTCAGATGTGCGGGTACCGTTTACAAGATTTGAAGAGCTGACAGGTGAGATGATTATGAGAGCAATTGACCATGTAGCCCAGTCTAAAACAAGCTTTACATTTGACATGTCACTTGTGATCAAAATTACAATTGTACGTAACCCTGACAGAGTATGTGCGGGAGGTGGGAGGGTTAGGGCAAAGCAGGCTATAACCATATCTGAGTTTTATGCATGTAAAAAAACTATTTCGCGCATTAACAACAGGGATGAGTTATGTTTGGGTCGAGCATTAGCCCTCGGGATTTTCATGATAGAAAATAGGCCTGATTCAAATTGTTTAGATCAGGATAAAATAATCAAATATCAAACTGATAGGCGTAGATTTTTCAATGATGCTTACAACATCCAGTCTAACGCAGCCAGAGATCTGTATGACGGGGCTGGTGTGCAGGCTCAGACTTGTAACCAAGGTCGGCCCACATGGGAAAAATTTCAAACTTTCTTGCAAGATAGGGTGATACTCCGCGTTCACACCATAAAACAAGGCAAGGGACCTACTTTATTATTTAAAGGGGCCACTACTCGCAAAGATTTAAAATGTGTTGACCTTCTATGGTACAATAACCATTATGATGTTGTAAATCGGGTAGGAGGTTTCTACGGGTCTGCCTATTTCTGTAGGCAATGTAACAAAGGGTACAATGACGCATCTAAACATCCTTGTAAAACTGACGATGAACCCCGTTCTTGCAGAAAATGTGAAGGATTATTTGCAAGCTGCATGATTCATGCATCTGCGCCTGAGGGCCGCTTTGGTTTCTGGTTTCCAACATCGGGCTGTTTTACTAGGCATATTTCAATAAGGTATGCGGTAGGAAAATTTGTTGTAAGAAATGCATTACGCAGACAGATAAATCTCACGATTGTAAGAAATCCGAAAGAATGTGTAAAAGGTGCTCTGAAATGCTTGGTCCCTCTCATCGTTGTTATATACCATTGAGTATTGTGAAGAAGAAGGACAAGCTTAATTTTGGTAACACCAAATATGCATTCTATGACTTTGAGTCAATGTTCGATGATCAGGGTAAACACATACCCAATCTCTGTGTTATACAGTTAGCTTGTGGTAAGTGCATAGAGGATACTTCCGAGTATCTGTGTCCAGATTGCCCCTGGCGCTCGGATGTATCTTCAAAATGCGTACCCGCGGATTTCAAGCGTGAAATTATCATTGAGGGGGCTGATACATTGAGGGAAACGGAACTCTTTTTTTCACGGCTTGCTGGTGTTCAGACAAAAAGAGTCAATAATGAACATACTGATGCAGGGGGCGGGGAATCAGCAGATGCTAAAATTGCTGAGAGTGATCCACCAAACATCGTAGCAATATGTCATTATGGTAAGGGGTACGATCACCATATTATGCTGTCTGCTATCTTTCAGTATCTTGTTTGCAAACCTCACGTTGTTATGGTAGGTGGTAAAATATTAGATATGCAAGTGGGTCGGGTGTTTTTCAGAGATTCACACAACTACATTGTCACTCCATTGAAAAAATTCTGCACAACATTTGACTTGCAAGACGGACTTAAAGGGTACTTTCCATTCCTCTTCAATACCATAGAGAATCAGAATTCTGTATTGACTTCCCTACCGGCTGAGCGTTATTATGACCCTGACGGTTTGTCTTTGGATGATCGCTCAGCTTTTTTAAGCTGGTATGCTAGTAATTCTAGTACAAGGTTTGACATGCAGGAGCAACTTCTTGCATATTGCAGACAGGACGTTTCCATACTGCGCCGGGGTTGCGGGGTGTTCGTTAACACATTCCTAGCCTTAAACGGTGTTAACCCGTTTTATGAATGTCTTACCCTGCCTATGACATGTATGACAGTTTTCAGGAGAAATTTTTTGAAAGATAAAACAATTGCTATCATACCGCCGGGGGGGGTACGAAGTTAATCAAGCGCGGCGTTCTAGAATAGCTGAAGAATGGTTAGGATCAATAGAGCATACAGAGCGTATTAATCTTGAGAGGGAAAGTCCATTACAGTGTGGTACACATTCCTACAAGGTCGATGCGCTACATAGAGCATCTGGCTTAGCTCTGGAGTTCCTCGGTTGCTTCTGGCACGGATGTTGGAAATGTTTTCCAAACAGGCAAGGTCAAACAATACACTATGGTTCAGGTACAACATTCACTGATAGGTATGAGCAAACTATGTCTAGGCTATCTCTCATTGCTAAACACCCGAAGTGACAGACTTACGTGTGATATGGGAATGCCAGTACAATGACATCCGTAACCATCTTGATGAGCGGTCACCAGATATCGAACCAATAAAGGCTAGAGATGCGTTTTATGGGGGTCGTACAAATAGTGTTCAGTTGCATAGGAAATGTCAACCAGGAGAACAGATTCGCTATGCAGACGTTTGCTCGCTGTATCCGTATATTTGCAAGTACGGTACATTCCCCTTGCATCATCCCAAGGTGATACATAACCCTTCTGTGGCTGATTTGTTTGACTTTCATGGACTCGTTCAGTGTGATATTTTACCACCCACAAATCTGTATCATCCTCTAATCCCTTATAGGACAAACAGTAAGCTCTACTTCCCTCTCTGCAAGTCATGTGCTGATGGTAATTATCAGGGAGAGTGTCATCACACAGAAAATGAGAGAGCTTGGGTTGGCGTCTTACCAACTATAGAAGTTCATAAAGCTGCAAGGGAGCTGGGTTATACTGTTCGGCGCATTTATGAAGTGTGGCATTTTGATAGATTCAAACAGTATGATAGAGATACGGGCTCAGAGGGTTTGTTTCGGTCATATGTTGACTGTTTTTACAAGCTGAAGCAGGAAGCAAGTGGGTACCCAGAGGGCTGTACTACTGAAGAAAGTCAAAAGCAATTTGTTAAGGATGTATTTGACAAGGAAGGGATTTTATTAGATCCAACCAAAATCATAAAAAATCCAGGGAAGCGAGCTATCGCTAAGTATTTACTTAATTCGCATTGGGGAAAGTTTGGGCAGACAAATGATAAACAGATCGAGGAGTTTGTTGATGATGAGGTTCGATTCTTTGATCTCCTCTATGATCAATCATACAGCCTTCGTGATATTGCCATCATTTACGAGGATTTACTTCTTGTTGTCACTTCACCAACAATAGAACATCAAACCCCACACCCTGCAAGTAATCCAGTTATTGCTGCTTGGGTGACAGCTCAGGCTCGTTTAAAACTGTATGAGGCTCTGCAGTTTCTAGGGGATCGCTGTCTCTACTTTGACACTGACAGTGTATTGTATGTAGACTCTAAAGAACACCCTCCGTTACCACTAGGCGATTCACTAGGGGAATGGACAGATGAAATCGGGGAGGGTAACTGGATCGAGGAATTCGCTACTTGTGGTCCGAAAAACTATGCGTATAGACTACATCGTAAACCTGAAAACAGCGCTCAGACTGTATGCAAAGTGCGAGGGTTTACTCTTAATCCTAGAACATCAGCTCTCATCAATTTTGATTCGCTGGTGAAAATGGCAAACCAGTCTACTGACAAAAGAGAGACAATTCACACTCTCAATCCAAATTTTCTTAAGAGGGCGGGGCTTAAACGGGGGTTGGGCTTAAGCAGCGTAATGCAATCAAAGGTGTATAGTTTCAGTTATAGTAAGAGGCGTATTGTACTCCACCCCACTACCAATCATTTAACATTTACGGTCCCGTATGGGTATAAAAATAAATAGACTAAGTGATTCAGATAGTGTAAAAAAGTTCTACACAAGCAAGTGACATGTCAAACATAAGTGAATGTTTAGCTGAAGCTACCCAAACGGCAGGCATTGCTCTTGTAAATCTGTCAGCTATAATCAAGCACTTCAAACTTGGTTTTCCGACTGGTGGTGAGACGAAAAAGAATGCAACTGCTTCGGTAAAACCGAGGATATATCGTAAGAAGCAGGCTGAAGTTGTGGAGAAGATAGAGGACCCATCACCGTTGGTGGAATCGTAATGGTTCTCAAGCTACCCAACCTTATGGCCAGCGAAAATCCAGAGGGAAGCAAATCTCCATGTACGACAACCCCGAGGGTGTGAATACAGGAGCTGTGTCTATAGCTTCACCTGATCTTCAGCGCGACCCCCAACTGAAGAGGAAATATGTAGCGGGAGCATGCCCTCCCAAGAAGAAGCCTAAGAAAACCACCACAGCCGCTGTTGTGGAAGTCGAAAATATACACCCGGCTGAATCGCTACAGACTATAAATACTAGTATAGACTCTGAGCTGAACCAACTAATGAGAGTGTTAATGGGGGAGGAGACGGACGAGGCGCCTTCAAACCTCGACTCAATGTACCCCTAATGTAAATAGTGTACATGCTTGATTGTGTGATCATGATTCTTGTATGTGTGATGTTAAACAATATTAATGGAAATGCTTTATAATGAAAATGTATTCAACCTGAGATTTTAACTGGCTGATGACTGAATTGAACGAGCTGGTTATATTGTAATAAATAATGTCTGCGATGTTTTATAATGAAAAATATGAATGTTCAATGAATACATATTACTTGATGATGATTAAATGAGCTGGCATATACCTGCTGAAATATAGTCATTTCTTGTGTGATGTGTTCGTGCCATCCATGTACTATGAATATCCGGATTGAACGCAGTGGAGGGTATATAAGAAGTGACCATGAACGTATCAGTTGATAACCATGAGGCTGGGACATATCAACAGATCTCTTCTAAAGTTTCCAAAGATATTTCGCTTATTAATTGGGGGTCCAAGTGGGGCTGGTAAAACGACATTTGTAAGAAATCTTCTAGCTAATGAAATTGATGGTTCATGGTCCCTTCTTGAAGGCTTACCTTCAGTTATAATATGGGTATTTTCAGAGAAACAACCCTTGTATGAAGAAATCCAGAATTTATGTATAAAAGCTGGTATTGAAATACACTTCGTTGACAATATTGTAGATACTGACGATTTAATTGATCCTAATCGTTACAGCTGGTTAGTTGTAGACGACGCAGCTGGTGATCTTACTAAGGATAGTGAACGTGAACTTCTCAAATGGTTTGTGAAAAGATCACATCATAGACAAACCTCAATTATATATATTCAACAGAATATTTTTGCAAAGACTCCATTTCATAGAACAATAAGTCTTAACTGTACGCATATTGTAGTTTATAAAAACCCTCGAGACAAAACCCAGGTTGAAAATCTAGCGAGACAAATCTTCCCCGGGAAAACAATTTATTAGGGATGCTTTTCATAAAGCTACCATATCACCACACAGCTATTTAATGCTCGACCTAACGCCGACAATATCAAATGATTTTAGAGTTCGAGCAAACCTGTTCAAATAAATAGATATCTACATTCCTAAACCATGAATCTGGATGATAGTTTTGAGAGAATAGATAATATGGGTTGTATATCTCTCGATAATAATAGACGTACAACTCAAAATGATGATTGTAATAGTGATGACACTCTAACTTACTCGTCTAGTAATAGCGATTCACAAACATGGGACAGTTCATATGAAGCAAATTATGAACACTATTGCGCAGACGAAAAACAAGCCAATCCTGATTACAAATCATCTACCAGATATAATTTCGTAGATAGCTCATCTGAATATGAAACCGAAACCGATTCAGACGACAGTAGTTCTGATGATCAGCAAGAACAGTTCACTCAGTATGAACGCCCACCTATCTTAAAGAAAACCAGGCTTCCTAATTCAAAGGGTTACAAAAAGGGGGTAAGACAGTCAACGACGTCATTACCTCCAATACCTCCTCCGAGATCGTGGTTTAATCAGAGCAATCAATCATAATGCCAGGACGAGTACGTCGATGTGGAAATAAAGTAGAACAAAATGCTGATATAATACATTACTTGTGTAGGGCCACGCCTGCAATTAGAGCTAGGGTGATAAATAGTTTACCTAAGCAGGTTCTCGATGCGTTCAGTGAAGCAGCTATTAATATCTACGCGGGTAATGTTCCTATGACACCTACTCAGAGAAATAAATTGAACACACACAGACGGAAACTACATATACTCTGCCAGAAGAAACACTTATCAAATGTTATACCACTAGGGTCCGTTATGTCTATTGTTCTCAGAGGGGTTATTTCACATAACCTTGATAACCGCCCTAGGGCAATTATTTGAATTAAAAAAACATTTTTTTTCACTTGTAATGATCATTTTCTTTACATCTCATTCATTAAACGTACGTAAAAACAATATTCCCACGTGGTATAAGCCGTTTAATCACCCAAAACTGCGATAGTTATTTAGATTAACTCTGCTCGGGCTAACGCCCTCGCATAGTTAATCTAAATAACTACCTTGTTTGGGTGATTAACCTATATATACAAGGAAAATAATGTTGACACAGAAGGGCGGTATATTACCATTCTTGTTACCCGTCTTGGCACCACTTGTGACAGGACTTGTATCGAAGATAGTCGGGTTTTTTAATTAAGTTCATTCGCCTCTAAATTGGTACTAAAAATAAGCACATTACGTACACCTCATACAAACCAGATGGCTAGCAGACTAATAGTTTTACCTGAGGTTTCTTATAATAGGTTGCTTGATAAAAATAAGGGTAGCAGTTTAGAAAGAAATGCTTTACTCCAAAAGCAGCGAATTGGTAATTTACACGATATTAACCAGATATCAGATGAGCCAAATCTCCATAAGAAAATTGATCATTATAAAAGACTTTTAGAAGAAGCGCTAGCATTACAGAAAAAATCGAGAGCTAACGAAATGCAGCCAGTTCTTACAAAGTCGGTACCAATCGTTACAAACAAATCTAAGGTAGTCTCTGATAAAACTGTACAAACGTACGATACTGATGATGAACTATTAGTCAGTGATGGTGAAAAATTAGACAGTGATGGTGCAAGAATATTTACGCCTAATCAAGTAACGCAAACACCTCACAAAGATATGTTTACTACACCAACAAGTCATATGGCTGGAGATCAAGCACCGCAACGATTGAATTGGTCAGATTACCGAGTTGCTGATTTACAGGGCTTACATAGACGACTTAGTCCCAGCTCTGAAAAGACTATTTTGGATAATGCTGTAAGTAATTTACCGCGGACATACCAGAAAGACGGCCGTAAAATTGCTTCATTCATTAACGAAAGTAAGGAGCTAGGTGTAAGTGCTGCAGGTAATCTCAGGTTCGGTACTGACACTAGCCCAGGAGGTGACCCCATCGATTCCATATTGTATGAACTTGTAAGACGGAAGAAAGCATCTGCAGGAAGAACTAAGAAAATTGGAAGAGCTGAAATTGTGAGCGATATGATGTGCGAGCATCCGTATGCTCGAACAGCTATAAAGAACGCAGATTATCGAGCGATATCGTCAGATTCGACAGATGAAAATGTTCAAAACAGGCAACAAACAACGAAAACCAAAAGGGAAAAGGGGAAAAGCTGGAAGAACTATTAAACCATACTGGAGAAAATGGTTAAAGAAGACGTATTACTCCGGAAATAAGGGATTTACGGGCTATGAAAACTTGCTAAACGGTCTACAGGAAGCGAAGATAAAGAAAGGGAGTATAAAACCTACACCTCATCAACTTCGTAAGTGGATAAGAGCCCAACCCGCTTACTCTTTACATTTACGCCGACGCAAACATTTTGAAAGAACTCCCTACAGCTCAACCGTCTGTCGCAAAGATCAGCTATGGCAAGCAGATTTGTCAGATGTAATGCGCTTTTCCAAAATAAATTCTTGATACAAATATCTACTTTGTGTTATTGATGTGTTTAGCAAACATGCCTGGGTAGAACCAATTAAAAATACATCGGCTAATAGTGTAACACAGGGATTCCAATATATTGTAAAGAAGGCTCACCCCCGATTATTTGATAGCTTGATGAGTGATAAGGGAGGGGAATTCAATAATAAAACATTTAAGAATTACATTGGTCAGCATCTTGGTAAAACATTTTACACTAGTCAAAATGATTACACCAAATGCGGTGTTATTGAAAGATTTCAGAGGACTCTGAAAACAAAAATATGGAGATATTTAACAACAGTAGACAAACCACGGTTTATTGAAATCTTACCGAGCCTTGTTAAAAGTTATAACAATACCCGGCACTCGTCGATTAATTGTAAACCATCAACTGTGCAGACACCTCACGATGAAATAGCTGTGTGGGACTATATTCAATATCAGAAACACCTAATGGCTAAGAAACATAGCAGCAGAGTAGAACACCCACTTTTGCCCCCAGGAACTCCCGTGAAAATATCAACCGGTAAGGGAAGTTTTGGGAAAGGGTACGAAGCGAATTGGACAAGAGAAATATTTTATGTGATAAGACGTGTTAAATACCGAACCCCTGTTGTGTATAAATTGAGAGATTTACGCAGGTGATGAGATCAGAGGGACTTTTTACGCACCGGAGCTACAACCTGTTACAGAGCCCGAAGCATATGAAATTGAGAAAATCGAGAAAACACGTGTAAACAAGGAAACCGGGGTGAAAGAAATCCTTGTACGATGGAAGGGGTATCCGAAAACGTTCGACCAGTGGTTACCAGAAACATATATAATGTGATGAAAAGATTCTCGGTATACTTTGGTGTATTAGTTGTAATTTCACTGATAATTGGATGTAGTACATATACCTCATTGAGTACCAACATCGATGATAGTGATGCAAAAAACATAAAAAGGGCACACAAAGTCCTTTATCATTTATTAGACCAGCTAACTTCCTTTCCATCCAGGCCACTACCCTTGTTTGGCAATTTCACATGACACAATCAATCAACGATGGATTTTAGTGAAAAGGACAGTTTTTATGTTACACTACCGAGTGATGCAAATCCTACCACGCGACCTGATAATACTCAACACTCTTACACTGTAAGCTTACCCCATCCCTTAAAATTGGATAGAAATATGTGGAAAGTAGGTATTAGTTCTATTCAAGTACCAGTAACTTGGAACAATTTATCTTCACCCCTAAATATTTTCTCTATACATGTAAAAACTCCTGTTCACAAAACAGTTCATAAGGATGGTGCAATCGTGAAAGAAAAATATCATTTTGAATCAAAAACGCTCAGCCCTATCGTTGTACCACCACGAAACTATACCACCAGACGCTTGTTGTCAGTTATGAATTACCAAGTAAATAGGACTATCAGAACATGGGTAGCACAGTTTTCTAAATCTTTCAAATTATATCAGGGGTTAATAACATCTAAAGCCCAACTTATTGCTTCGGAAAATCAAGAGTATTTCTATTATAGCAATGATATGGTACATGTGCGAAACCCTAAATTAAAAGAGTTCATGCAAGCAGAGCATGAAGATTTGGAAGGAGACTTTAGTATCAGCTTTAATGTTTCAAAATATCTAGCTAGTATGCTAGGATTTACAACACTAGCCGTGGAAGAGGGTATGTGTAATTTGGACCCCCTGGCCCATCCCTCGGCAGATACGTGTGTAAACTTCCTTAAAGAGTACATTTTCCATAACATGTATGTCTACACAGACATCATAGAAGATCAAATAGTTGGTCATACAATGGCTCCACTATTGACCTATGTTCCTGTTAGCAAGACCATGCTAAACGACATTGTGTATACAAAAGATCATAATCCCGTTCACTATGTAAACCTTAAATATGACGAGATTCGCTCAGTCGCTGTACTTATAAGGGACGACAATGGACAGCCTGTGCCATTTGAAAGTGGGAGGACAGTAGTGGTTTTACACTTTAGAAAATCAAGTGCATTATGAAATACAATCATATTCCAGTTTATGTGGGTAGACATTAGGGTCAGAGTGGTGCTGGTCTTGGGAATTTGCTAGGCTCTATTGGTAAAATAGCTATGCCGCTGCTGAAATCCACGGGGAAAATGCTTGCGAGAGAGGGTGTAAGGGCTGTTGCAGATGTCATGTCCGATGTCAGTAGCGGACATAAGCCACTCGAGAGTATAAAACGGAGGAGCAGACAGCCTCTTAAAAACATGACATCTGATTTGTTTGGTTCATTCCAACCGAGATAGTCAAAGAGACGGAAAAGACGGGTGAAGTCGAGAAGCAACAATAGTTCATCATTGCGTAAAAGGCAAAGACTTATATTTTAACGTAGTCTGTACAGTTAGGCAAGAAACAAAGTACCCCCTTTCTAGAAATTTCTAGAAAGTTTCTAGTGCGTATCTAGAAAGTTTCTAGTGCGTATCTAGAAAGTTTCTAGAATGTTTCTAGAAAGTTTCTAGAAATTTCTAGAAATTTCTAGAAATTTCAAGTTTTTATTTTTTACGAGATATCTGAACTATTTTGGTATATTCTGAAACTGCTTATTAACTTTAACACACATTTTTAAAATCAACTTTATAACTTAATTAGATAAGCGGATATTTGATGTTGAAGTTTTCCTACTCTACCATGCTTCCTCATTATAACGCTCCTTGTCTGCCTTCAATCATGCATGGCTGACGCGCTAATTAACGATTGAGCACTGAAGGAATAAGCTGATTAGGGACTATCCATTTACTTATACATGTATGTCGTTATTTCATTTATGCCATTGTACATTTATCATACTTTCTCTTCCCCTGGTATATGCTCTATTTAAAATTTACCGGACATATTGTTTCTTTGATGTGTACATCTATTCATTTGTTCAACAATAAAGTCCGATAAATTACACGGGCATTCAACTGCGTATAGAAGATATGATTTAAACCTCAATTACATTAGAATTCGTTTACTTTTCCCGATCTGTTGTACATTCAAGTGAATGCAATAGTGGGGATAAAGACAAATATGTAAGTGGTTACATAAGATTGTGTCCGTGAATAGAATAATTGAATGGCTTGGTATATAGAATATATTACGTTTTTGGTCATATGATAATAATATCGACTTTGTTATTTTGCTGTTAAGACATATACTATCCCAACATATATCAAATACTAAATTGTTTCTATTGTTGTCTTCAATTGCTGGATATAAGAGGTATGACAAAATTGCAGCACGCCAGACAGATGTCTTCACAAAACAATATAGAAGAAGAAGAAGAAGAAGAAGAAGAAGAAGAAAATTATTTTATTTCTGTGTCACGTGGTACAGTATATATATCCATTAAAAGAAACAAAATACATTCAATAAAAGAAAGTACCACCCGGCCATACGGCTAATAAGACACATAAATGTCTAAAATATGCTTATATAAAAATAAATGTTACACGTTACAACACAAACATGTACAAGATATAATAGTGTAATGATTGTTATATATTGAGGGTGCTGATTTGCATATTTTCGCCTATTACACATTTTTAATGCTAGAGCGGCAAGAGGCTTCACAAACCTCTCATTGCGTTATATGAATACAGATTGGGCTGTGTAAAGAAAGGGTTAACAAGAGAAATATCCTGCCATAAATTATACCTAAGATCAGAATAAAAGTCACACTCAGTGAGAAAATGTATTTCATTTTCAATTATATTGCTGTTGCAAAATTTACAAATCCTATTTTCTAAAGGTGTTTTAGGGCGGGTATACCTGCCGACTTCTATTCAAGTGGTAATGTGCCACAGCGTAACTTACTCAGTACACTACGTTGACAACTTGTTAACATAGTAGTGACATGTAATTCCGGGATCATAAGTTTCTTGAATAATCTATAAGTACGTAATTTATTACCATATTGTACATGGATATAGTTGTCTTTTATTACATGTAACAGTATACATGACTTACATTTTCCAAACGTTTGTATATGAATGTATAATGCATTCCTTTATTGAAGAGTGCTTTCAATACCGTATATCTATTTAAATATCGGTTTTATCCTAACATGTGTCCCAACTTATTAGTTCATGCTTAAATTGCAATATCCTTTTAGATCATTTGATTGTGAAATAAAGAGAAACAATTAAAGTTATCTTTATATTTTAATAGCGTATCAATTTTTAAATTGTTATTGAGTATATGTTAACAATTGGTTATACTGGATAAGGGCAAGCTGTGTGCGCAGGTAAGAAACTATTACTATTACAAAACTTATTTTTGCCCCGGACATCTTTGTGAAAGTTTTGTGAGGAATAAAAATCTATGTCCGATGGCTAATTCATTATATCTGTAAAATATTAAACGTAAAACAAATTAGGTAAAACATGGACTTTATACATATTGAAATTGATTTTTTAAATTTATGAAAATATGAGAAGGAGTTCTATGGATATACAACTTCTTTATTGCAGAAGTGCGACGTCTCGATGTAGATTCTAACACCATTATCAAGCTACATACAATACTGTCGGGGGTGCAAGTAAAATACATTTCCGATAATTTATATATTAAAGATGAGATTAATATTGTATTTTAACATCCAGTCACCAATTTTGCATTATCCAAACACTAATTATTAAATCAATTCGAACTCTTGAAATTAGTCTCGAATTTAGATCTTAAGGTGACGCACTCACTCTTAGATTGTTGACAGCAGTGAAAGGGTGCATGCAAAATCTACATTTAATATGTTCTTAATCATTTGATTTGTTTACAATTTCGGCTTCTCTCTCAATACGTTACACTCTTTTATACAAGAAATCTTACTATTTTGATGGATAATATTTACGAATATAATTTTTCACACAATTATCCTTCCCCTTAAATAAATATCCTGAGTTGAGTCAATTTTAAATAAGCGTTTTCACAATATACTCTCCGGTTAACATTCAAATGCAATCAAAAATAAATATACAACAGCAGATTCTTTAGCGTTTATCAATGAAGTCAGTGAACCGTATCTCCCGAACATTCCAGTGACCACTTGAGAATATCTCTGAGTCAACTACACACGTGTAAATTTATTCAGAGAGACTTAACGGTATTGGCGACAAAATTGGTTTATGGTAATAGCCGCACAGACTGCCCCCTTGCAATACACACATATCCAAGTATATCCAGGCTTGCATATTCTATTTAACTCGTTAAGAGCGCGATAACTCTTCATTTTCCAAATTGTGTTTATTGAATATGATAATTAAGTATTCCGTCGATTCTTAAATTTTACAATACATGTACTTTATTTTGAGTATTCATTTATCCATCATATACATTGCAGATTATAATTATCTAAATGTACACAAACTAAAATGGCTTATGTTCTATGTGTGACGGCAAGATATATCTTATGATAAATACGATGTTTAATCAATGTTATTACGTACATAAATTAAACGAATAACAAACAATAACTAACTTTGCTGTAAAATTCGAAACAGTATCTGTTCATAATTCTGAAAAACACGGCATTTTAAAAATCGTCGTTATAGAATCTCCTTAACCAGGCGAGATAGGGGAGTGAAATATGGCTTTAAAGCTTGTTTTTTGACGTCCGACAGCAACGATGCGTCATGGATTAAAAGTAAAAAGGTCAAGTACGTTACAGGTATGTCAATACCATGTTTACTAATCTATTTCCTATATTTCAGTAAAAATTACATTAAATACCCAACATTATTTCCCAAAATACCTTTTAAAATAGCTATTTCAGCATCCAATGTGTGCTTGAACAGATAAAAAATATTGAGTTTCATACTCATAAATATTAAATACTTAAATATCATACTGAAATTGTGTATTACCGAGATATATCCTCATCACAAACAAATATTTTGTGTTTGAAAAGAAGATATATTTTATTTTGCCCGTGAGTTTATTTTCGCATGCAGCGACGGCGCAAGGGAGAACATGCTACTCTTCCACCTCACGAGATGAGATAAACATGGTATTTGTCAAGAATTGACAGATATTCTATTTATTATATCAATATGTCTGTGTCACATGTTGAAATCGACGGATTTAAACGGCAACAGTTTTAATGATAATTTACATTAATTAAATGTAGAGCTAATAAATAAGGGGTTTTTTTCTGACAGCGAATGTATGTGTTTTCGTTTATGATTGCGTTTAAACATCGACACGCTTATTGACTGAGTGTTTACAAATCACAATCTGTTACTGTACATGACAATTGAAGTGTCATTACAGCCTTCCTAATGTCACATGTTATATACTAATTGTGCGTTAGATCTATAAGAACATTTGAAGATTCCAAAGTTTTAACCCATCCCTAATGGTCTGGTAGAAGAGGTATGTTGAAATACACAAACAATTACGCGAGGGTCGGTTAATTAGTTTATGGTTATCCCTGTCCCCTGTACAAATGCGCCACGTGCACTGAAGGGTGACGCACTCCAGGCACGTTATGTAAGACACGTAACATAACATCGAAGACCGCTATAAATCATCGTATTGTCGCAATATATTAATTTTGTAACTTCATTTTTCACAATCAATCCATGCTTTTTCTTGGAATATGTTTATATCGACTGAAATATGATGTTTGTTAAAAAGTCCAGTCTGCATATGATGCACATGAGAAGTCTATCACTGGTTAATAGATTTCAAGGCTATAGAAAATAGTTTGTTATATTTTCGGTCTCACATGGAAAGAACAACCATCAGCCTAGTTATTTCCATGAGTTTGGAACTATTTGAAACAATAACGTTTTGATGTCCAATTGAAAGTTTTCAACCTTTTAAAAAGCTAAGACGTCGCACATAGGGATTTAGAAAATGTTACTGTCCAATAACCACCATACAAAATCCGTAGCCACAACGGTTCATAATATGTTATATATATTAGTAGTAATAATATATAATAATGTATTACCAACTACAGTAATGTTACATGAATGAGCCTAGGTGTACATGTTTATTTCATACTGTCTCACTTGGTTCTTGACACTATCCTATGATATTCCTTTTGAAATGTGTTTTTATTGTTATGTATACTATCTATTATAGAGCCTCCTAAGTCAGTCTGTGTGTGACATTTATATAAAATAATCTTCACCTTTGTGGAAATATGGTTTTACTGGCATGGTCACAGACGTCTATTCACTCACGTATAAGCGTGGATACTTATCAATACGAAACATACGTAATGAAATAAATAGTATGCTAACGTTTTCATTTTTTTCTTATATTTCATATTCGTGCGCTCACAATTGTTCAAAAGTACTATCTATTTACTCGCTGACTTTTATATTATACTGCAGTGAATACGACACTTGTGACCTTTCATGTTTGTTACAATTAGAGAACTATAAGATTTGATTGACGGTATCAAAACCAAAGAATGTAAACTTCAGTGTTTAATTACGCAGTATCATGAAGTTAGGGACGCTCCACGACAGTGATTTGAATACCCTAATCACGCCAGACAGACAGACATATTATTTATTTAAGTCTCACCTCACATGAATAATACAGGAATAAATATATACATATAAAAGGACAAGATAAAACGTGAGCCACCAAATTAGGGTTACGGGAGACTATAACTTAAGAACAAAGACTGTGCAGGTATCATTAATACCTGAGTATGACAAGTGGTTCTCAATGACCGGAAACTGTCAAGTCATGTACAACAGCCCCGGTGATTTAATTTTTTCTATATACGTCTACGTATATTACAATAGATTGCGACACTGATTTACTTTTCTAACCTGACAGGATTACTAACTTTGGTTCAACAACTACACCTTATGTAGGCTCATCATTTGTGTATCAACATTGCCACGCTATGTTAAACTGATATAAACCGACGGGCAAACGAAAGTATATCACACACTTGTTTTCGATTAATTCGATATTTTAAAGAAATGAAATGCATTTGATTATGGCACGATACAATAACACCTTTCGGCAGTAGTTTGAATAACTTAATTGGTGACTGTTTTATTTTTTAACTAAAATATCAGTATTTAAAGTAGACAGGGGTAAGAAATGAAAGTTACACCAACATGACCCCTACCATGTTCAAAATGTTGTAAATGTGTGCAGGACGACGCACATTTATTGATTTTCACACAGAGTTTGTGTTATATGTCGATGAACAGTTGTGTTTTATCAAAATTAATTTAGGGGAATTTCAAAATTTAATTTATTAAATTTTGATAAAAAAAAATTCAAACCGCGTAGAGGTATTCTTTGACGGATTTAATGTTTTGGACTAATTTCACAAACTAGTCCGTTTTTCAATACGACGTCGAAAACTCGAGATATTTGACTTTGAAAATTATACATATGATAAATACAACTGAGCCATATACTTTCTTTGCCCGTACGTTTATATTCACTAAATTATAAAACAGAGTAACATATAACTCATCATTAACCAAATAAACAATGTTTTAATGTGCCATAACAACGCTTTCGCACTAGTAGCGCCGATGCATAACTTCACTTCTCATTGTTTTTGTTTTTGAATCATGTGTTGGTACTTTTCTTTATCAAGTTTTCAAATATAAGTCATACATATATAACCCTCGATAATATTTTTCATCTGGATTGCGCAAAAAGCAAATGCAGTATTAATAAGACAGAAGTGTAAACTGGAATGTTAGATGATGGATGATGGACATTTAGAATATGTGATTTTAAGTTCAAATTCAAGTGTTAATTCTCTCCATCGGCGTTACATGAGAAAATCAAGATATCAGCTTATTGAAGAGTTAAAACCTCTTTCCTAAATACATAAATAAATGGCTGACAGAACACCCTCTTTCAAATATACATCATTTCCTTCTCTCAATCGGCTTGTATACTTCATGATGTAATCGTGCCATGGAATGAATGACCCAACGGCGGGTCCCCAGCTAACCACGTTTGAGTTGCTGAACAGGTGTCTTCAATACCTGGGATGACAGGAAATTGTCTGGTCATATACACCAGCCATGACTGTTTAATTAGAGATATACACATATACATAAAATACATTGCAACATTGCTGCTCATGCGCGTGTCTCGTAAAACTCTTTGGCGGCATCTGTGTTTTATCTCTTTTAACGAGCTGACCACCGACAACCAGTTCATTGATAACTGTCGATTACGCAAGGTTAATGTTACGCTCTAATAATCTCTGGTTTACAGGACAAAAATCATAATGCCCCCATCAAAGTTGAACACAATTTCAATGTATGCGTGACTCAGTGTAATTATCAGAAATAATAACCTGAAAAGGCAATTTACATTGGATCTAAATACACACCTTATGTAGGCTTATTGCTTGTATGAATATTGTTAGGCTAGGAAAAACGGGGAAACGGGTAATCGTAACATTGTCCTTATTAAATGAGTGATGGGCATTTAGAACTCGATAGGTTATACAACGTGTGATATGGATTATAGTTTTTATCACTTACAGTACGAAGTTTCTTAGCTCATTCTTGCCCATATATCTTGACATTCATGATACTCAACTCCTTCATTACTTAATCACTAAACACAAATAAACACTTACACATTTTAACTAATAAGCAAGATGACATCTTACTGAAAACGTAATACTTCATTTTCAAAATACAGTAAGTGGCTTATGGCAAATGCCCTCTTTCAGTTATACATTCCTTCTTAAAATCGTCTTGCATATGTGAGTCTCCCCGGATTTATTAATATTTTTCTGTCCATATGTAGTAAGTAACAAATGAATCAAAATCAGTCACTTGATTTGGTATTCCTATCAGTTTAGGAACAAATTTCATATTCGTTGAGACTCCTTACTATAAATAATCTGCTACCTATTCTTACATGTATATTGTTATCATCATTCAAATGACACATTTATTGTTCATTTGAAAAATATACTTACAAATAAAAATTCAAAATATGGCAAACTTAATATATTTCTCGAATGCAGCTAAGCAGATAACATTAATCCCAGAGACACTTCTTTAGTTATATACGAAGTATTAAAAAGATAGCATAACCACAAATAACGCAGTGAATTAGTGTTTTACGTTGTAAACGCCAAGAACATTGCTACGCAGGATTTATTACTTACGCCTTTTTTAGCAGCTCCGACTAAGTCGGAGCTGCTATCAGTTTTTGTGCAGTTTCCATCGCCGCCGCCGCCGCCGCCGCCGCCGCCGGCGCGTTTTGTATTGGCTATAACTTTTTTCCTTATTAGGTTTTGAGAACTCATATACATAACTTCTTACTTATACCCCTGGGGAATTTTTTTGACATGTTCACATTCAAGGTCAAAGGTCAAGGTCACGAGTTCTGAAATCGCTAAAATCCTTGTAAACACGATAACTTGAAAAATATTTGTACTATCAGGCTCTTATTTGGTGTATATCAACTATGGAGAAAGGCCAAGATTTGAAAAGGTTTTCGCTAACATCCGTCAAAGGTCAAGGTCATAGCGAGGTCACAACTTAAGCATGCTTTTGCGAAAATGTCTTATTTCAACTATTAACACTTTGAATCATTACATGATTGTGATACACAATGAAAAGTGATCACTGATTGTGTGACCTTGAATTTTAAAGGTCAAGGTCACGAGATAGGGTCATGGTCACCAGTTCTGAAATCACTAAATAACTTCTTTCCAAGGAGGTATCAACACCTCATATACATAACTTCTTACTTTTGCCCCTGGGGAATTATTTTGACATATTCATATTCAAGGTCAAAGGTCAAGGTCACAAGTTCTGAAATTGCTAAAACAATCCTTGTAAACACGATAACTTGAACAATATTTGTGCTATCAGGCTCTTATTTGATATATATCAACTATGGAGAAAGGCCAAGATTTGAAAAGGTTTTCGCTAACATCTGTCAAAGGT
The DNA here is from genome assembly GCA_936450465.1 of Gibbula magus. NCBI lineage: Eukaryota > Metazoa > Mollusca > Gastropoda > Trochida > Trochidae > Gibbula > Gibbula magus. The sequence continues at coordinate 19,777,294 of OW388299.1, read as the reverse complement.
CAAGGTCATAGCGAGGTCACAACTTAAGCATGCTTTTGCGAAAATGTCTTATTTCAACTATTAACACTTTGAATCATTACATGATTGTGATACACAATGAAAAGTGATCACTGATTGTGTGACCTTGAATTTTAAAGGTCAAGGTCACGAGATAGGGTCATGGTCACCAGTTCTGAAATCACTAAATAACTTCTTTCCAAGGAGGTATCAACACCTCATATACATAACTTCTTACTTATGCCCCTGGGGAATTATTTTGACATGTTCATATTCAAGGTCAAAGGTCAAGGTCACAAGTTCTGAAATTGCTAAAACAATCCTTGTAAACACGATAACTTGAAAAATATTTGTGCTATCAGGCTCTTATTTGGTCCATATCAATTATGGAGAAAGGCCAAGATTTGAAAAGGTTTTCGCTAACATCCGTCAAAGGTCAAGGTCATAGCGAGGTCACAACCTAAGCAGGCTTTTGCGAAAATGTCTTATTTCAACTATTAACACTTTTAATCATTACATGATTGTGATACACAATGAAAAGTGATCACTGATTGTGTGACCTTAAATTTTAAAGGTCAAGGTCACGAGATATGGTCATGCTGACTGACTGACTGACTGACTGGTCACTAAGTAACCTTTTTCCATGAAGATATTAACACCTCAGCTTAATTTCTTTCTTATACACCTGGTGAATGATTTTGACATGTTCACATTCAAGGTCAAAGGTCAAGGTCATGAGTTCTGAAATCACTACAACAATCCTTGTAAACATGATAACTTCAAACTTTTTTTGTGCTATTAGGGTCTTATTTGGTATATATGAACTATGGAGAAACACCAAGATTTGAAAACGTTTTCGCTCAAATCTGTCAAATGTCAAGGTCACAGTGAGGTGGAAACTTAAGCATGCTTTTGTTAATTAATATGTCATATTTTAACTATGAACACTTTGAGTCATTGCATGATTATTATACGCGATGAAAAGTGATCATTGATGGTGTGACCTTGAAGGTCAAAGGTCAAGGTCATGAGATATTGGTTAAGGCCACGTTAATCCTTTGATCAAATTTTGAAAGAAGAAATAGGTTTTAAGAACAAACTTGTGAAAAGTGACCCCAGTGATGATTAGTAATAACTCGAAAAATGAACAAACTTTTGTTAAAAAGAATGCCCATTTTATTGATGCTGACGAGAAGGCGGAACAGGGAAAGGCGAGACCCTAAGTTTCGGAGCTGCTCTGCTTTTGCGGTGTCCCGCAAACGCTAATCTAGTTTATATCTGATATTGATATAACATAACACTTTCATGTACTTGCATGAACATACAACAAACACAGCCTATTATAATGTTTTTGTTATCAATAATAAGAGTATTTCACGTTTTGGTGACGAACTTTCCGAAGTTATAAATGACACCTAATGTTTTATTTCATTCAGGTGTCACCATGGTTTTACGGATGATTAAATGAAGTAAAACAGTTCATGCAACACCGGGGTCTTACTGTTGCCCCTGGGGTTGATGAAAAAAATATTTGATGTGTCATGTTTGCAAGGATGAAGTGTGCTGAACGATGTAAAACAATGTCCAGATGGTACATGTACATGGAAATTGATTGATAAACATTGCTATTTCCCTATATGAATGTTCAATTTACATATCGCTCCCCGTGACGTGGATTGTATTTATGAATTATTACGCATAACATACATTATAACCAAAAAAATCACAAAACAGCTGCAGATTATGTTCGATGAATGTGCTTTATGATGTATTCGGATCGTTTGCTTCAGTCAGTAAGAAACTAAATAAAACAATGTGTAAGTTAGTATCATGAAATAATTCACGGTTGCTATAAAGAATAGTTTTGAAATTGCTTTAAACATATTTTATTCGTTAAAATGGATTGGCAAACAAGCTGAGAGCTTATGTCAACGCTTCAATAAAAATTACAAATGTGACATAAAAGAAGCAATTATTACGATGATTGTGAGAGAAGGTATGAATATTACGTTTTAATCCTATTCTAATAGCCTAATAATTGCTGCATCGACGCATGGTATTTTGGAAAATACTGACGGCCGTTCTATCAAAGAACATTTCGGTTTTCGTTTTATTAAGATATCAAAAGCAGACATGAACTATGGTATTACACATTTTAAAACATTCTATAATCGATTGTTTGTTGACTAACATGTTTGGACGATGATTTAGCAATGAAACTAGTAAATGTTTTGTAAAATGGCTCATGATATCGTATGTACAATGTCAATGTTCGTAAATGTGTCACAATTTATATCGCAAAGTTGACCAGGATCAGTTTGAGTCGCTAGTCGACATCACTGAGGTCTCACTTAATCCCACTTACATTGTGTACAATTATAATTCTACTAGACAAACACATACTTATCGTTACTGAATATCCTTCATTGATTAACTCGCCAGCTACAAAAGATAACTTCACGGGCAGTACAGTTTGAAGCTTTAAACAGCGACACCACAGGGACTGTTGTGCATGTAATGAGACTGCCCTTGAGCAGTTCAGGGGGCGCGTTATAACGAGGAGACCACAAAACTAAACATCAATTTCCTGCTATTCTAGTTGAGTGACATTGTTGAAATTTACAAATTATGGCAAAGTCAACGTGTAGTTTCGGAATATGAAAGAAATATTTGATTATCTCGTAAAAAATAAAAACTCGAAATTTCTAGAAATTTCTAGAAATTTCTAGATACGCACTAGAAAGTTTCTAGAAACGTTCTAGAAAGTTTCTAGATACGCACTAGAAAGTTTCTAGATACGCACTAGAAAGTTTCTAGATACGGGGTATGTTTATTTATTGGACACCTGTAAATACCACAGCATAACAACTATGTCTGATTATGTACAATGTGGAAAAACTGAATTAGATCTGTTTAGTCTCCCTGGTCGTGTAACAACTTTTGAGAATAGCCAGTGGGTTAAATACAGCCCCGTTACAGGCCTTGGTGGACTTGATGGTACAATTAGATTTGACATAACAAACCCTGTTAACAGCTATATAGATTTAGCAGAATGTTACTTAAGAGTAGTCTATAAAATCACGAGACGAGACGGCGCAGATACTCGATTAGAAGATCGTGTAGGTCAAGATGGAGCAATTGCAGCTCGTAGAGATATAGTTGCTCCAGTAAACAATTTATTACACAGTTTCTTTAGAGAAATTCGTGTTATAGCTGGTGCTAATCAGATTGAACTTGGGGATAGTCTTGGAACATATCCCTACCGTGCATATTTTGAAACTTGCTGAGTTGTGATATTTCACAAGAACGCACGTCTTTGATTACTGAGGGGTTCGTTAAAGATAGAGCAGGGTCATTTGATATTCTCACTATTGGGGATGGAGATTCGAACACAGGATTTGTATCACGGCGAGCTAAAACTTGTCCTTCAAGACCCACTGAGCTTGTAGGACGTGAAAATTGCGATCTTTTTATGCAGCATCGATACTTGATAGATGGTGTCCCCTTAAAGATAGAATTGATACGTAGCCCAGCTAACTTCTATCTTATGTACGATGGCGGCACTCTACATAGAGATTATGTAGCTCATATTATGTCCGCTGAATTCTACGTTAGACAGGTCACTGTATCTCCTCAGATACGCGGCGGCCGTATCCATAGTCTTAATAAAGGATTATCTGTGAAGTATCCAATTACACAGGTACGCTGTACAGCTCATGAAATTGCAGGGGGTGTTCGTGATTATACATCGGATCAGATGATTGCGGGTTATATCCCTAAACGAGTAGTATTGGGAATTATTGATAACGACGCGTTTGCTGGTGCCCCCGCTAAAAATCCGTTTAACTTTCAGCATTATAACCTTACACACTTAGCACTCAAAGTAAAAGGTCATGAAGTCGGTAAAAAAGCATACTCCTTGAATTTTGAGGAGTTCTCCTCTGAATTGTACGAAACATATTTAGATTTATTTCGAAATACAGGTGGTTTACAGCGTAATGCTTGTCATACTGTAACACCCTCTGATTTCGTTGCAGGGAGTTTCATATACATAATCGATCTGACACCTGATTTATGAGCTGATGAGAGTCACGTATATAATAAGGTGACTGGAAAAGTGGGGCTAGAATTAAAATTTTCACAAGCAACACCAAGGGTTTTAACATTGATAGCGTATCAAGAGTACGATTCAGTGATCGAATTTGATAGTTTCAGGAACGCTGCTATACGTTAATCATGCTGTACAGGGCTGATATAGAAACGTACGTACGGAATGATAGATTGTTGAGAAAATTTTACGAGGGTACCGTCAGTAGAGATTCATTGATTAAAGTTCATGGCCGAATAGTGCAACAACCGTCGCTGGTTTATCCTTCACTGTATGTGTGTAACACTGACAGATCGTCTCAACCTGGTTCCCACTGGATTTCTATCTTCGTATTACAGCCTGGGGTTGTTGAATTTCATGATTCGTACGGACTGGATCCATCCAAGATATGGGTAGAGTTCCAGTCTTTTGTAGAGAATTTTGGTCAGAGAGCTTATAAGCATAACACGAAATTAATACAGGGGTTATTTTCAACAATGTGTGGACACCATTCTTTATATTTCTTATCCCATAGAGTGAGGGGGCTTAACATGAACCAGATAGTTAAATCGTTTTCTCAAAATACTACACTTAATGACAAAAAGGTTTACGAGTGGTATTGTAGGACTAAATTCACTGGTTAATGAAAATGAAATGGACATGTCATGACATGCACGGAATAAAGTCTGTCATTGGCTTCTGCTCTGGTGGATTTATCTTATAAGCTAGATGGTCACCACCCCAACCATTGCTAGCTCTGTCTTAAGTGAGAACACATCAACGATCGACAATGACAACGAGGAAGAATATAGATGTCGAATATGGGGGTCGCATGTATAGCGAACCATATGCACAATACAGACATAGTAAAATCCAGGAATCGGACGATCTTGCAGCTGACAGTTGCAGCGGGTAGGAACGTAGAGGTGTGGATTTTGCTTGTTCTCGCCATCTAAAGTATGGATATGATATCTGTGCTACTAGTGCAAATCCGGAGGTTTTGGACGACAGCTGCAAGCCTAGAACTTCAATGATGACATTTGCCTCTGCGAGAAAGGATACTTTTGCAAACTGGCCATTACAAATGTCCCAAAAGCCAGCAGATCTAGCGACAAGAGGATTCTATTACATTGGACGTGACGACTCTGTACAGTGTTTCCATTGCGGACTTGAACTGAGTAAATGGAAACATACTGATATTATTGATCTTGAAAATAAAAGATGGAGCCCAGATTGCATGTTCCTGAAAATGACAACTCTACTAGATGAGTACTTCATTGATGTATAAAATAATTGTGTTGACCAAACACTGCCGTTTGTACTGGACTAAATTTGATTTACTTCTTTGTTTTTCTGAATAAACACCTTTAAACGACCTCAATTGTTGTGTTGTTTCTGTGATTATTGAAACACTAACCATAGAGTGTATGTATATATTATACATAAACATTGATATTAAGTAAGCTCACGAATATCCAAGTCAGATTGACATCCGCGAGTAGGTGTTCAGCACAGGTGTATAGCTGCGTTGTTACATCATTACTATACATAGAGTGTTAACATGTTAGTTGACTGATATGACATATATCTCGGGCAGTGGTCAATTTTTATTTCAATGAAATCGCCCCTTGAGTGTTGAACCTGTTGGCCGCTGTTAATCCAATGGCACACTGATAGTTATACACAGTCTATACATACTCGACAGATCTCCTACTTGCTCCCCGATGACTCGTTAGCTAATTGATATGGGATATCACGCCTGGTGGTAATCGCGCGTTGAGTCTGGGACCCGTCGTCCGCTGTTAAAACCAATGACACACTGACAGTTATACATAGTCTATAAGTATTCGGCAGGTCTCTTACTTTCTTCCCGATGACGGGTTAGGTGATTGATATGGCATATCGCGCTAGGTGGTCATTTTTAATTTCAATGTAATCGCCCCCATTGAGTCTGGAACCTGTCGTCCGATGTTAAACGAGCAACAAATTGACAACTATACATGATAGGGATGGCTGTTCCTCTCTGGCCGATTGCACGTTAACTGATTGATAAGACATATCACGGCTGGTGGTCATCTGGTTCAATCAAATCTACACTTTGAATCTTGAACCTGTAATCCAGTTTTAAATGACCAAGAAATTGAGAGCTGTACAGAGGTTATACATGATTAGACTAGGCAAGTCGTAATAGAAATTGTATTTGGTCAATGAAATATGTCTTATATGTAAATTATTTTATCGGTGCACATTCTGATTTATTCAGATAGTACTAATGAGTTCAAATGAATGAAAAAATATGACGTTTACTCGAAGTTAATGATCCCCCCGATATGAAAATAAGAAATATGATGCATTTTAAATTTAAATTGTTTGTCAGAGGACGATTATACACATAAATCTCCATGGCTACGAAATTGACACTGAAGCTGTCCTTCTAAGAAAAGTCAAACATTTGGAGACAATTTCAAGTTGGTCGTAAACCACATTCTGGTGAGATGATCGTTGTTTCATTATATTACAAAGTATGGGGAAAATTACCAGATTCACTTAAAACTTTACACCAAAAGTTGATAATTTTATTACTTTTGTATGAACATTGCTAGACTACCCAATTCGTAGTAAACCATGAAATTTAGAGTGTCATATAACTTGTACATGGTAATTTAAAAGGCTTGAAATAAAGAACACGCTTTCTATACTCAGTCGACCGTCCGGTCAGGGTTAGGGATCAGACCCCGATTTACCAAGATACACTTACGACACGCTAAAGTGGTCCCTACATACATACATCCATTCACAGGCAAATAAATCGTGTCCATTAGCGTAACACGGCGTACGACATAGAGTTAGGGGTCAGTCCCCCGCTTTAGCAAGATACACTTACGACACTCTAAAGTGGTCACAGTTTAGCAATGTCTATTGGCTAGGCGTGCTACCGTTTAAACACTCCGACCCCACGACTAGATACATACATACATCCATTCACGGTCAATTAACCACGTCAATTAGCGCAACACGGCGTACGACCATTTAGTAGGTAATTAGCTAATTACGTAATTAGGCAATCACACCAATTAATCACGTCAATTAGCGTGGCTCACACCTCTCATCAGTTTAGCACCCCGCTGGGTCCCGATAAGAGAAGATAACAGTATTGCACCGCTTGCCAAGTTTTGGACAGGGGTCGGCCATGTCGTCAGTGCAAAGGGCACTTACTACACATGGAGGTGAGGGCATGGCACCCCGTCGTGTGTAGTAAGTGCCCTCCATATCTTCTAAGTTGAAATTGATATTGAACATGCCACCGTAAATGTTACTGCTGCTGAAAGTTTGGGGGAGACCACAGGGTCGCTTAGAAACAGCATTTGAAAGACATATACCTATATTGACCCTACCCTATTACTATACAAAAAGAAAGGGATGTAACGACGAAACCACCCCATGATCATTCAAAGTCATATTTCGCATCAAAAACAAGTTTTATGTCACAGTAACGATAAAGCTAAATGATTCCATACAAAATGAGGTATAAATGGTCACAATCGGATCATTATTTCAAAAGGTATGCGACAAGACGTATATCGCTACCTCCAAAATTTCAAGCCAATTTCCCCACTCACGAAAATCAGAGAAAACTCACCTTGGCCAATGGGGATTATAAATTGTAGATTTGGTGACCCAATGACCCCAGTTAGGGTCATAAGCGTCACGACCTTAAAAACCTATATTCATCTTCTTATTCACTTCCAAAAGGTCTAGAGAGCTCACATTTTATGTGCAGACTCCTTGACCAATGAGGATTCTAAATTGTAGATTTCGTGACCCCGTGACCCCAAAAAGGGTCACAGGGGTCACGACCTTAAGAACCTATTTTCATTTTCTTATTAAGTTCCAAAAGGTCTAGACAGCTGAAAGTTGTGTGCAGACTCCTTGGTTCCTAGATTCTAAATTGTAGATTGGTGACCCTGTGACCCCAAATGTTCATCATCTTCTCCAGTTTCAAAAGGCCTAGAGAACTGAATTGTATGTGCAGACTCCGTGACCAATGGGGATTCTTAATTGTAGATTCCGTGACCCCTCAAAGGATCACTGGGATCATAACCTTAATAAGATGATTGTGTCATCAACATCCCCTGCCAGACTCAAGAAATTGAAACAAGGGGAATAATATAAAAAAAGGGCATTAAAATAATTGTGCCCTTCTCATTTTCCTTCCATTCCAAGGCATCAAGGAACAGAGTCGAAAAATCGGAACAAGGGCAATAACCCCGGAAAAAATTGCACGCCTATTTTCGAACTCCATCAATGTATCGATACCCTTAAGACACACACTAAATGTGGTTATCCAATTGGCGGTTAAATTCCCTTTGATGTTTTTGAAACGTTATATCATGTATCTAAAAAAATTTGGTTATATTTATGACGTCACTTATTCATCAGCCACAGTTATTATAAACTCTCTGATAGGACGATCGTGAAGCAGCAGGGCGGTCCAATGGCGGAGCTAGAGACACCTGGCTGACGACATTGAGTAATTACAACATTGTTGCAAAACCAGATGACATCAAAGGGCTGTATGCCGCTCAGTAGAAAAACAAAACCAATGTCAGTGCCACTCAGTACTCTTTTAATGATAAAAACAAATGATCAGCTGATTAGAAACTGAAAAAAGTCTTTAAAAATACAAATCGTCACTGATTTACACGAAGGCAATCAATCCAGCGGAAAATAATGAATAGTCATTTGGTGGTGATAATGACAATTCTGCATGTTGATGTTAGAAGAAATTTCACATGACTTATTTCTTTGTCACACAGTGGCTCCGAAACAATCAGCCGAAAAAGGGGACTGGTTCCAAAGCCCAACCGACTTCCTGAAGAGAAACGGGTCAACTATCTCAAATAGCGGATTTCTCCAGACTGATTATTAAGCGCGAAAATCATGTCACGTGGATAAAACAGATACATGATTGACACAAGTGGGTGTATACAAAATATCATCTCGCTATCACTCACTCGGGTGCTCCGCTCGATGATATGTTGTATACACCACTTGTGTCATCATATATCTATTACTTATCCTATCTGAAACAGTTTCTGAGAAAAGCTGTCCCCTTTGTCGATACCTGGAACAGAGTTGAAGGAACAGATCAAGGGCAATAACTACCGTAAAAATAATCACACGGTTCTTATTTTCGTACTCCATCAAGGTATTTATGCCCTCAAGCATCACACCATATTTGGTTATCTTATCTTAAATAGTTCCTTAGAAATGTTGTCCCCTTTGGAGATACCATGAACAAAGTAAAAAGACGGAATAAGGGCAATAACTCCGGGAAAACCCATTGCACGCTTCTCATTTTCAAACTCCACCAAGGCATTCATGACCCAAAGCATCACACCAAATTTGGTTAGCCTATCTTAAACGGTTTCTGAGAAAAGCTGTCCCCTTTATCTCGGACGGACGCACTGACAGACGGACAGAGCTCAAACCTATATCCCCCTTCCACTTCGAGGCGGGGGACAAAAGCCTATTTTCATCATCTTGTTCAGTTCCAAAATTTCTAGACAGCTGAAGAGTTCTGTGCATATTCCTGGACCAATGAGGATTCTAAATTGTAGATTTGGTGACCCCATGACCCCATATAGAGGCACAGGGGTCACAACCTTAAAACCCTATTTTGTCGAAAACCATCAATACTTTAAAGGTGCATCCATGCATTGTGTATCATAAACTTTTATTTGGCTGTAATACATTCCAACATACGATATGTGCTTATATCACTTCAGATAATTTCACTTAACTTGCATTCATCCCCAATATAAAAATTACTAGTTTCCAATTAAAATCGAGTAACATCATTATACTTCTGCAGAAACCAAAGTTCCATTTACATGCAATGTTTAAATTTGCTGTTGTAAATTGTTCGAGTAATCCTGGTTATCAAGTTTGACTTTACACGTTTCTCTCTGATGTCTCGCTTGACGGTAAATGAACCGATTTTGTTCGAGACTTAGTGTCAACAAATGTTCAGATCACTTCCCTGAAGATTGTTTTCTTTGTGCATCGGCAAGGCAAGCGCACAAGGAATGTATTTTAAACGAAATAAATACTACAAATAATGTTTTCGCTTTACATGGTAATGTTTTGTTATTATGAAAGTAGATCAGCAAACCAACAAAGGTCTTATGTATCCAAAAGAAGAAAACAAACACGTGACACATACCTATATCATTTTGTAGATATCAAAAGTACATATAATCAGTTTTATACATTGTAATGATTTTGCAAGTATTTCACAAACGCATAGCAACCTGCAATGTGTCCTATGATTAGAATAACGAACCTGTTTTCATCATGCGCTTGATAATCCATGAATATAGTCGTATATCGTCAGTTATTGCTCAACGTTATTTTTTTCTTCAAATGAGTGCATCGACATAGAAGAACCTACAGAATAAAACTCTATCATCATATTCCTAAATTCCATTGGTTGAATATATGTTCCTAACTTACATTGGCCGACAATATCTAAACTGATTGTCGCGTTAATGTGTATTTCCTATTTTATGATCAGCTTTGTGTCACCAAGACAGGACGTTTGACAATAAACATATATGACATGCTGGGCACCGACGTTATATAATTGAGCCGAATTCCTCCTCAAATTCAACATGAACTTGGACTATGCCAGTGTCGTCATCAACGAGGGACTATACGCGGTACAAGCTCCAAGATTCACAGTGCTGCGAGGGAAGGGACGAGGGAAGCAACAGTTACATAAAAGCACACCTCTGTAAGCACAGTTAGGGATATACAGCAGTTTATGGTTGAAAGGAAAGAATATTTAACTTTTTCTAAAATATAAACCAGTGGAAATATAAAATAGTAGTAGCTAGAAGTAGATTTTGATGAAAGTTACATGAAAATGAAAATGATAAAGTCAACAAATCACAACACAGAAGTAGCTTCATTTATTCTAGCTCTGAATATGACGAAATAAAAATGAAAAAATCACCAAAAATTTAAAAATTCACCAAATCGTGTTACATTTTGCACTGCACCTCTCCTAGTGGTGAAGAAGACATGTGGCACATTTGAAAAGGATGAAATGAATACTTTTAGCTGTAATCGATTGGACAAAAAATGCTCAGAGTATGACCAAGTTAAAAAAAAAAATTAAAATTCGCCAAAAATTAAAAATTCACCAATTCGGTTTAAACTTCGCACTGCACCTCTCCTAGTGGTGAAGAAGTATGGACAAGTTTAGTTCTTCGTTCTTCGTTCTTCGTTCTTCGTTCTTCGTTCTTCTTTATAATACACTTACTCTGCTTTATATATACTAGTGTAAGGTGGTCGGACAATCAGGGGATATGTTAACTTCAGTCAGTAAATTAGCTTTGGCTGACATATTTCTGCTTTGTACTTCATATTCGAAGAATGGAGAACTAGAAAAACTGGGATATTTTATTTGTTCGTTCTTCAAAGAACGAAGAACTAGACAGTATGGAATATTTTAGTTCTTCGTGTAAGATGGTCGGACAATCAGGGGATATGTTAACTTCGGTCAGTAAAAAAACTTTGGCTGATATATTTCTGCTTTGTACTTCATATTTGAAGACGCCCTCGCAGAGTCGGTTTCAACAACCACCTTGTGGGGTGATTAACTAATACATACTTGCGCAGTTTTTCCGGAGAAGGTTATAATAATGAGGATACGTATACCGCGCTATAGCCACAACACAAAAGGTCATGCTCATAGCACTACACACATTATTACCCTGGTATAAGGATCAACATCGTTCCTTTTCATTCTGACATCCCCTTGGAGCAACCTAGCTACCAGTTAAGGGGCTTGAAGGTTATCTGGCACATTGCCTTCACTTTGAAACCAGGTACTCAATTGTACTGCTGAGTGAACAGAGGCACATTTCGAATAAAGTCTCTTGCCCAAGGTGACACCACGAGCCTCTCAACTCATGTCTCAGTGTGGGACAGGGAATTACCCTTCAAACTTTCCGTTTATCCTGCAATGAGGTGGGTAAATCACCCATTGAACGAGCCACGCCCGTTGTTGTTGAACTTAACTGATAGCTTTCGACTGAGCTATGCAGAGGACCACGTGCCACCACCGATATGTTATCTTTTTTAACTGTCAATTTCGTATTCATGGTGATATATATATCGGTTATATGATCTTGTTTAATCAACTCAGTAGAGAACATATATCCTATATTTCAATGTATGAATTGATATTTATTTTAATGTTTTCCTTCGACTGTTTTTTTTCTATTAATATCCAGTATATCGCGAAATATAAACTTAAAAATTAATTAAGCAACACTCACTTTTTTTAAACAGCAAAATCGTTCCGATTTGAAAGAAGACAATATGTCAGGAAAACGGTTTGTGATTTTAGGTAGAACAATCATTTTGCAATGTTGAAAAGAAAGATCATTCAAATAACGGGTCACTGTCTTTTGCATAAGGGTTGTTACAATAATTTGGTATTTTGGTGTCAAAATAATAATAGCATTTATAGAGCGCATTACTCCATTATACAGACTCAATGCGCTATGGAAGGACAAACACACAGTTGGATTGTAGAGGACAGGACAGTTAAAAAATATGCTTGTTTAAAAAGATAAGTTTTAAGGTCTCGTTTGAAAAGTTCATGTGGCGGTGTGCTTCTTAGAGAGCTAGGAAGAGAGTAAAATAAAATAAAATTTCCATAGTGAAAGTCACTATTTGTTGCTGTAATGTGATTAGTGTCATTCTTTCAAGTGAAGCGATTACAATTTAATAACTGACTTTTTAACAAAAATCACTCGTTAAAGCAGTATTCACCTTCAAACTCACAAAATCATGAAACTGTAAATTTCAATACATTTGTTTTAATGTACAAATACGGTCACTACTTACAGTATTGGCTTATCTTAAGCGAGAAGAAATGTTTAATCAACAGATTCAACTCAAATAATCTCCAATTTATTCACAGATCATATGCTTGTAGGCATTTTCTCAATTATCGTTAAAAAGTTACTGGAAGTTTAATGTCTGTCTAGCTTCTTATGAAAAATATGTTTTGGTGCATGAGTGTCAACTAGGTATAAAAATGTTGTTTACAATAAATCAATTCGAAAGTTTGAAGTGTAGTTTTTCTTCAAGGACAATAGTTATTTTTGGTAATAAATTCAGTACCTTCACATTTTCCCTCACATTTTCATAAATTTTGCATATATAAGATGGATTTTTTTCAGTGAATGAGTCGCTAACTAACCAATTGTTATGTCTGGGATAATAAAATCGTTCAATTTATCCTTACAATCCCAGCGCACGACATTTCAGTTTACAAATTAGAGTGTTGCTTAATTAATTTCCAAGTGTATATGTGCAGTATGTTGGAACAGTGTATATATAGCTAGAGAGAGGATGATGGTCGATAAGGATGGTAGAAGATCAATGACATCTAAAACTATTGTGTACATGAATAAAAATTTAAAAAATGGGCAAATTATAAACAAACCTACTGAAAATGTAACATGGTCAATTTGGAATATGGACTACTTTCAACTTTCGATTTAAAATTGTCTTCTAAACTGAATTGAAATACCTGCTCACGTCTGCTTATCACATTCGATGTTAAATAGTAACTTAGCCTCACGTAACTTCCATCAGATTGAAATTTAATTATAATATAATTGTTTATTAGCTCATCAGGCCTGAAAGACCCGATGGGCTTATGGCATGGCGTCCGGCGTCCGTCCATCCGTCCGTCCATCCGTAAACTTTTCGCTTTTTCGAATTCTTCTCCAGAACCAATGACTCCACAGAGCTGAAATTTTATATGTAGACTCCTCTAAATTGTAGATTTCGTGACCCTGTGACCCCAAATGGGGTCACAGGGGTCACATCCTTAAAAACCTAATTATCATCTTCTTCTCCAGTTCCAAAAGGTCTAGAGAGCTGAAAAGTTGAGTGCATACTCCTTGGCAAATGGGGATTCTAAATTGTAGATTTGGTGACCCCATGACCCCAAATGGAGTCACAGGGGTCACAACCTTTAAAACTTCTTTCCATCTTCTTCTCCAGTACCAACATGTCCAGAAAGCTGACAAATTGTGTGCAGACTCCTTGGTCAATGGACTAAATAGGGTCACAGGGGTCACAACCCTTTTTGCTTGTTAATAATGTATTACTTGAGATAAGTTAGATACTAATTCAATGAAACCCTGATGAGCTACAGAGTCCATGGCTCTATTTTTTATTATTTAAATGCAATGAATACATTTTGCTTGAGGTAACCTAATCTAAGCAGCAAAAAAGTAGCATATTTCAATCAACGAGTGATTTAAACGACTGAAACAGAGCCTAAACAAACACGTTTGACATACACGACTCCAACAACACACTGAATGTTAATTTAATGTTATTTACATATTCTTTTAAATTTCATTACACTGCTACTTACCAAGAACTAAAATCTTCCATACTGTCTAGTGTTTCGTTCTTTGAAGAACGAACAACTAAAATATCCCAGTTTTCTAATTCTTAGTTCTTCGAAAAATGAAGAACAAAGCAGGAATCTATTGGCCAAAGTTTATTTACTGACTGAAGTTACAATATCCCCGGACTGTCCGACCACCTTACAATAGTATAGGTAAAGTAGAGTAAGTGTATTATAACGAAGAATGAATAACGAAGAACGAAAAACGAAGAACGAAGAACTAAAATATTCTATACTGTCTAGTTCTTTGTTCTTCGAAGAACGAACAATCAAAATATCCGAGTTTTTTAGTTCTTCGTTCTTCGTAAAATGAAGAACAAAGTAAGAATATATTAGCCAAAGTTTATTTACAGGCTGACGTTACAATATACCATGATTGTCCGACCACATTACACTAATGTAAGTAAAGTAGAGTAAGTGTATTACAACGAAGAATGGAGAACGATGAACTAAACTCTTCTATACTGTCTAGTTCTTCCTTCATCGAAGAACGAACAAGTAAACTATCCCAGATTTCTAGTTCTTCGTTCTTCGAAAATTTAAGAATAAAGCAGAATTTATCAGCAAAAGTTTATTTACTGGCTAGAGATGCACTATCCCCGGACTGTCCGACCACCTTACAGTAGTGCAGGTAAAATAATGTAAGTGTATTACAACGAACGAAAAACGAAGAACGTTCTTCGAAGAACGAACAACTAAAACATCCCAGTTTTCTAGTTCTTCATTTTTCGAAAAATGAAGAACAAAACATTAATTAATCAGCCACAGTTTCCCCTGATTGTCCGACCACCTTACACTGGTGTAGGTAAAGTAAACTAAATGTATTATAACGAAGAATAAACAACGAAGAACGAACAACTAAAATATTCCAGTTTTCTAGTTCTTCGTTCTTCGAAAAATGAAGAACAAAGCAGGAATCTATCACCCTATGTGTAAGTTTATTTGCTGACTGAAGTTGTAACATCCCCTCATTGACCACCTTACACTCGTGTAGGTAAAGTAGAGTACAGGGTTCGAAATTATTAGTGCCATCGTGTCGAGGGAACAGTTAAAATCGTAATGGCACGGGTAAATTTTTACGTGTATGCCCTTATGGCACACTTGATTATTATCAATAATGTATCATAGTATTTTGTCACTGTTAAAATTTTGAATATTTTGTTAAATTTTCACAAAACTGTTATGTCAACTGTCAGTTTATATGAACTCAAATTCTAAACAATATCAATATTTTCATGGTGTTTGATCTTTGGCTGTTCCTTTTTGCCGTATCGGTATCTAAGGAAGTGAGCATGCTGATTGGTTGAAATAAAGGATGGCGAGGGAGGAACACGGACAGCCTTGGTTTGCACCGCATGAAGCAAAAGTCGATGTTTAGCACCAATTTGAAAAAGAAATTATGTTACACACTTCTTAAATATTATTTACCAACAATTAAAAATAATACTAATTTAATTATTTAATTTAATATTAAGTTGATTATCTACAAAAAATAAAATCAATAACCTCCTCAGTCGTCTGTGAGTGTTTGGTTGAGTCCATTTGTTTTTATAGGGATTAACAAGTCACACAACTTTGAACCAATTTCATTATAAATTCTGATTTTTAAAACTGAAATATATTTGTATGTAAAATCTAACATCTGTCATAAAATTCCAACAGTAAATAATCTTTTGATAAGTAAATGACTCTTACCAAAGTGAAAATGCAAGGAAATATCCTGGTCATCCCTACCAAAAAAAAGAACTAGGTCAAGTGACTGTTTCAAGTCTCCCCAGTAAACATCCCGATGTTATAAAACTTATCATTAGTCAAGTCACTGTTTCAAGTCACCCCAGCAAACATCCAGATGCTATAAGCTCTAGCATTGGTTAACTTTGGGATATCCCTTTTCTTAGCCAATCAGAAAATTGAATACAAGCTCAATTCATAGTGTAGCATTACCATGTTGACAGTCAAAGTGATATCTATTTATAGACTCACATGGAAGTGATTGCTGCCTTTTCATTTACGAAAATTTAAATCATTGATAAAAGATAATATAAGATGTAACATCATTATTGATAAATGTATTTCATAAGTACAGTAAGTGAATAATTTGAGAAGTGTGAAAATAACTCATTGCTCATTTATCGATATCTTGTGACAAGCGTGGTCAAGTTAAAACATTTCACAAACATTTTTGGTAATAAAAAAATCTGCTTTTCTCGTTGCTCCAAAATACACCCAAACTGAATAAATCACTGTTCAGTATTGAGTCACTCTATAGAAATCATACAGATACAGATACTTATGATTTAAAATACTTAATTATCATTGAAAAAGACTACTCAGTGAATACACCGGTCACATTTTGATTTAAATTATCATAATCAATTTTATTAAATGATATAACTCCATGAATAGTACATATTATACAACAATATAGCCATTAAATGATCAACATAAAATCTTGCACTTCAAGTCTTGGAGTGTTATATGGTTTAGTTTTAACTTTCATAGACCATGGTATTTTGAATTTCAAAGGCACACCTAACATTGAAATGGCACACTTGAAATACTATGAGAGTGCCCACGTGGCACACTTTGAAAAATATTAATTTCGATCCCTGTGAGTATGTGTATTAAAACGAAGAATGAACAATGAACTCAAATAATATTGCTCATTGGTTGTTGATTATTCGAACTTTAAAAAACTAAAGAAGTAATGCTGATTATTCAGCCAGTGTCTCCCGAAGATAGTGGATCCGAATCAAGGCTCTTACAGCCATAGTTTATTTACTGTCACATATCCGACACGGTAATGAAGATAAAGTAGAGTAATTGAATAACAACGGGGTCAGTTAGGGTTTAACGCCGATTTCAAGATTCACCTATATATTACGGCTGCTAGTATCATTGCAGGGAGAAAGCCCTCTGCCCCGTGTGGCTATGATTTGCGTTGAAACGAACTATGGGTTGTACTGCGCTGAAATCAGTGTAGCATTGCACCCATAGCTTACCGCTTGTAGAACACTTCTCTAGTGCAGACAAAGTTGCCATGCCCCTGGCGGGATTCGAACCACGAGCCACAGACCTCTTGATCTGAAGCCGAAATCGCTAAAGCCTGAGTTTTCCCGCCCCTTTACAAAGTTGAACTAAACAGGAGAACGAAGATCAAAAATGAGTTTTCTTTGCAGTTGTTCGTTTTTCAAAGAACGAAGAAAGTAACGTTTGTATTCTGTGTAGTTCTTCGTTCTTTGAAGAACGGACAACTAAAGCTGCTGCTAACTTCTTTACCCTCTCTCACTTCGTCTGTTTTCACAAGAACCAGTATCATTACTGAACTGTTCTAGGACTAATTCCAAGTATTTCTGCAATAGTATAGCTTCATTTACCTTGCTGGGAGAGGGAAACAATATATTACTTATTATCTCCCGATAATGTACTGCTACTCGTCCTCCATCTAGTATTTAGATAATTACTGAGATAGATCCGACCAATGAAAGGAGCGGCCATTAAAGATATAAATGCATATTGCAATACGAAAACAATCGGATATGGATTTGTGTTTATTACATATACATGTAAGTCATGAAATAATGGCAGTCTGATTAAAATCGACTGGAAATGATGGATAAGATTTTTTATTTTAATATTGTATTTAATAATAAATCCCTTCATATAATGCAGCGTATTGTTATCTTGAGTCACTAGCGATTCGGTAAGAGCAAACTCATACATGAATACTGTATTTTTTTAAAGGGGCAGTAGCACGTTTTTTCGCTAAAATAAGTCGATGAAATGCATTTGAAAAATAATGTCACCAATAGTAAAACACCCTTTTCTCTTCGGAAATTAAGTTAAAAAATGAGTGTACATGGTTCGGTAAAGCCATGGGAATCGTTTACTGTAATTTGAAATAATAAACTATGTTCACAATAAAATGCAATTTTTGCTTTATACACAACGTCGTTGGGAAATTTGAAAAAATAAATTTTGCAAAAAACGTGCTACAACCCTTATAATAAAAAAAACATATATCAAACATTGCATTTGATCAGCCCACGGAGAGAAAACATAGAGGAAATCGTCACATCTGGGTTTTTGGTGGGTTTTTTTTAGAATCAAGGATATTTGGATTAGAAAGCGTCACAGTGTCCATTTAGAAAAATAGTTTAGTACAATAAAAATAGATTTTGCAAAAAAGTTTAATCCTAACTTTTTAATCACATTAGTATTTCTAGTCTTTAAGACGTGTATGAGTTTTTCTCAAGAAGAGGTGAGCACAAGAACTACGTATTGTGCCTAGCTGTCAAATCGTATAGATCCCCTTCAACTGAAGCCGATTTCACAGAGAAGCTTAGTTTCCCTCGAGAACAGATTTGTTTATGATTGTATTGACAGGACTATTTTGTGGAGAAAACTTCTGGATGCTGATATAAAGGGGAAAATGTTTGACGCAATCCGCTCATTATACAGAAATGTTCAGTGTTCAGTACGTTTAAATGGGTCTTTTACACCATGGTTTGCTGTCAAAAGTGGCTTGAAACAAGGATGTTTGCTCTCTCCATTGATGTTCAACTTTTTCATCAATGACCTTTTAACCTCTATTGTGGCCCTGGACCTAGGAATAACTATCGACGATTCTAAAGTTGGAATAATGGCATATGCAGATGACATCATTCTTTTAGCTGAGTCTGAAATTGATCTTAACCGAATGTTGGACTGTGTTAACGCTTGGTGCCAGAATAACAAGATGAACATAAACAGCGAGAAGTCTAAGATCATGCATTTTAGAAACCCATCTGTCCCAAGAACTAACCAGGCATTTAAATGTGGCACGGATTCGCTAGAGCAAGTGGAATGTTACAACTACTTAGGATTGCTTTTATCGGAATTTCTAGACTACAATAGGATGGCAAAGTCTGCAGCAAGTTCAGCTAGTCGAGCTCTTGGCCTACTCGTCTCCAAGTACAAGTTCCTGGGAGACATGCAGTACAGCACTTACACAACGCTATTTGACACCATGGTTTGGTCAGTTCTCGACTATGGAGCTAGCATTTGGGGAACACGCCGATATTCATTTATAGACGCTGTGGAAAACAGGGCGAAGCGCTTCTTTCTTGGACTAAGAAAATTTGCTCCAAATGGTTCAGTGGAAGGAAACATGGGCTGGACTCCACCTATCGCCCGACAGTGGTGTGCTGTGAGTAGGCTGTACATGCGACTCAGAAATATGGATAATCGACGTGCAAATTATCGGATTTGGCGATGGTCTGAACAGTGGGTTGTGAGGAGAAAACGGAATTGGATGTATCGTGTTAGACAGAAGTACACAGATCTCGGGCTAAGTCACTATCTCGATCTGCAACACGTATACTGCCCTCGACATGTAGCTAGAACAGTGAAGAGTACTGTACAGCAGGAATATATTAATCAGTGGAAGAAGACAGTATCTCAGCCACAGAGTTCGTCAGGTCGAGGAGGAAACAAGCTAAGATTATACGCCCGCTTCAAGGACTCCTACACGACAGAACCATATGTCACAGCTCCGATAACAAGATCACACAGAAGCTCGCTTGCCAAATTTAGAAGCGGAGTCGCACCACTTAAGATAGAGACCGGCCGGTATAGTAACACGCCACTTGATGAAAGAACATGTTTTGTTTGTACAGGATCGGTTGAAGATGAATGCCATGTTCTGCTAAGATGTCCGCTTTACGATGATATCCGCTATGATTTAATCAGACGCTGTGAAACTATGAGAGAAGACTTCTCTGGATGCCAGGATGTAGAGCGTGTTATTTTTATTCTATCAAACCCTGTGATATGTCATTTAGCTGCCAAAACCTGCACTTCTATTTTAAAATGTTTCCTTTACAGCGTTTAGCTTTTTATACATAGAAGTATTTATATATATCTTACATTTTTGTGATACCTTTTTGTAGTTTGTTCATACATGTATCTATCTAACCGTTTACAACTTGATTATATCTTTATATGTGTATGTAAAACTTTTAAATTATGTATTTTATGAATTCTGTATTGTTGTCATAATAGTCTCTCATAACTCTTTATATAGAGTGGCTCATTGCATTTTTAAAACATATTTTATGTGTGTGTACATTGTCTGTAATTTTATCTTTTAATGTAATGAGGTGAGACTAAATAAACTATCTGTCTGTCTGTCTGTCTGTCTGTCTGTCTGTCTGTCTGTCTACCCAGAGGAGATAAGAATAGCGTGAGAGAATGATTCCTTAGCAAAGATACTGGACGCTATGACAACCAGTACATGTCATGTCAACTGTACTTTTTTGCACTTTATATAAAAAAAAACAATAACAGCATGTTACATTTAATCAGTAAGCTTCAAACAATGACCATATCTGCAATAATATTCTTGTTTCTTAGGGTCGGCACATAATATTGGCAGAAATTGCTGCATCGAGGTTTCAGAAACCAAAGTCATGTTGCTAGTGTAACCAACAACGTTGGAAAAAAGCGAAAGCCAGCAAAGAACCAAGAAACAACCCCCGCTTACACAAATAACCTTGAAATAAATCATTATAGACCGATATTCTGTCATGTTTTTATTGTTTTAGTCAAATTTACCCATTTTGATAACTTTTGTGATCACCCTCCCAATGTCCACATTCATTTATAACCATTCATTTATATTCTTTGCTTTACTTTTAAATCGAAATTCTTTTTTTTTTGATATTATAGAAGCATCACTAGTCTATCAGCAAATATTAACACAATACTTTTCATAAAATTTCAACTTTGATAAATAAACCGCTATATGTTTTCATCTATGAGTTTTCCCCATTTTTGGGACATCGTCATTATACAGTAAAAACTGTTACAACATATATAAAGTTTAAACGGTTACAAAGTTCAAGTTTCAAACACGTTGTCGTCATCGTTTTGAAGAGTCAGTTAGTCAGAGTCAGGTCGAAGATAACACGTATACGTTTTCGCTGTTGATTTTCAAGATTCATTTAATCTGTTTGTGATGGCAAGTTGAAATTGATATTGAACGTGCCACCGTAAATGTCACTGCTGCTGAATGTTTGGGGGAGACCAAAGGGGCGTGTATCGCTTAGACCAGTGTTTGAAAGACATATACCTATATAGACCCTATCCTATTACTATATAAAAGGAAAGGGGTGTAACGACGAAACCACCCCATGATCATTCAAAGTCATATTTCGCATCAAAAACATGTTTTATGCCACAGTCGATGACAACGATACGAAAGCTAAATGATTCCCTACAAAATGAGCTGATATTTTGGTGTCAAAATCCAAGTTCCATTATGAAATGAAGTGAAAGTCATTATTTGTTGATGTAATGTGAATAGTGTCATTTTTTCAAGTGAAGGGATAACAATTTACTAACTGATTTTTTTACAAAAATCACTCGTTAAAGCAGTATTCACCTTCAAACTCACAAAATCATGAAACTGTAAATTTCTATAAATTTGTCTTAATGAACAAATGCGTTCACTACATACAGTAGTGGTTTATCTAAAGCGAGAAGAAATGTTTAATCAATAGATTCAACTCAAATAATCTCCAATTTATTCACAGATCATATGCTTGTAGGCATTTTCTCTTTTATCGTTTAAAAGGGACTGGAAGTTAAATGTCTGTCTAGCTTCTAATGATAAAAGATGTTTTGGTGCATGAATGTCAACTTGGTATACAAAAGTTGTTTACAATAAATCAATTCTAAAGTTTGAAGTGTAGTTTCCCTGCTAGGACAATACTTATTTTAGGTAAAAATTCACTACCTTCACATTTTCTCTCACATTTTCATAAACTTTGCATATGGTGGATTTGTTTTCAGTGAATGAGTCGCTAACTAACCAATTGTTATGTCTGGGGTGATAAAATCGTTCGATTTATCCTTACAATCCCAGCGCACGACATTTCAGTTTACAAATTAGAGTGTCGCTTAATTTATTTCCAAGTGTATATGTGCAGTGTGTTGGAACAGTGTATAGATAGCTAGAGAGAGGATGATGGTCGATCAGGATGGTAGAAGATCAATGACATCTAAAGCTATTGTGTACATGAATAATAATAAAAATGCGCAAATTATAAACAAACCTACTGAAAATGGACTACTGTCTACTTTCGATTTAAAATTTTCTTCTAAAACTGAATTGAAATACCTGCTCACGTCTGCTTGTCACATTCAATGTTAAATAGTGACTTAGTGTCACGTAACTTCATCAGATTGAAAGTTAATTATAATATAATTGTTTATTAGCTCATCAGGCCTGAAAGACCCGATGGGCTTATGGCATGGCATGGCATGGCGTCCGTCCGTCCATCCGTAAACTTTTCGCTTTTTCGACTTCTTCTCCAGAACTAATGCTCCACAGAGCTGAAATTTTATGTGCAGACTCCTTGGCAAATGGGGATTCTAAATTGTAGGTTTCCAAAAAGGGTCACAGGGGTCACATCCTTAAAAACCTGATTTTCATCTTCTTCTCCAGCTCCAAAAGATCTAGAGAGATGAAAGTTTGTGTGCAGACTCCTTGGGTAATGGGGATTCTTAATTGTAGATTTCGTGACCCCGTGACCCCATGTATTGTGGGGTCACAGGGGTCACATCCTTAAAAACCTATTATCATCTTCTTCTCCAGTTCCAAAAGGTCTGGAGAGCTGAAAAGTTGAGTGCATACTCCTTGGCAAATGGGGATTCTAAATTGTAGATTTCGTGACCCCATGACCCCAAATGGGGTCACAGGGGTCACAACATTTAAAACTTCGTTCCATCTTCTTCTCCAGTACCAACATGTCCAGAAATCTGTCAAATTGTGTGCAGACTCCTTGGCCAATGGACTAAATAGGGTCACAGGGGTCACAACCTTAAAACTACTTTTTGCTTGTTAATAATGTATTACTTGAGATAAGTTAGATACTAAATCATTGAAATCCTGATGAGCTACAGAGTCCATGGCTCTATATTTTTTTTTATTTAAATGCAATGTAGCTTGAATACAATTTTGCTAGAGGTAACCTAAACCATTAAGCAACAAAGGAAACGCAACCACCAAAAAGTGGCATATTTTAGTCAACGAGTGATTTAAAGGACTGAAACAAAAACGTTTGACATACACGACTCCAACAACACACTGAATGTTAATTTAATGTTATTTACATATTCTTTTAATTTTCATTTCACTGTTACTTACGAAGAACGAAGAACTAATATATTCTATACTGTTTTCTAGTGCTTCGTTCTTCGAAAAATGAAGAACAAAGCAGGAATCTATCAGCCAAAGTTTATTTACTGACTGAATTTGCAATATCTCCTGATTGTCCGACCACCTTACACTAGTGCAGGTAAAATAATGTAAGTGTATTATAACGAAGAATGAACAACGAAGAACGAACAACTAAAATATTCCAGTTTTCTAGTTCTTCGTTCTTCGAAAAATGAAGAACAAAGCAGGAATCTATCACCCTATCTGTAAGTTTATTTGCTGACTGAAGTTGTAACATCCCCTCATTGACCACCTTACACTCGCGTAGGTAAAGTAGAGTATGTGTATTAAAACGAAGAATGAACAATGAACAGTTTTAAAAAAATGAAGAACTCAAATAATATTGCTCATTGGTTGTTGATTATTCGAACTTTAAAAAACTAAAGAAGTAATGCTGATTATTCAGCCAGTGTCTCCCGAAGATAGTGGATCCGAATCAAGGCTCTTACAGCCATAGTTTATTTACTGTCACATATCCGACACAGTAATGAAGATAAAGTAGAGTAATTGAATAACAACGGGGTCATTTAGGGTTTAACGCCGATTTCAAGATTCACCTATATATCACGGCTGCTAGTATTATTGCAGGGAGAAAGCCCTCTACCCCGTGTGGCTATGGTTTGCGGTGAAACGAACTATGGGTTGTACTGCGCTGAAATCAGTGTAGCATTGCACCCATACCTTACCGCTTGTAGAACACTTCTCTAGTGCAGACAAAGTTGCCATGCCCCTGGCGGGATTCGAACCACGAGCCACAGACCTCTTGATCTGAAGCCGAAATCGCTAAAGCCTGAGTTTTCCCGCCCCTTTACAAAGTTGAACTAAACAGGAGAACGAAGATCAACAGTGAGTTTTCTTCGCAGTTGTTAGTTTTTCGAAGAACGAAGAAAGTAACGTTTGTATTCTGTCTACTTCTTCGTTCTTTGAAGAACGAACAACTAAAGCTGCTGCTAACTTCTTTACCCTCTCTCACTTCGTCTGTTTTCACAAGAACCAGTATCATTACTGAACTGTTCTAGGACTTATTCCAAGTATTTCTGCAATAGTATAGCTTCATTTACCTTGCTGGGAGAGGGAAACAATATATTACTTATTATCTCCCGATAATGTACTGCTACTCGTCCTCCATCTAGTATTTAGATAATTACTGAGATAGATCCGACCAATGAAAGGAGCGGCCATTAAAGATATAAATGCATATTGCAATACGAAAACAATCGGATATGGATTTGTGTTTATTACATATACATGTAAGTCATGAAATAATGGCAGTCTGATTAAAATCGACGGTTTTCCGAGGAATTAAAATTGCAAAATACTGTATCTACCGGTATACGAACTATCAGGGGTGTCCTCTACAGAACCTGTTCGTATCCCATACATTATTTTGCACATGTTATTCCTCGGAACAAGGTTGATGTTAATCAGACTGGAAATGATGGATATTTTAATTTCAATATTGTATTTAATGATAAATCCCTTCATATCATGCAGCATATTGTTATCTCGAGTCACTAGCGACTCGGTAAGAGCAAACTCATACATGAATACTGTATTTTTTAAAGGGGCAGTAGAACGTTTTTCGCTTAAATAAGTCGAGGAAATGCATTTGAAAAATAATGTCACCAATAGTAAAACACCCATCTCTTTGGAAAATCAAGTTAAAAAATGAGTGTACATGGTTCGGTAAAGCCATGGGAATCGTTTTTGTAATTTGAAATAATAAACTATGTTCACAATAAAATGCAATTTTTGCTTTATACGCAACGTCGTTAGGAAATTTGAAAAAATTAATTTTGCAAAAAACGTGCTACAACCCTTTTAATAAAAAACATATATCAAACATTGCATTTGATCAGCCCACGGAGAGAAAACATAGAGGAAATCGTCACATCTGGGTTTTTTGGGGTTTTTTTTTTTTAGAATCACGGATATTTGGATTAGAAAGCGTCACAGTGTCCATTTAGAAAAATAGTTTAGTACAATAAAAATAGATTTTGCAAAAAAGTTTAATCCTAACTTTTTAATCACATTAGTATTTTTAATCATATTTAATGTAAAAGATCACTAAAAACAAATGATTTGGGGTTTATTATTTTCTTTAAGACGTGTATGAGTTTTTCTCAAGAAGAGGTGAGCACAACAACTACGTATTGTGCCTATCTGTCAAATCATATAGATCCCCTTCAACTGAAGCCGATTTCACAGAGCAGCTTAGTTTCCCTCAATAACAGATTAGTTTACAGTTTTAATGAGAACGTGGTATAAGCTACACTCTTATCTGGAACAAAGCAGATTAGAAGCCGGGTAACGTGAAGACTCAAATACATATAATAAATAATAATAATAATAACTAGGATTGCCACAGGCAATACTTAGGTCTTCAAGACTTCTGCTTGACCTAGAACTCCATGATGGACTTAGGGTTATACATCTGTTTCTCTGCTTTAAAATGAGCTATCAAACATGTCTCTATCTTCAGTAGTTTTTTTACAAAAAATCTCCAAAGAAGGTACCCCTCTGAAAACGGAAAAATCACATATTAATGGACCCCTACATTACATTTCTCACGATTAAGACAAAATGGTTAATATTTCCATACTAAGGTGTAACATAGAAAATGTTGTGCTTTAATGTCCACTTAATAAGATGTAATCAGCATTTAGATTGTATACATAATTAATGCGTTATGCTGTTCTGAATATTCAAGAAAATACTCAAAAATGCTTAAATTATGACCCCTAGACATCGCTTGCGATGTTCGAGGCTTAACTATCAACTTTTTGATGAAAGCGGTCAACATAAAAGTTGTTCTTCTTGAAATTGTGCATACGTTGGTGTATGCAAAATTTCAATAGCGTAAGAAGTAAAGCAGTAATGATCCTTTAAACATGGCTGAAAATGGCGAGTTCTGAAAAATGGCAATCTTCTATGACTTATCACACATAAACTATGACAGAAAAATGTTTGAAATTTATTTACCTTAATAAAGGACATCTCTCCTTCAGGATGATATATTAAACATAATTGTATCTTCAGTGGTTTACAATGGAAAATTCTACAAAGAAAGTACCCCTCGAAAAGTCTCAAAATCCCAAAATTTTACATTTTTGGAAATACGTCCAAATTGTGTCGATACTATCAACTTTTACATGATAATGATATATTGTGGAATTGTTTAACTAGTTATATGGAAGAGATAGCAATAAGTAACTTTGACATAAGTTAAGTTGTAACAGAGTTATGCCCCTTTGAACATATAGCCTAAAAACGCTCTTTTAAAAAAAGGTCCATATTCAAGGGCATATTCCTGAAATTCGAGGACGAAATTTAAAATTCTTTCATGATCACTTTTTTCTACTTTCAATTAGCTTTAAGATGAGCTATCACACATAGCTGTATGTATTGTCGTGATTTAGGAGAAGATTTTTAAAGACGCGTACCCTGAAAACCGCGAAAGTTCACAAAATTTTCAGTTTTTTCGAAATAGCAAAAAATCTATTATTACGGCCGAAAACCGCCATAGGCCTAATCGATGAGGAATGTTTGTGCCCACATTTTGGTGAAAGTTTTATTAAAATATCTTGATTATATTTCGAGCTATTGAGGTTTAAAGTTTTGACTTCAAGGGGAGATAACTCAAAAAAGAAGTCGAAAATCAAAATTCGGCCGACGTACAAGGCTAGTTTTTGTTACAGGCTATTATCCCTGAAAATTTCGTGCAAATCGATTCAGCCGTTACTTCAGAATCGCGCGCACAAAAAACGTACAAATAATAATAATAACTAGGATTGACGCGTCAATACTTAGGTCTTCAAGACTTCTGCTTGACCTAGTACTCCATGTTGGACTCTCGGTTATTCTTCAGTGTCTCTGCTTTAAAATGAGCTATCAAACATGTCTCTATCTTCAGTAGTTTTTTTACAAAAAATCTCCAAAGAAGGTACCCCTCTGAAAACGGAAAAATCACATATTAATGGACCCCTACATTACATTTCTCACGATTAAGACAAAATGGTTAATATTTCCATACTAAGGTGCAACATAGAAAATGTTGTGCTTTAATTTCCACTTAAGAAGGTGTAATCATCATTTAGATTGCATACATAATTAATGCGTTATGCTGTTCTGAACATTAAAGAAAATACTCAAAAATGCTTAAATTTGGACCCCTAGATATCACTTGCGATGTTCGAGGCTTAACTATCAACTTTTTGATGAAAGCGGTCAACATAAAAGTTGTTCTTCTTGAATTTGTGCATACGTAGGTGTATGTAAAATTGCAATAGCATAAGAATTGAACAAGTCATGAACCTTTCAACTTCGTTGAAAATGGCGAATTTTTAAAAATGACAAACTTCTATGACTTGTCACAAAAAAACCGAGACAGATTTGAGCTTGAAAAATATTGTCCTTAATAAATGACGTTTCTACATCACCATGATCTATTTAAAGTCTTCCTATCTTCAATGGTTCATTATCAATAATTCCCCAAAGAATAAACACCTCAAAAAGTCTCAAAATCAAAATATTTCACTGTTTTGGGAATATCTCCAATTTATGCCGAAACTATCAACTTTTATATGATATTGATGTATTGTTGAATTGTGCAGCTGTTTATAAGAAAGAGATGGCTATCAATAATGTTGACATTAGTCAATTAGTTACAGAGTTATGCCCCTTTGAAATTGCAGCCAAAAAACGCCCTTTCTAAAAAGAACCATATTCAAGGGCAGATTACTCGAATTCTAGGCCGAAATTCAAAATTCTGTTAGCAAATTATATTCTACGTTGTCTTGGCTTTCAGATGAGCTATCAAACATATCTGTATGTGTTGCCGTTAGTGAGGAGAAGAAGTTTGAAGACGCGTACCCTCAAAACTGCGAAAATGCACGAAATTTTCAGTTTTTTCGAAATAGCAAAAAATCTATCATTACGGCCGAAAACCGCTATAGGCCTAATCGATGAGGAATGTTGTTGCCCACATTTTGGTGAAAGTTTTGTGAAATTATCTTGCTTAGTTTTCGAGCTATTGAGGTTTGAAGTTTCAACTTCAAGGGGAGATAACTCTAGAACCAGGTCGAAATTCAAAATTCGGGCTCCGTACAGAGCGAGATCTTGACACGCTCTAACATCCCAGAAAGATTCAGAAAAATCGCTTCAGCCGTTAGTTCAGAACCCGTGGGACAAAATCGGTACAAATAATAATAACTAGGATTGACGCGTCAATACTTAGGTCTTCAAGACTTCTGCTTGACCTAGAACTCCATGTTGGACTTAGGGTTATTCGTCTGTTTCTCCGCTTTAAAATGAGCTATCAAACATGTCTCTATCTTCAGTAGTTTTTTTACAAAAATTCTCCAAAGAAGGTACCCCTCTGAAAACGGAAAAATCACATATTAATGGACCCCTACATTACATTTCTCACGATTAAGACAAAATGGTTAATATTTCCATACTAAGGTGCAGCATAGAAAATGTTGTGCTTTAATTTCCACTTAAGAAGATGTAATCATCATTTAGATTGCATACATAATTAATGCGTTATGCTGTTCTGAACATTAAAGAAAATACTCAAAAATGCTTAAATTTGGACCCCTAGACATCACTTGCGATGTTCGAGGCTTAACTATCAACTTTTTGATGAAAGCGGTCAACATAAAAGTTGTTCTTCTTGAATTTGTGCATACGTAGGTGTATGTAAAATTGCAATAGCATAAGAATTGAAACAGTTATGAACCTTTCAACTTCGTTGAAAATGGCGATTTTTTTAAAATGACAAACTTCTATGACTTGTCACAAAAAAACCAAGACAGATTTGAGCTTGAAAAATATTGTCCTTAATAAATGACGTTTCTACATCACCATGATCTATTTAAAGTCTTCCTATCTCCATTGGTTCATAATCAAAAATTCTCCAAAGAATATACCCCTTGAAAATGCTCAAAATCACAAAATTTAACTTTTTTGAGAATATGTCCAAATTGTGCCGAAACTATCAACTTTTATATGACCTTGATGTATTATGGACTTGTTTAGCTCCTTATTAGAAAGAGAAGGCTATCAATAACTTTGACATAAGTCAATTAGTTACAGAGCTATGCCCCTTTGAAACTGCATCCGAAAAACGCCCTTTTTAAAAAGGACCATATTCAAGGGGAGATTACTCGAATTCTAGGCCGAAATTCAAAATTCTGTTAGCAAATTATATTCTACGTTGTCTTGGCTTTCGAATGAGCTATCACACATATCTGTATGTATTGCCGTGATTAAGAAGAAGAGTTTTGAAGACACGTACCCTCAAAACCGCGAAAGTGCACCAAATTTTCAGTTTTTTCGAAATAGAAAAAAATCTATTGTTACGGCCGAAATCCTCACTAGGCCTAATCGATGGGGAATGTTGTTGCCCACATTTTGGTGAAAGTTTTTTGAAAATATCTTGGTAAGTTTTCGAGCTATTGAGGTTTAAAGTTTCAACTTCCAGGGGGGATAACTCACGAAAGAAGTCGAAAATCCAAGAACTAAGAAAATTACTTCTAAGTTTGATTACAGGCTACCTTCCCTGAAAATTTCATGCAAATCGGCCCAGCCGTTACTGAGAAATCTGGATCACAAAATTTGGTACAAAGAATAATAATAATAAAATAATCAGGATAATAACAATACGTCTTCGAGACATACGTCTTGAAGACCTAACTAGGATTGCCACAGGCAATACTTAGGTCTTCAAGACTTCTGCTTGACCTTGAACTCCATGTTGGACTCGGGGTTATTCGCCAGTTTCTCTGCTTTAAAATGAGCTATCAAACATGTCTCTATCTTTAATAGATATTTTACAAAAATTCTCCAAAGACAATGACCCTCTGAAAATGGAAAACTCGCTTATTAATGAACCCCTACATGACCTTTCTCACGATAAAGACAAAATGGTTAATATTTTCATACTAAGGTGCAACATAGAAAATATTGTGCTTTAATTTCCACCTAAGTAGATGTAATCATCATTAAGTTTGCATGTATAAGTAATGCGTTATGTTGTTTTTAATATTGAAGAAAATACTCAAAAAAGCGTTAATTTGGACCCCTAGACAACATTTGCGATGTTCGGAGCTTAACTATCAACTTTTTGATGAAAGGGTTCAACAGAAACGTTGTTGTTCTTAAAATTGTCCATCCGTAGGTATAAATACAATTTCAATATTTTAATTAGTTAACGAGTTATGATCCTTTGAACTTTGCTTAAAATGGCGATTTTTTAAAAATGACAAACTTCTATGACTTGTCACCAAAAAACTAAGACAGATACGAGCTTGAAAAATATTGTCCTTAGGAAATGACGTTTCTACTTCAACATGATCTATTTAAAGTCTTCTATCTTCAGTGGTTCATCATCAATAATTATCCAAAGGATATACCCCTCGAAAATGCTCAAAATCACCAAATTTTACTTTTTTGGGAATATGTCCAAATTGTGCCGAAACTATCAACTTTTATATGATATTGATGTATTATGGACTTGTTGAGCTCTTTATGAGAAAGAGATGGCTATCAATAACCTTGACATAAGCTAATTAGTTACAGAGTTATGGCCCTTGGAAATTGCAGCCGGAAAACGCCCTGTTTAAAAAGGACCATATTCAAGGGCAGATTACTCGAATTCTAGGCCGAAATTCAAAATTCTGTTAGCAAATTATATTCTACGTTGTCTTGGCTTTCGAATGAGCTATCACACATATATGTATGTATTGTCGTGATTTAGAAGAAGATTTTTGAAGACGCGTACCCTCAAAACCGCGAAAGTGCACCAAATTTTCAGTTTTTTCAAAATAGCAAAAAATCTATCATTACGGCCGAAATCCGCACTAGGCCTAATCGATGGGGAATGTTGTTGCCCACATTTTGGTGAAAGTTTTTTGAAAATATCTTGGTAAGTGTTCGAGCTATTGAGGTTTAAAGTTTCAACTTCCAGGGGAGATAACTCACGAAAGAAGTCGAAAATCCAAAAAGGAAAAAAAATACTTCTAAATTTGGTTACAGGCTACCTTTTCTGAAAATTTCATGCAAATCGGCCCAGCCGTTACTGAGAAATCTGCGTGAACAAAATTTGGTACAAAGAATAATAAAAAAAATAATCAGGATAATAACAATACGTCTTCGAGACATACGTCTTGAAGACCTAATAATAATCTGGATAAAAACAATAGGTCTTCAGACATTCGTCTTGAAGACCTAATAAGAAAGAAAAAACCGGATAATAACAATAGGTCTTCCAGACATTCGTCTTGAAGACCTAATAATAATATGGTAGTAAGACCACTCGGTAAAGAATACAAACCAAGGTTAATCTTCAGCTGTCTGTTTCTGAAAATCATTTACATGATGATCATCTACATTCTTAGTTCACAATTATCTACAGACGATTTTACCGAAATGCTTGTTCTGCCTTTGATTGAGAGAATTGTAATTACTTGATATAACGTTGTTGGACAAACATAACACGATATGTAAAAATACATTGAGGCTCGTGCAAAATAATATGACTTCTAAAATGTATCGAACTTTTAGTTTCAATAGCTTCCAAGGTGAATTAGATTAATTGTTTTAGATAAAGAAAGTGTCGACATCCTGCACTTCTTTGTGAGCAAATACATCAAGATGCGATGTAACTTTGAAGATGTGTTGTTGCGTTTCAGTTGGAATGTTTTTATAACACGAATAAACTGAAATTATATAAAGATAAAGATATAATAATATTTTTCTATTTCTTCATCCAGCGATTAACTCCATTTCCATGACGAAGTCAATAACTGAACATAAATTGAAACATATACAAAAGGATATGAAATAAATTCATATCAATTTCATCACATTAATTGGATTAGGTTTATGGGGTGTTTCAGAGGTCGAAGTACGCGCTCATTATTGTTTTCTTGGGTCCATAAAAACAGTATTGACCTCATCACCAGTCTATATTTGCATATGATGCACCACAACTGAAGTCAACAATTGATTATGTAGTGTGGCGATTAAACAGTTATTTCGCTAAAGTTCATGCTTTCTTGTCTCTCCTAATTGTGGGACAACGCTCAGTCAAAAGCGAAAGGAAGAATGGAAAATCTGTCATGATTTGTGTCGTTTACATTAGTGTTTACGTAGGAAATAATGACCCGGTGCCAAGCGGTTATGGCATATAAACTCGCGAGGGCGTCAGCCCGAGCAGAGTTTATTGCCATAACGCGAGGCAATCGGGTCATTGTTTGCTTTACACTCCCGCGGAACAGGCTATTTATAAAACAATTGTATATAAGCATTTTAAAGGGGTATTTTGTAGTTTTATACGACATGATCAAAATATATCAGTGAAATATTCACAATACACTCATGACCGACTCGAAAGGACGGTTTCAAACTTAATCCTTCATTTCATACAAAAAGTAGACATAATTCGGTACCTATACTTACATACCGGTATGTATATATACTGCTAGAAAAATGTAAATACAGCCATGACACAACAGATTGAACACTCATCGGTATGGATTCTCTGTAGCTCCGACAATATAGAGGTCCAGGGTTCAAATCCCACTCTCGTCAATTACAAAATTTTCATTTCTAATTTGAATTTTTTTTTCAAACCATGGTGATAATAAGATAACCAACCTGCTCAGATGGAGGTTATGGCATATAACCTGAAACTCGAACAAAAGAAATAACATCCCAAGGGGTGTAAGAGGCAAATGCCGATTTTGTTCATTCTATTTCCATGTTTCTAGTAAGTACACAGGGTTGAGTGTCATTTATTTTGACCTGTACTGTGTATATAACGTGTCACATTGCAACCATCAGTTGTCATTCCATCATGATCATATGTGAATTAAGTCTTTGAAGGACATTTAGATGTAGAAACAAGTTGGAATGACGAATTATAAAGTATATACTCCGAAACGTCATAAATGTTAACAATAAAGAAGGTGTCTTCCGGAAAAAACTTGTTTTCTCATAAATGGGATTAATGTTTCCTTTCGTAAACGCAAAAATGCGTTGCAATCAATGAAGAAATATAATGGCTTAACCTAGTTTCCCTATAATTCCTTATGCCTCAAGGGAATGTCATTTGAAGATGTTGCCGTAAAGAAGATAATTACTTGCAACCTTCCAATAGATTTCCAGAGAGAAAAAAACATGATCGACATTAAAGAGAAGAATGGTTTCTGTCTAGCTGCTGAAAGGATTTCAAAACTAAAACATTCTATTCTGCGAACATCTCCAAGGATACCGTTCCAATCACGGCATCGTCAATTGTTGATTGTTTTGTAATGGAAAGGAATTCACCTGGGAACAAACAAACGAAGCTAATTGGTTGCTTAAACGTTGAAATTGACATTTGCCCTAATTTAAAAAAAGGGCGAAACCAGGATTGACGCAGCAACACTTCCACTTTGAGTTTCGACGTCCTGCTTGATCTGAATGTATTTCAATAGCAGTGGATTTTTCAAACTGTTTTTCTCCTGTCAGTTAATATATATATATCGGTCTCAAAAAAACACATGCGTATCAGCAATGTATGTCTAAAGCATATGTAAATATTTAGAAAGATTGGTATAAATACTGTGGGAGGAGTTGATTTCAGAACACAAGTGCCATTTTCGGGACGGGCGGACAGACGGACGGGCTGCGCCACAACATAAAGACCCTTTTCACCTAGGAAGTCAAAATTCTGAAAGTCAAACAATTATATTATTCCTTATTGTCCCACAGGTATGTAATACCATGAGATATAGTCGTCGCCCTGTCCGTCAGTCCGTCCATCCGTAATCATTTCCTTTCCGGAGCAGAACACAAAAACCGTTCATCACATTTTCCTGAAACATGTTTATTCATTATTATATTAATTGAAGGACTGAAGGGTGACAAAGATAAAGAATCCCAAAGTTAACGCGAGAAGAAAGTAGAACATTTATTACAAGTATGAAAGAGTTGAAAGTAGTAAACTGCGAGAGAAAACACAACCCGAGAGGTGACAACCCAGGACACATCACTTGCCAAATGGCATCAGAGGAACAAAAGGTTCAAGTGCTGAGGGCCAAACGCAAGCTTATGGGTATGGAGAACATGCAGCGGGTATACATTGACTCTTACAAGACACGAGAAGAACTGAACAATGATGGGAAAATGAGACTTTTGCTCAAGACACTGGATGTCAGTAAGAAACTGAAACTACAAAAGAATGACAACAGATAAACACAACCGATTAGGTGTTAAGGCTTTGGATATGGAATCCTCGAGGATTTATCAACAGGAATTATGATGTTTTAATTTTAAATGTGATGTTTTAAATGATTTAGGATGTGATATTCATGGTGTGTGAGACTTTTTAAAGGGTAGAGAAAGGTTAGAAATAAACTACCGGGCAAAAGAAAGTACTCACCTCAGTTGATGATATCATATGTATGATTTTCAATTGCAAATATCTCAAGTTTTCGATGTCATAATCCAAATCTGATAAGTACAGGTGTTTAGTTAGCAGTCAAAGAATACTTCTACATGTTGTTTAATTATTTTTTTTTAAATGAAATTTTAAGTTTAATTTTGTTTTTAAGTTATTGTTGATGATACACAACTGTTCATCGACATATAAGACATATCCTATGTGAAAATAAATAAATGTGCCTGATTCTGCACACATTCAAAACATTTTAAACAGGGCAGGGGTCATGTTGGTGAAAATTTCATTCAAGATATTTGAACTAAAATTTGACCTCAGTCACCAACAAAGTCATTCAAACTACTGCAGATAAGTATTATTGTATCGTGTCATAGTCAAATACATCTGATTTCTTTTAAATATTGAATTAATCGAAATAAACTTAGGTGAAAACTTTCTTTTGCCCGGTAGTTTAGAAAATTATGAAAGGTATGACCAAAATAGATCATGTTTACATCTTCATGCGAGGCTCTGGAGGTGTAAGCTTCTTGGTGAACATCAGACTATCTCCTTTTACTGGGAAACTATCAGACTATAAAACCGAAGGAATATTATAGATTATAATTAAAAGACAACAAGAGCCTGACATCTATATATGTGTATGCTATCTACAACTACAATCTAACTACAACCTAGTAGACTAATAGACACTGAACAATTCTTTCACGACCTGCAACAACAATTTTGTACTTGGCAAGGTGTGGTGTGTTACAGGATATCATAGAAGGAGTCGACGAATTACAACTAAGAGAAACAAGAAGACATAGTCATCAACATCCCCCGCCAGACACAAGAAATGAGAACAAGGGCAATAATTCAAGAAGAAATAATTGTGCGCTTATCATTTTCTTTCCATTAAGGTAACGATACCCTCAAGCCACACAACTGATTTGATGTTAAACAATGTCTGAGAAAAGCTATATCCTTGGATACTTGAAACAGAGTCGAAAAAGCGGAACAAGGGGAATAACTCCGGAAAAAATAATCACATGCTTCTTCTTTTCAAACTCCATCAAGGTATCGATGACCTTAAAGTACACACCAAATTTGGTTATCCTATCTTAAATAGTTTCTGAGAAAAGCTGTCCCCTTTGGTGATACCTTGAACAGAGTCCAAATGTACAGAACAAGGGCAATAACTCCGCAAAGATTAATTGTGTGCTTCTCATTTTCGAACTCCATCAAGGTACTTATGCCCTCAAGCCATCCACCAAATTGGGTAATCCTATCTTAAATAGTCTCTGAGAAAAGCTGTCCCCTTTAGAGATAGCATGAACCGAGTCCAAACATACGGAACAAGGGCAATAACTCCGGAAAAATAATCACACGGTTCTTATTTTCGAACTCCATCAAGATATTTATGTCCACAAGCCACACACCAAATTTAGAAACTCTATCCTAAACAGTTTCTGAGAAAAGCTGTCCCCTTTGGAGATACCATGAACAGAGTCCGAAAATACGGAACAAGGGCAATAACTCCGGAAAAAATAATCACACGGTTCTTATTTTCGAACTCCATCGAGGTATTTATGTCCACAAGCCACACACCAAATTTGGAAATCCTATCTTAAACAGTTTCTGAGAAAAGCTGTCCCCTTTGGAGATACCATGAACAGGGTCAAAAAATACGGAACAAGGGCAATAACTCCGGAAAAAATAATCACATCGTTCTTATTTTCGAACTCTATCGAGGTATTTTTGTCCACAAGCCACACACCGAATTTGGTTGTCCTATCTTAAATAGTTTCTGAGAAAAAGTGTCCCCTTTATAGCGGACGGACGGACGCACGGACGGAGCCCAAACCTATATCCCCCTTCCACTTCGTGGCGGGGGATAACAATGTATCCTTTTACCAATGCTAATGGAGAAATATGATAGATATGATATGTCAGGAAGATCCCAAAGTGATCAATGTAGCAGCGCCACAAGAATCATATAGTAAACGTGACTTAAGAAATGTGCCACAAGACTTTCTGTTTGACAACAGCATTGCAAAATCTCTCCTTCAATGGATAAAAAAACACAAGAAGAATGTAATACACACCAAAGAGACATTGATAGCATGTACAGCATATTCCTTAAAGCATTAAGAGAGGAAATGGACACTACAAATCATAAAACTATGTAACTTTTGATGAAGTTCGCCGACGATACAAAATGGCATACAAAAAACAAAAACAGGAAGAGTGAAGTGAGTCGCTGACAAATACGACATTATTTGGAGAAAAAAACACTGGAAAAGTGTGAATACCTTTGATTCCAGATGTAACACTGGGTGAGGATAATTCAATTCCAACTGACCACAAGGATGTGGTGGAAAAGTAGAAAGATCATTCCTGCACTTTATTTAACGCCAGTGAAGACAACGCTTACACTGTCTATAACACTGAAGACCACAACACCAACACTGATAATGCTGATTGTGAACCCCTCAATTAAGCTATAAGTGAAGCAGAAGTCACTAAAGATGTCTTACTCACTAAAGCGAATAAATCTCCTGGAATAGACACTATTCGTGCTGAAATGCTTAAAAACTCAATGAGTATGAAACTTTTACATAAGATTATAAGATTAAGATTAGCCCCAAATGTTAGCAGTATGCAGAAACTTCTGGACTGTCTCTCAGACTGGTCACAGAAATGGAAACTGTCGGTAAACAAAGAGAAAACAAAGGTTATGCATTGTCAGTTTACATGTGGTGAAATCAGTATTGATTATGGTGAGGAATATAAATACCTAGGCATGTGGCTGAAAGAACACTGCAATAACAAGAAAACTGTGGCTGAAATATGTAAAGCAGCAAACCGAGCCCATGGGACTGTGATAACCAAATTCAAGTATACTATGGGAGGTTTAAGTCACAATGTGTTTACCAAACTGTTTGATACTTATGTTCAACCGGTGTTAAACTACAGTGCCTGTGTTTGGGGTTTGAATATAACAAATTAATCATGTTCAAAATAAACCCTGTCGACTCTTTCTTGGCGTGCGGGAAAACAGTTCGTATTTTGCTGTACGAGGCGACATGGGCTGGAGGAACCAACGGACCTAGATACAAATTGAAGTGTTCAGATATTTCACAAAATTGAAATTTTGGATCCAGACTCAGTTTCAGGAATCCTTCACAGGTGGTCAGTTAGGAGGAAATCATCATGGGACTAGAGTGTAATGGACAGGGTCAAGAAGCATACCATCACAGGTGGTCAGAGTGCTTATGATTATTTTAATAATAATAACAGGTCAGTGTTCCTGGACCAAGTCTTACAGGAATGAGCTAAGAGAGACAAAGAGAAATGGTATTCAGATCTACTTAATGACAAGAACAACTTCAATGGAAATAAATTAAGAACATGTAGACAGTTTTAACAGGAAATTGATACATGCCACAATGTCAAGATGTCTCTATCAAGACATTAAAGCAAAGTTGTGTAAACATTAGTTCCATTACATCATGATATGATTTTATCGGTGTCTCCAATAGGTTACGTATTGTCTTTTTACCCTCCAATAGTTTCTACCTAATGTTCAACCTCCAATAGTATCGTGTGTTGTAGTTCTGGGTACATCACCAAAACGCAACCATTGTTAAAAAATTAAATTGCAATAGATACCTTTTTCAAATAACCATCTTCATCAAAGACGTACAGAAGAACAAAACACAGTTCAAAATGTTTATTTAGAATGACAGCGCCACAACTGTACCATCAGGCAAATCAAGTTTTATGTTCCTTTTCGTCCTCGCGGCGCTCGATGTTGACGTCATAGGAGGTACGACATCCGTCGTGGTGGTGGCTGTGCAGGTGGCACTGGCTGGTCTGGTGACGGTACAAGGGATCTTTCCCCTAATCACGTCACTGACACGATCTTCCATCTCCGATGATGTTCTCTATAAAGGGGAAATGATATAAAATACAAATGTTTAACAGGGTTTTAGCATTTATCATTACTTTAAATAATATTATAATTTTATACAAGGAAAACTGAAAACGTTGTATATGCTTTCCCGTTACATAGCATATGTTGCACTAATACATTACAATTTCTAAAGTAAATGTACAACCTTTGACCTAACTTTTAAAAAATAAATCTAATTTCAATTACTATTTGGTAAGTAAAGTACCTTGTAGCTTCTTATAGCGAGAGATCTGTGGCCGGTGCGTTCAGCAATCAGTTGTTCATCTATTCCGTAGTCATACAACCGAGTTGCCGCCGTTGCCCTCAGAGAATGGTTACTGTAGAAGCCAGGAAACCCTGCCTTCTTACACAACTTCGCCACTGTTGACCTCAGCGGGTGTTTTCCGACTGCGGAATCGGCATACCATACGTCATCCTTTGCATACTGAAGCGGCCGAAGATAAAATGCTTGGCACTTTCCAGATCTTGGCCTGTAAAAATATTCCAAATAATTGTCTTGAAAGGAAATGCTTCTTTCTAAAATGAATGTGTGATAATGAACATCATATATGTAATAACTTTCGTGTGGTTCCAAAATAACCATTTTTTAGCAAAAGCTATTGAACTAACTGTAATTTCAACAATATGCACATCAAACCATCAATGTATAAATCGATCATCAACTTCATCAATCATGTGTGTTACTTGCTTGAAAATGGAATAATTAACAACTTGTTCGTTTATGTTACTTTTTGTAATGATTTGACTATTGCATATGTTTAAAGATGCTACAAACCAACATGTAAAACACTGCTTACGAGAGAACATATCGTCTTAATTTGCATGGATATGTAAGATTCACAATTTATTTGAAATTGTAATATTCGTACCAATGTCCATTAATTCAATTCTATGAAATGAAAACTTGCCGTTAAATGTAGACGCGAAAATAAGATTATTTTCGAATTGTTCTTAGATATATGCTTCTGAAAACAGAAATTTTCTATATACATGTAGGAGCATAATATTATTAAAACTTCACCTCAGTGACATGTATTTATCGTAGAGACGTACGAGACACCTCTCTGGCTGCTCCTTATTTGCTGATACCCTAATGGACTTCTTCTCTATCTTCCGGCTGTTGAGTCATCCTCTGTTTGTTTTGGAAATATCCTCTGTGTACTTCAGAAATCTGGAATACAAATTCGAACGTTAATTAGTTACATTCAACTCATAGATAATTAGCAGAGAGAATATCGAGATAGCAATACTAGCAATATTCTACTGTGATAGTAACAAATTGAATGCACTAGTATGTCATCCCAAGTGCAAGCATACATATAATCAAATTACAACTTGATATCTTTCATTCAAGATATGGAAAATATTTATTGCATCATTCGATATCAAAACTATCACAAAAATCCAACCCTAAATTCTCATACGAAAGGTAACGCTATGTTCTTACTTGAAGTATTTACGAATAGATAATACGTCAAAGTATACCAATCAAGCATTTCTAGAATGATTTAAACATAAAATCATGTTATTTACAGAGTGCCAATAAGTGAATAATAATATTCAAACATATTGAAATGAAACTTATCTTTTCACAAAATATGTAATATAGCTTTGATTGTATTACCTTGCGCCGTTTGAATCAGATACAATAGTAGGCTGAGAGTTGGGGTCGACACGCAGGTTCGTCGACAGCCCGCAATGCGAAGTGAAGACCGATCAGATATACGAGGGTGTCAAGAAGTTGTTCCGGACGGTCTTCGCCTAACAATCTTTTTTGCCATAGTATGTTTTCTTGATCTCTAGATATGACACTGGCTTGTCGTTTGTCTATCCCAATCCCTTGTTTGGCCAAAGATTTCATTCGACCGTCTAGTACATTTCTTAGGCCCTTAAAGAACGGAGATTCGAAGAAGTTGATTTCTGTTCCTTTTCTTCTTATGTAATATTGCAAGGCAGTTAATATTTCATATAGAGTGTTACCCCTATATTCCTCTCCTTTCTTGTTCCTCACTTCCATTACGAATCTCATCAGAATCTGATTTAATTTGCCTTCATCATGTGCTAAGTTCAATATATCCCTGTCTAACATTACACCATCATGCAAATTTTTTCGCAGCCTTTCCTCCACCCATGCCTCGAATACGCCGTTAGCCCATCTACTCTTGGCCTCTGTGTTGTCAGAATGTGCAGCATTACATAGATTTTCTATTTGCCTGACGGTTACAGGTTCCGAAAATCTGTCAGTTTTCGGGGGTGGGCAAGGAGGATAAGGAGACCCAATTTTGGACAGATTTTGTTCAATTTCTTGAGAAGCTACAACAAGTTCAGTGTCACTACCGGAGAAATTAGGAGAGGATTGTTCAATATCAATATTAGCAACAATGTCATCATCAGCTTCAATCAAATGTTCAAAATCAGAATTTATTTCGACATCAAAAGAACACTGAAAACTGTTTTGCGTTATGAAAACATCATCATCATCACTAGCCATGTTCCCTGTCAGGTGGAAAGTTGTAATGTGTTGATGCACGTGAAGTTAAGGTTTATAAAGCAGGATAGCCCTCCAATAGTTTACCACGAGGAGTTGCGTTTGCGCGTTACGTTTTCAACCGTTTTCATTACCTAACACACTTTAACTCCAATAGTTGACAGTGACTTTGCTTTAAGTTAGATATGGTCCGAAAAGTCTCCATTAGTTTGGCACGTGGGACTCGTCCACGGCCTAACGGCCTAAGACAAGTCCCTCGTGCCAAACTAATGGAGACTTTTCGGACCATATCCTACACATACAGTAGTATAATAGCCTCCTTGCGCTGTGGTAGCTTGCCTATTAACATTGAACGTGGAAGATATTCCAAGCTAATCACACCTTTTCTGAAAGACTCTGTGCACTCTCTGTGAAATGTATAGACGATGAATTTCTTTTTGACGTTGAGTGCAGTTTCTTTGATGACTCCAGACGGCTTATGTATAACGTTGATAAACAACAAGAACCTAATTTCCATATTTTTTCATATTTTGAGAAGTTTATCTCGCCTTTTACAACTGATAAAATTCAATATCAACTGTCAAAGAGTGTCCTTTTTATGTACAGTAAAAGGCGTTTGTGCATATGATAAACTTTCAGCTAAACTGTACAATTTGTCCCTTTTTTAAGTCTCCTTTTAAAATGATGTGTGGTACAAACTTAGTATTATGCGAGCTGATTCACTTTGTTTATTTGTGAAATTGTGTGTTTCAAGTTGAGTGCTTTTTGTTTGGAAAAGGGTTGCTTGGTGAAAACTGATAATGCCTGCAGACAGAATGGATGAGAATGGGTGAAAAGGGGAGTGGAGGTGTGGGGAACGGGGGTTGGGGCATGTGTGAATGTGTGACCTGATGAATGATGTTGAGTTAATATGAGAGTTTGAAGGGAGTAAGAGTATGTATGCATGATGTATGTATGTATGTGTGTATGTGTGTATCTTAGTATGTGTGTATGTATAATGTGATAACGCGTGGATGTGTGAGTATATGTGTGTAGTGTATGCATGTGTGTACATATTAATATACTAATGTACTAATGTATGGGTATGTGTATGTATGTGGTGTAGACAGGTACTAATGCACCAATGTACTAATGGATGGATATGTGCGTATATGTATGTATTGTATACATGTACTAATGTATGTATGTATGTATGTATGTTAGTATGTGTGTATGTATAATGTCTCTCTCTCTCTCTATCTCTCTCTCTCTCTCTCTCTCTCTCTCTCTCGGCCTCTCTCTCGGCATCTCTCTCGGCCTCTCTCTCTCTCTCTGCCTCTCTCTCCCTCTCTCGGCGTTAAACCGTTTGACGAGCAATTTTGAATATTTTACGACTGCTTCTGTGGGAAATTTGGCACACGGGGTATTGTAATTTGGTGTTCAACTTACATCATGGCGCCTGCATGGCATCGTCGCAGGGAGATATGCATTGAAACCTGCAAGAATCGGTTGGAACTACCAACCATGAGTGCCACTGCGCTGAAATTAAGTCTAGCATTGCGCTGCATGTAGAACAGTTCTCCACAGCAGACAAAGTTGCCGAGGCCCTCTCGGGATTCGAACCCCGGACCAACGATTTTGGGATTTACAAGTCTCACCCCGGAGATAAAGAAATATAACTTCCACTTACGCTTTCTCGGGCAATTATCAATGTACATAACCGTTTGCCCCGGGTAATTATCTTAATAATGACCCTCTGTGAAAGTTAGTGTAATGGCAGACTATATTGAATAATAATTCAAATATCAATCTGCAAATGTTATACCCAACAGTCGTGTGGAAACCGAAACCTTCAAACAAACTCAACAATGATCATACCACTGTACCACAACTGCTCAGCTGATTTAAGCGGGCCACCCTCCGTCCTTTGGATATGCCCTTGTACTATAATGTTATTAATTAAGTATTTCCGTATTGGCCCAGATACAGGTCCGAGGTCTGTTGTATTGGCCCGAGACGAAGAGACGAAGTAACTCGGCCAATACGGAAATGCTTAATTAATGACAATTTTATTAATTAACTTCTTTTCATTCTATTTGCACAACACTAGACATCTCATTTATATTGAAATGATAATTATAAACAAGATTGGTGAACAAATAGCACGGGTCAAAGTTATGAAGCGACAGCTTCGGACTTCCACCAAAAGTGTAACTGCGCATGTCAGACTCAAATTGGCCCAGTCTGTCTCGTATTGGCCCAGTTTTTCAAGTATTGACCCAGTTTTTCCCATATTGGCCCAGTTGTCGAATCATATGTCTAGGCCGTAAATGCTGTATAAGTGCCATAACATTGATAGTTAATTAATAATTGTTCATAATGTCCGTGGTTCATGCCTTATCCTGGTCAAGGTTATAATATATTTTCTTTGAGGCAGTGTACATTTATGGCTGGTCCACTGTAAACACAAAGCTAATATTCTCCATTTCCAACCACCAAAGATGACAAGAATATGAAAGTATTAAAAAGAATGTTTTCATTGACTTTTTTCAAGAAATAGGTTGTATGATGTATGCATAGTCCTTTGTCAACTGGTGTCAGAGAAGATGTTATGAAATGTTTCAGCGATAATGCGTACCATTCTCATATTTGAGTAAGTCAGGTCCAAATGTAAATACTTGGATCTGCTAGTAGCAAGGTACCTCCACACAACATTTCAGCTTCAGGGGTGAAGCATGTTTTTCCATTGAGAGGTGGTCAGATTTAGTTTAAACCATCACTTCACTGAATACAGATTTTGTACTCTCCAACATAAAGCTCCAAACAATAACAGGGTAAGATCTTTGATATTTTGATTTCCTATTTGATATGATACATAATTAACATTCAAACTTTTAAAGTATATTTCAATTTTTAATTTTCTTAAATATCATGTTTATTGCAGGGAGTGATGTTTTGTCCTACATACCGGTACTACAAATTCTATGGAACATTTCCCTTCTACCTCAGAAGACTTCAATTCAACGTTATTTACTCAGAAAATTACATACAAAATGAAGACAGAAAACAAAGAATGTATTTACACGATGGTTTATTCAAAATATATGAATGCACCTCTGGTTTAAGCTGTTTAAATATCAGTGCCATACAATGAAAGGAAGAAAATAAATCTTGGATGAAATTGAATAGTTTAACCAAAGAACATCT
Source organism: Gibbula magus (assembly GCA_936450465.1). Taxonomy (NCBI): domain Eukaryota; kingdom Metazoa; phylum Mollusca; class Gastropoda; order Trochida; family Trochidae; genus Gibbula; species Gibbula magus. The sequence continues at coordinate 19,732,366 of OW388299.1, read as the reverse complement.
TGAAAAGAATCATAATTTAGTTAAAAACTCTTCAAAAGTATATACACCTGGACAGTTGACATGCAGCCTAAACTTGTTAACCCTTAATCTGCTGAGGTGTTTCTGGCTCTCAAGTGTTTCATCACTGAGGATTATAGTCAGTAGCACCTAGTTTGTGTATAAACTAACTAGTTATTCATCTTCATAGCTTATATAACTGATATTCATCACATTTATATCCTTATCAACTTATTTCAAATTGGTTATTTTATGTTGTGAAGCATAAATACATGAGATAATTAAAACTAATTCTAGGGGGCAAATAAACCATTAAAGATTTTAATAAATTAAAGCAAAGCAAAAAGACAAGAGATGATGTCAATTTATTTATTGTTCAGTAAATTTGTGATTTACATGTAATTCTGTGACATGATATATTCTATTCAAAAAGAAATTCAGGTACCAGTAATTACATAATATTACATTCTGCACCATCAGAACTTTACTCTCACAAGTCTTATCTTTGAGCATGTTGTCAAAAACTTTTCCAATAAGAATAAAACAAACATAATATATATTCTTTCTAGTCTGATTAAAATCGACGGTTTTCCCCGAGGACTAAAAATAGCGTTCAGGGGTGTCCACGCCAAACCGTCTGATAACAGCCCGTAGACTTCCGTGTTCTGACGCAATTCAGATAACCAATCACAAGACGTCCAACAAAAGCTTTCAGTGCGAGAAGCTAGGGGCAGATAACTCCAAAAAGCTCTCCTGTCGTCTGTTCCGAATGCTTTCAAAACAGAGACCGTTTAAAAACTGTGATGTAATTGGTCAGCTATTTGACTGGGCTTTGGCTGCGCTAAACTGGTACTGAACACGCACCTATATGAGGTGTTCTCAGACCTTGTGGCGAGGAATCTACAGAACCTGTTCGTATCCCGGTATTTTGCACAAAAAAATCCCCTCGGAGCAAGGTCAATTTTAATCAGACTGATATTCTCTCTTGAATTTAACAATGCAAAATCTTTCTAGAATAACAATTGTACAAATTACGAAAATGGATTGTTTCAGATTTCATTACCCAGAACATTTACCTGTAGAGACCATAAAGTTCTATGTATTTTCGAAAAGAATAACTTCATTCATTGAAAAAAACACTTATTATAGAATAAGGACAGAAGTCCAAAATTTTAGTATGATAAATGAAATACATTAACATACAGAGGTGTGTAAGATCAGAACTTATGAACTAACAGATGCAGATACGAATGCGACTTCAAATAGATGAATAACAATGTTATTAACAAAGTCAAAACTTCTATTTACTTTACCTTTATTTCAAAACTTCTTGAAGCTAGAAAAGCTATGGCAAATACATTAAAAGAATAAAATATTCAATGCTGACAATTTCACATACTATGCATGAACAAAACAATATTTTGTAGACTTTTCAGAGGTCGAAGTTAACCTTTTCAATGCAGTAGCCATTCGGACTACGGTAGTGCATCTTAAAAAGTAATAGTCCAGACTTATTTCAGCTAGCAAAAAACATCTCCATGATCATGTCATCTCAAATTGTAACTAATATTATGGACAACCTGTTTCACACTTTACTAGCCCAGCTTCTTTTTCACAAGTTACTACCTGACTAATTTTGAACCCTGCAGTTTTATCATATCTGTCACACAAAAAACATTATAGACAATAATGACTCATGAAGATGAATACCAACTAAACATTGAATTATTGTAAAGGAAACCTTTGTAACTCAAACAGTTCAGAACCAAAAGATCTAAACTTTTCTTATCTGTGCATGAACAAGGATATTACATAATATATAACTAGTCTTGAATATACACACAAATACAGTTATGTTATTTGCAGTTCTACATATTTTACACGATATAACCTCACAATGAATTCTGAATGGGCGCATACAGAATTTGACCATAAATATTTTAGATGGATGAGGTCACATGGGTCTTATTCCACTCGCTGTGCAAAGTAGGGGAAACGTTTATTACTCATTATTCTGAGCCTGGCTTACATTTTTATGAGAGTTTCTACAAATACATCAACAGTTAGTAAAAGTATCCAACCACAGATAAGCCTGTTGATTTGGGCAAGAGGACAACTTTACTATCCCGAAGTCAGCCATGTAGAAATCAAAAAAACATTTATTCTTCATTCAAGGTTCAAATTTCTTCTTCTCTTATAAGATTATGCAAAAACAAAGATCTCATTTTTCCTTGAGAGGTTATAATAGGTATAAAACCCAAGTGAATGAATAAAGGCTGGTAAATATTCAATAAAGCTAATAACACATTCCTCTTTCATTTTAAATTACCATATAAATCCACAAAATTACACTTTAGGAATGGCTACTTCTCAGGGATTAGGTGATGCCGTACATCCAGTATCATAGAGATGAAGTAGACTTTACCTTTCCAAGTTTATTCCATAAACTGTGAACCACTTCTTGACATTTTGGAGGTCAGATAGAAAAGTGTATACCAAACTCAGAATATGACTAAATAACTATCTTTCACTGAATCTCAATCTTGCTGATGTAAGTGTCGACTCCACACACTGTCATTCAAGTAACATATGGCATATGAGATGAGGAAAGTTCATGTCCAGGGCACTGCTAGGAGTCTGTATGTAGTGATGAATACAGAATTATCCATGATACCTGTAAAATAGAATTTCAATGTTATAGAAATATTTTGGGAATATAAGTTTTTTTTTAAATGAGATGGTTCACTCTATTATAATGGTAGGGAGACTACTCTAAACGTGTGCATTCAATATGTGCAGACTGATAATTCTTCAAATCAATAACAGGGGCGGATACAGCTTTTTGAGTGGGGGGAGGGTGCACTTTTCTAGACCTGGAAAATGCTCTCAATGGTCATTTACAGTACTTGGAACTCTCTTGGGGGGTTCTCTGGATCCGCCACTGAATAAACATTCAACGTTCTAATGGAAGGGAGACTACTCTAAATATTATGCAATGAATATGTACAGACAAATGCTTTTGTAAATCATTAAACATCAAAAGTTTCTGCCTGTTGCAAACACCAGTTAAAAAGATAGCAATAGCGAGCCCAGGTTTATTGCTGAGATGGAAATATAAATAACTATCTTTTGTCATAATTGTGGAGGTTATTATTTTCATTGCATTAACTTGTACAACATTAATATAAAAGAATGTTTTAAGTTTTGGAGCATACTGTCTAATATAGGCAAATGATTGAATGATAAAACACTTCCAACTGTGAAAGAGTAAGGAAAAGCTGTCTGTTGACAACGTAGAGAATACTTCACATTTGTTGTTGTATATTGGCATTGAAAGAAGTAGAAAATCTTGACGTTTAGTTTCATTGTAGTGGTATTAAACTTGTATAAGAAATGTAAAAAGTATGCATCACATGTTAGATATAATGCAAAATTTAATAACTTGCATTTTGGGAATGTTTTAGTCATTTTACATTATCAAAAATAAAACATTTACCATAATAATGCATCTAATGTTGCTTTTATTAATTCATAAATGTGCTAAGCTGACATTAATTGTTATAATATAATCAATTGAAAAGGTGTAATAGAAGTACCATAAAAGATGAAAATGACGTCATTAAGCCTTCTTTTAAAATCTCTGATGCTCCGCCATATTCCTCCTCATCAACTCTCTGGAAGGTGTTGTAGTAGATGTAAACGATCGCCACATTGATGATGAAAAACCTGAAAAGAAATAGATGAGGAAGGCTGGTCATCATGAATTCTATGTTCAAAGTGTATACATAAATTTGCTCGTTTATGACATCAATGATGACACTTTATATGAACTGCAGCTTAATTATTTTCAAATGTGTCATTAAAGATTTATTCTTACCCAAGCGGGCACAGATATGCCGGGTATTTAAGTTTTCATAATGGTCATGGGCTTTACAGTTTTTTTCTAAATATAACTTGCGTTTTGATTAGTTGAGGGAACTACTTTGCGCTCATTCATGAATTGCTTAGCTATCCTGTTTAAGCTAAATCAAATAATTGAACAATTTCGAGCATACCTATTTGAAGTCACACGTCAGTAAAACAAATTAAATATAAAATCATGTTCAACCTAAGTTTCCGAGACCGTAATTACAGTACTAAACTTGCAAGGCGAAGCAGCATGCAAAAGTCGGCGGCTGCACTGCCCTGACGTCATTGCTTTGTGACATCATTAACCATGACGTCATTTGGTGATGCAATTACACTCCTATCTTGCATTCCAACAGTGCGATTGTTAGTTCACGTTTTCACTAATTTTCTCTCATTCTGCAATATAGTTTACAATATAAACGAGTTGTTTACTACGTCAGTAAACCGTTTTGGCAATAAAATTCAACAGTTACTTTAGAATAGTTCTAAAAAAATAGAGCAAGTTGCAAACTATTTAGATATGCACATCTTGAAGGTGTGAAAGAGTTTATGAATGGTGCATGACTACAATTTGTATTTTACAGTCTTAATCAAAGATTGTGAATTGGGGTCTTCTTTTTCGATATTTACGCATTAAAATGATCTTGGGTAAGAGAAAGAATAACTGACTCGCTAAAGCTCGGAGTTTATCACAATAATTAACTCTATTAATCCGGAATTCCTCGCAACTCGTTGATTATTCTTATATTATCCAACAGGTAGTTTATTTTCTTTGATTGTATTTTGAATCACTTGCTGTATCATTTAGATCACGAAAATACCATCAGTCGTTTTCTCAAAAGGATCAGATTGGGCCATGTCCAAGTCAATGGACCAATACACCAAGCTGGATGTCAAAATACAATGTTGCTCATTTGAGAGAGAGTGTTTTTGTTGTATGTTACACTCAGTGTATTACAGGGATATAAGATGAGGTGAGGTGAGTTAAGGTATTTCACTTATATGACGGCTGCTAGTATTATTGCAGGGAGAAAGCTCTGAACACCATGGTGGCTAATAGTATTGCGGTGAAATCTGCAAGCATTGGCTGGAAATAGTGAACATTTTTTGTTGCAGTGTCTGGTCATCAGACGACTGTTGATGTGACTGAATGATAATAAGTTGTAACGAACATGTAACCAGAAATACCGGGAGCAGAAAGGTCTTGAATAAAGAGCATGGACCGGACCATACATTGTTTGTCATCGATGACATTTGAGCTAAATTAAAACAAGGAACATTATAGGTGGTACTATGCTGACATTCAGTGGAGCATTGCACCCAAACCTTATTTCATGTAGAACAGTTCCCCACAGCAAACAAAGTTGCCGAGCCCCTGGCGGGATTCAAACCCCACACCTGAATCAGAAACCGAACACGCTATCCCACCCCCATGGGGATGTAAGAAACATAATCCTTGCCCATTTGATGTAAGATACATGACTGACACAAGTTGGTGCATATAACATATCAGCCTGCTATCATGCCACTCGGGCCGCCCCGTCATGGGATGGGTGATATACCTCACAGATATTTTTATATACCATAAATCTTTGAATTATCGCCTGCTTTAAATTATCACCAGTCTTGAATAAACACTTGGTCTAAGCCCCCACCAAAATATATAATTGCCTGCCTTGAATAATCGCGGGGTTTCATTTAGCAATGGAAACAAATTGGTAAATATCGCCTTTTTTGTAATATTTGCATTATGTAGGCATTGGTAAGGGAATCTTTTACAAATTTCACAATGAGAAAGGATGTTTTTTGTTTCAATTTTTAACAATTGTATACACATATTATGGCTTCGAAAAGAATAATTGCCTGGTCAATTTGGTGTTCAAAATTAATAATCGCCTGGTCAATTTGGTGTTCAAAATTAATAATCGCTGGGTGATTATTCAAGGATTTACGGTACACCACTTGTGTCACCATGTATATATTTTGTGTTTGTAGTAAACAAAAAGAGATTTACAATGCCAGTCCCAGGATTCCTTTGAGCGGTATTAGTCCCCAAATGACTCCAATCACAACACCCATAATCTGTCGAAGCCAGTATACCACATCGAGAAATTCATCCTGAAACAGAAGAATATTATGGCGGTTTACTTTATACGTGAATTGCAACAAATGTTGAATAATTTGATTGATCAATTTACCATGTTTAGACTTGAAGAGCATACCCTAATGTTGGTAAACACTGTTGCTGTTGCAAGTTCAAAAAATTACTAGCCTATATATATAGGTAGTGGAATTGTTATATTAAAGGGGCCGTTCTGTCGGCAAAATCCGCCATATTGGATTTTGTGCATTACGAAAATGAAAACATGCTATATTCTACCTAATTTTACAACATTTTAATGATAAAAGATATACACTGATAGAAAGTTCACTTAGTAACGTGTCACATAGCGTGTCATAAAACTAATAAACAATTTGCTTTTATGCCGTAGAAAACTTTTCCCCACTCGCAGCACCGATGTATGGCTTCACTTCTCATTGTTTTTATTTTTCAATAAATGAACGCTTGTCTTAATTAAGTTGCGAATTATAAATTCATCCAAATATTACCTTTATCAATATGTTTTAACTTGACTGTGTTTTAATCATTTATTAGTAGCATATTTGTGTAAACGGAGATATCCTCTCGAATTTCGTTTCCACAAAAAATACCCCGATAGAACCCTCCTTTTAACTCCTGTTCTGTTCACTGTACTGTACTGTACCTTCATCATATTTAAAGTGAAAAATACTAAATTAATGATTTGGTTTCACTTAACAAGTGTTTTTGCAGTGTATGGTGTAGCTCTACCTTTGCAAGATTGAAAATTTCACTTAAATTTGGAAAGATGATTCCTACCTAACTAGCTAACATATAAAAATAATTAAATAATCTTTCTTAATAACAATTATGTGTAAATAGACTTTACAGAAACGCGGCTATCGAAGTCAAAGCCGGTTGGTTGGTTGGTCACCCACCTTGTCCGACCACTGAGCATCTTGAGTAAACGCTTTGGAAACTGTGGCCGAAGTTGTTGTTGCTGTTGTTGTTCCATTTGATAGCTGTTTGTTAACGCTTCTTTTAACTGGAGTTGTCGCCATATCTGTGTCTTATTAAAACCACGCCCTAAAGAGATATAAGCTGTTTAGTTTCAGCGTCTAGGATAATCCTACCACATGAAAATATTAAAATCGTACCTCCAGAGTGGAGAGTTGAAGGTTTAGAGTTACTTCCCTTTCATTGTTTCCAATGCTGTTGCTCAAGAACACCGTGCGAAAGGTCTATTATGATTAGGTACATTTCGAAATGATTTACTTTATTATCTATAAAATTGGTTTATTGAATATTCTTAAAATTCTAGTATTTTGAAATAGCATGTTGAGAGCTGTTTGCTAAGTCTCATTTACACTTCTCTCCCACGTGGTTGTACTCGACTATACGCCAGGCAGTAGGCAAAACATATTTAAATAAACATTAGAAATCTTATTCGTGTGACTTTTCAAACCCACTTTGATAGATATGTGAAGTTTGCATACACTAGTACTACCTGAAGTATTATTTTGTAACGTTAATCGCATATCTTTAAACAAAAATATAGGCCTAGCTATTTTGCTAATAAAACAATATGAAGAATATTACTTTGATGAAAGAAATGACTTTGACGAAAAAAACATTACTTTGATGAAAATAACCGACTTTGATGAAAATCAATTATTTTGATAAAAAATAACTGATGAAGACAATTACTTTGATGAAGAAAATGACTTTGGTTAGAGAAATTACTTTGATGAAAAAACGAACTTAAATGAACTTATATAACTGACTTTGATAAACGATTAAAATACACAGCTGGAATACAACCTGCAATAAACAATTATTAGAAAATATTTATTTGTAATTATAGAGTCGCCGTTGAACAAACAGTGACCCAGTGGGAGATTTAAAACAAATTGCCTTTTCGTCAATCACTCCTCGCTAAATGTTGATATACGCTGTTGTTATAGAAATAGATATTTCTTTACATCACGGGATAAATAGAACTCCATATCGCTTGATGGAGTCACGTGAATGTCATAACATTAACCAGGAACAGCGCAAATAATACCATACCCCAAAACACGGAAGTGTTGACAAAATCCGTTGATACGACAATCACACAAACGCGGCAGTATCACTTCCGTGTTATTTCTGTCAACGACTAGGATATCAACAGCAGAAATTACTAACGCTATGTTATATCATTTCAGCTGAGGTTTTCACAAGTAACAGGTAGGCAGTGTGCGTTGATCGCATGTGTATGCACGGTACAATACTTATTATTTTAAAATGGTGTCATGTGGATGCATGGGTTTCTGGAGAGTGGATGCAACGTTGACAGCGTCTGATGTGATTAGGATTTTAATGCTTTCTTAACAACTATATTTAATGACAAAAATGGAAATATTACAGCATTAAATCTATGTGAAAACGAAGAGCCAGCATATATGTCGATTTAAACTGTTTTCAATCTATGAGTGTTCGTTTGATTTGAATTAAATGAGAATGGACTGTATCAAGTCTCTCTGATTTATATCAAATATTAGTGTACTTAGCTTCATGGTTTTGATATTTTTTAAAACAAACTCATTTGAACATTATTATTATTTGAAGTTAGCTAAGTGGTAGTTTAAAATATATTCTCGATCGCAAAAATCAGTTCAAACATGAACAAAGTTGTTTGATTTTACGGGCGCATCATTAAATGTTAACTTCAACTTTTCGATTCGACAAACTGTCTTAGCCATAGAAATACCCAGTTCACTTTTAAATATATTTTATAACAATTGGAACAGAATAAAGCTTAACGTTAGGTATAGCAATACTATTGCTGATATGGTACCTGATTTTCAAGGCAAGGAGAATTATTTTATTTTTTTTAAATGTTTATTCCCGAGAAGTCACATTACATGGCATATGTGCATAAGCATAATGACAGCGTTTCGAGATATTGGTACAAGCACAGTAAAAATACATTCGTTGTTGATTTACAGGTCATGAAGCAATGTTGACAATCTTCATACACAATAATATGGCCTCATCATTGTAAACAATAACTTCTTCCAGCACATTGTAAACAAGATTGAATGGATGATCAAGACAATCAAGATCCCATTAATAGAAAGTTATATTAATAGAGAATTAAAAAAAACATTATATCGCACAAATGTTCGGTTTACAATTCGATGTGATAAGGATAACATATAACGTGCTTTGGTCTATATATAGACATTGACAGTTGTTTGTTACGGAGGAAGACGTCGTAACGAATAACAGTGATTGTATAACCGGTTCTTCTTTCGGCTTGGCGGAGTATAGGATTTTTGCCAGTAAGTATGTAAGTTTTTATGTTTCATATCATGGTACTATTATGTAGAATTTATTAATAACATATAGCAACATATTGGTTTGAATATGTACATTTTACCATCATTAACCTTGAACTTACTGCAATAATAGCTTAGCTTCTGTAGGCATTCTTCTTCTGAGTGAACTTCTGTATTCTAATGTCTTTATCTAACTTCAAAGAGCTTGGGTATTCAAAGTAAATATTGTCAGCTTTTTGTCTTTACTAGATAGTTTTATAAGGGGAATCTCCAGGGAATCAGTTGTTGGTGATGTGACTTTAATTGTGTACATCAGGTCGGTAAAACCCATGTCGGTGACCATATTTTATATTGTTTAGCCTTATATATTTCGCTAGTCTGCCATTATCTTTGTATTCTTATATGTTGTAAACAGTTAAATAATAGTTATTATAATAATAACAGTTAAAATCCATTTTAATTTATGAAATTGTTGTGTGATATTTTTTAAATCTTGTTATGTAGAAGATTGAGCTTCTGCGCATTATACCTTCTCTCTGACACATAACAATATTGTAGGTCATGCTCCAAACTTAAAAAGGAAATTGAAACTAGAAATTTCTTTGTTCTATTGTTCGACATAAGTTTCGATCGTTAGAATAGTCTTTTGAGAGTTAAAACAACATGGGACCAAGGATTAAAACAAATCCAGGGTCTTGTAGGCTACATTAACAGCGTGCGATTGTCGGCATCAACAGAACTGAAATATAACTTCCTATTTTTCACCTCCTATTTTCTCCTACGCATTATAAATACGTGATATTAAACTCACAGCCGGAAATATTATCAGAGGAAGTATTATACATTTAAAACAACCAAGATATTGTCAAAACTAATTCAACATCTCGCAAAGGGAAAATATTGAATTGCCAAAAGTTATTTTTCCAATTGTTGTAACCGACATTTTGATAATATTTCATCGGGTTGAATACCGCTTGGGGCTACTACTTATTTTGTGTACACAGCGGGAACGATAAAACAAATGTGTCTTTTTTCAAAAAACATTAATTTTTCGAGTCTAACACATCATTGGGCAAACTGCAGTAATATTTAAGAAATAAAGTTCCCTGTACCCCAATAATAATAATAATAATAATAGTGCATATTTATAAAGCGCACATATCCACGCTCGAAAGCATGCTCAAAGCGCTAAACATATAATGCTAATAAATAATGATAATAGTGATGCACATTTGAATGTGCTCACTTCACACAAACAGCAATAACAAATCAATGTGTACAATTGTTGCAATTGTGAAAGTCCTTATGAACCATAAAACTGAACAAAAAGATAGGCTTTTAGACTTGATTTGAATGATTCAAATGTTGGACATAGTTTCAGATTTTTGGGAAGAGAGTTCCACATGTTAGGAGCAAAATGCTCAAAACATCTCTGCCCAAAGCACTTGAGGTTACACTTCGGCACTGTCAATAGGACGGTAGTCCGAGTACTTTGACGTTATAATAGTTCAGGGCAAAACTATACTTTATTACAAAACACATTGGGGTACAGCGAACTTTATTACTTTTCTAAGATTACCCATAACACAACATTCTGCTTTGAGTAATTTTGCAAGAAAACAACAGCGACTATGACGTCATTGTTCTGTTGTGACGTCATAGTGTTTCCTGGGGTTGCCAAATGCGGATTTCGTCGTTTTGGTGCAAGTACAAATGTAGCTTAAAATTTAAGACCAATTCGGATACAAAAGAACATATTCCTTCAATAATTGCTATAACAACGCTACCGTTGTTTAAGGACATTATCATTTGCAGAAAAACACGGTCTTTTCAACTGCCCTCTTTCGTTGGGTTACCATTGGCACACGTGACTACGAGGGGAGCGGGAACGTCATTCAATTGTTACGTCATCACACAAACTATACCTTTATCGTCTGATAAAGTACTTTTATTTCGATTGTTCTAGCCGCTAGGCATCTTAGAAAATCCTATAACATCATCAGTTAATGACATGACAAGGATTTGACATCACTGAGAACACTGCTGATAATGTTATGACGTCACAAAGTTGATGACGTAACAATACTATGAGGCCACAGTGATGATGACATCACAATGCTATGACATCACTGTTGAAGAAGTCAAATGGCAGTTTGGTGTTGTAGATGTGTTCATTATTTTGCTAATACTTGTTGAAGAGTGATTTTGAATTAAGAAATAGAAGACGAGTTGGCGTGCTTTATCGTTGAATAAAACATAGCAGGGAGCATAAAACAACATAACATCTCCACTGTTTTTATATAAAAGCGAGTAACTGTTTAATTAACTCGTTGTCGTGCTTTATCGTAGAATAAAACATAGCGCCCTTCGTGTTTTATGCTCCCTGCTATGTTTTATTCATAGATAAAGCACTCCAACTCGTCTTCTATTTCTTAAATAAAATCTCACCAAACCTCGGATATTTGTAACTTTAATCAACTCGTGTTGATATATTTGATATCAGAAGACACTTGGGTGAGATTCTCTATATGTTATTGCGCTGCAGTTTAAAACTTCTGAAACGACGAAACGTCGGAAGGAAGTCTTTAGTGAACATAGAAAGTGTAATCAATGTTGCTAACCTGTTTACGTCATCTCGTCACCATCTTCATTGACATATAAATTACTTTCAATGAGCTATAATTTTACAATCGTTACAATAATTTAACAGTCTGATTAAAAAGGTCGATTTTAATCAGACTGAATAAGTTAATAACATGAGCAATGACTGTTGCATGTGGCAAACATGAATTTGAAGCGTTCATAAAATCATCATCAGCGCCTTTTCTGACAAGACGAGCAGAACATAAACAAGTTTAAAGATAGGTAATATACATTATTACACAATATGATTAAATCAATTTTGGGGAAATAGTCGATGACAATATAATGAGTTTTCCTACTTGAATGAAGCCCCTTAAGAGTCAACGATTTGAACCAGCGATTACAATTTCAACCAATCAAAGGTGCGACTTGATAAAAATTTCCTCATCCACAACCGTGGATTTCATTCTCTCAGCGTACTTCCTCACTAGCATATGTTAATGTAACCCGGGTTCTATTCGAAACCGGAAATGGGAATATATTTTGTAAGCTAATATACCCATTTTACCTCCTTGGTGTAACGATAAATACATTCAAATAGTGATAACGTTATCTCAATAGAATGACATTTTCCCTAAGGCATCGTTTTCTTGCAATATGGTAAACGGTTACACAAAAACATGCAACTTCTGTACTGATCACGACAATGGAATACCTATTATTTTTATATCAGCTCGTATTTTATTTATTGACATGGTAGCAATTTGGTTGTGAGTGTTGTCAAACTTTGTTCTTCAGGATGGACGTGATGTTGCTGCTGCTGTCGGTACTACTGCAGCTCACCTCGAGCGAGCAGCTGGGCGGGGGATATATCCTGGAGGACCAAGGGGAGATAAGTCTCACCTACCAGCAGGAGTTTCCAGTGCAGACGACACCCAGCGTCCAGGCAGTCCATTTGTCGCTGCACGGACCAAACTCCATGAAGGTGGTCTGGATGAACCCGACTCGGTGGACAGAGAGTTCCAACTTCAGTCCTATTTGCAGCCTTGGGTCTTACTCGACATCTTTGAGCGTCAACTCAACCGGTACTGCGTACTCCTACCCCGACGGTGACTTTATGTGGACTCTGAACATGGCCCTCCTGAACCTCTCGGCAGTGTCTCCAAAAGATGACGTTTACTATTACCGCTGTGGGGACGATAAATTTGGTTGGAGCGAGGTCTTCAATTTTACCAGGCAGCCAACAAATGCCAAACCCGGTGATTCCAAGTTGTACTGGACACCAAGAACATCTGTGGTTGAACGCTCAGAAGAAGCTCCTACCATAGCTCTGGTTGCTGACCTCGGAGTTACCTATGGTGAGCACACCATGGCGTCAATCACTGAACATGTCAACAATGGAAATGTTCAAATGCTTGTGCACGCTGGGGACATCAGCTATGCTGACAGATATGGCGGTAAATCTCACAACAACAGCGAGATATGGGTGGAATACATGAACAGATTGCAGCCAATCGTATCCAGAGTTCCTTACATGGTTTCGCCGGGAAATCACGAAACACAATTTCGATTTGCTGCTTACTTGAACTGGTTGAAGATGCCGTCTAATGAAAGTAGTTCCGGTTCACCGTTCTGGTATTCCTTCGACTACATGGGCATCCATTTCACATCGATATCGACGGAGCACGACTTCAGCCAGAACTCGACTCAGTACAAGTGGATTGAAGCGGATCTAGAGAAGGCGAACCAGAACAGAGACAACGTGCCCTGGGTCATCGTCTTCGGACACAGACCGCTATACTGCAGCAGTATAATTTTCTTCGAAAGGTAGGAATTACGTCGTATTCAGAACTCATTAGTACCTGAAGCGCATATAAAATCTACACCGTTAATATGAACGTTGGAAGTCTAAGCAGTAAGGGTCTATTATGACATTCTTAAAAGCAAGACATCAAGTAGATAAAGTCTGTCAGGGATGGAACCTCGCGTTAGTTCAATTAACTTTCGATTTGAATTCTGAACATTTTATGACGGTTACAGGTTAAATGGCCATGTCACAATGGACGGACACATCTTAAAGGGCTAATACGACCGGGTGTTTTTCATCCAAACGAAATTCGAGGGTATATTTCAAGTGTGTGCCTTTGTGCTTTTCTTGTTCGCCAAATAACGTTCCAACCCATTAAGTTCATACAACAACTGGGTTCCGTTCAATAACAGCGAGCGCTTAAATTGCTCATTGATCGCCTAATGTAACGCTCAAGTAGCGCTCACTCTCTCTTGAACGATACAGTGCAAATTCCTCGAAGTTTGCTCGCCTTGCTACATATAGCGCTACATTGAGCAATCGCGTTCAAGAGAGGTTTAATGTAGCGCTCAATGAGCGATTATTAAGCGCTCGCTGTTATGGATGTTATGGCACAGAGCCCCGGATTATCCTCTAAAATTTTGCGTCCGCTTCGCTTTCGAGTTCTCCTAACGTATTTTGGTATGTCGCATCGGAGATTCGAACACTGGTCGTTTCGACAAGTAACAGTCTCTGTATAATGTCATTATCTTACCAACATCGTTTATTGAAATGGGGTAACTTCCTAACGATAAAGGCAGTGTAATTTTTGTAATCAGGCGATTGTGTTATGCTCCCATCTTGTACCATGCTAGTATCTTACGCCAGTATTGTATCCAGGTGCGTCGTTTTATGCAGGTGTGAGATAGAAGCCCGGAAGTACCGAGCTGAGCTGGAAGACCTGTTTCACTACCAGAAGGTGAACATCTACATGTCGGGACACAACCACCAGTACGAGAGGAGCTATCCTGTCTACAAAGAGAGGGTCGACCGACTCAACTACACCAACCCGCGTTCACCTGTATACGTTGTTAATGGCGCTGCAGGTAGGGGAGCTATTTTATCAATCCTTTTTTTGAAGATGCAATGTTGAAGAGTATTGAAGTTATGATACGAACAATAACCCTATGTTTGCATTTGGGTTGAAGAAATCCACAATGTTCATGAGCCATCACCTGAGCCGTCACTGCATGGTACACGTAGAACGTATGTTACTTCAACGTCAAATATTTTTTGATAAATAGTTATAGTTATAGGTAGATTCTGAAATTATAAGTGACTGACATATGCATGTATGATAATATGTCTTTGAAATTGCCATATCTTTAACTCATTTTTATTTTGTCCAACCTTCAACGGTATTTGATGTTATTATTCCCAAATAAAAAAGTCTTCTGCCAACCAATATCAATGCGAACCGTTTCACACCACTCTATGACGCACCGTGTTCATGTGTCCAGGTAACCTTGAGCCGAATGACCCGACGTTTCAACCCTTCATCAAGTGGCGTGCTTTCGACGAACCGACCATAGAAACAGGCTACCTGTTGCTGACACCGTCCAGGGAGCACCTGCACTTCCGGTACGTGCTCAGCGAACAGCACAAGGTGGTTGACTCTTTCACCGTGACCAGCACATCCTATAAGTAGTTAACCCACCCTGGGTCCTGTGGTGCTATGGAATATGATATATAGGGCTCGTGTGGGTTTATACACAGTGATCTGTATTCCTAGTCTCAGTTATAGGTAACTGTAGCTGATACTACAATTCCTAGTTGGGTGAGACTAGGGATATTGGTTGATTGCAGGATATGTGTCTTCTTGATCAAAATGTATTTTTTAAAATCACATGAACAAATCTAGCAAACAGAACAAGGTGGTGACCATGACATTCTATAAGAAGTTGACCGACCCTGGTTTCTAGTTGGATGAGACTAGGAATATTGGTTGATTGCAGATGAGGGGTCTTCTTGGTAGATAACCATGTTTAAATCAAATGAAAATAATTAGCAAACAGAACTAGGAGATCAATTCAGAACCGTGACAAGGACACCCAATTATTGCACGACACTAATCTCTTGTGTCAAGATACTGAGCTTACCGGTTGATATCTTTACCATCAGTAAGACGCCCTATAATTAGTTAAATGACCTTGAGTCATCGTTACATTTGTTGAAGACGTCTCCACACAAGCTAGATGACGTGTAATTAGTTTAATGACCCTAATTCCTTGTTTCATATGTTTATGTCGTCTTTACATTATACTCAATACTTTATGAGCAGTTTATATTAATACAAAAAAATTCATGAGATTATTGGTTGATTACTTCTTCATTTATCGAATAATTTGGATGTCATAATTGTTTCCCGAACTTGTTTAGCTTTGGTGGAGCGCCATTAAAAGATACTTGCTTATTTCATTTTGCATTTGAAATACATATACCTGTTCACTATGCCACAACCCCGTAAACAAAATGAAAAGCATTGTTTCAAGATTGTCTCGTTTAACATGTAAGTATTTGAATAATGAATATTACCATATAGTAAGTATACATATACTTCATATCTTTCGAAGTATTGTAACACTGAAATGTCGTGTATTTCACACTGCCGTGTATGTTATATGACACACAGAATTGAACTTTGAGAGAATCCATCTTGGAAGCCGACGAAAAGCTGAGAGAAAAATTCGAGTCACTTACCACTTCAGTTGCTACAAAATGTTGATTTACTGTTTCACGATACTCAATACTTCGAGATCACACTGAATGTGTTAGTCATATATATATCCGAATGTCTTGTGGTTGAGCATGTCACTTGTATATATATCCGAATGTCATGTAGTGCAATACCTTCAGTGGCATATGCCTCTTTGAGATTAACTAAATTTCACTTCGTCAGTTGATATGCAATAATACAGAAACATCGTTGGAATAAAACATGCTGTTACTATAATGTGCATCAATTTATTGTCATAGAACGTTTAATATTGTTTGACGTCTTTGCTCAAGTGTTGTTGTATAAACTCACGGGCAAAAGAAAGAATAGGTACAACACCGCAAGATATATTAATCAAGGAGCGATGAACAAGATTGAAACATAGTTACACCATGTCTCTAAAAGAAAACTTTCTTTGTCTGTAAATTTTGAAACATTATCTGGTCATAATTCTGAAAAACACGGCTTTTTAAAAATCGTCGTTGAAATGTGGATTTCTGGCTTATTTTAGGACATCCTACAGCAAGGATGCGTCATTGATTAAAAGTCAAAGGAAGTACATTATGTCGATACCATCTTGTACTAATATAATTTCCATATTTGATACAATTTTACCTTAAATACCCAGAATTATTTCCCAAAATACCTTTTGAAATAGCTATTTCAGCACCCCATGTGTGCTTGAACAGATATAAAATATTAAGTATCATACTCTCACGAATGAAATTGTATATATCTCTTAACGAGATATATCCTCATCACAAACATTCAAAACCGAGTTTATCCGGCAGAAATATTTTGTGTTTGACTCTGTTGAAAAGAATATATACTTTCTTTTGCCCGGTAGTTTATATTTAATAAATGGTCGTAGATGTATCTTGCTATGACTCAGTTGTAAGGGTTGGTAATCAAGAAAATTAACCCACCCTGGTTCCTGTGGTGCTATGGAATATGATATATAGGGCTCGTGTGGGTTTATACACAGTGACCTGTATTCCTAGTCTCAGTTATAGGTAACTGTAGCTGATACTACAATTCCTAGTTGGGTGAGACTAGGGATATTGGTTGATTGCAGGATATGTGTCTTCTTGATCAAAATGTATTTTTAAAATCACATGAACAAATCTAGCAAACAGAACAAGGTGGTGACCATGACGTCCTATAAGAAGTTGACCGACCCTGGTTTCTAGTTGGATGAGACTAGGAATATTGGTTGATTGCAGATGAGGGGTCTTCTTGGTAGATAACCATGTTTAAATCAAATGAAAATAATTAGCAAACAGAACTAGGAGATCAATTCAGAACCGTGACAAGGACACCCAATTATTGCACGACACTAATCTCTTGTGTCAAGATACTGAGCTTACCGGTTGATATCTTTACCATCAGTAAGACGCCCTATAATTAGTTAAATGACATTGAGTCATCGTTACATTTGTTGAAGACGTCTCCACACAAGCTAGATGACGTGTAATTAGTTTAATGACCCTAATTCCTTGTTCCATATGTTTATGTCGTCTTTACATTATACTCAATACTTTATGAGCAGTTTATATTATTAAAAAATTTCATAAGATTATTGGTTGATGAATTCTTCATTTATTGAATAATTACGATGTCATAATTGTTTCCCGAACTTGTTTAGCTTTGGTGAAGCGCCATTAAATGATACTTGCTTATTTCATTTTGCATTTGAAATACATATACCTGTTCACTACGCAAGAACCCCGTAAACAAAATGAAAAGCATTGTTTCAAGATTGTCTCGTTTAACATGTAAGTATTTGAATAATGAATATTACCATATAGTAAATATACATATACTTCATATCTTTCGAAGTATTGTAACACTGAGAGGTCGGTCGTGTACTTCTCACTGCCGTGTATGTTATAGGACACACAGAATTGAACTTTGAGAGAGTCCATCTTGGAAACCGATGAAAAGCTGAGAGAAAAAATCGAGTCACTTACTTCCCACTTCAGTTGCTACAAAATGTTGATTTATTGTTTCACGATACTCAATACTTCGAGATCACACTGAACGTGTAAGTCATATATATAACCGAATGTCATGTAGTGCAATACCTTCAGTAGCATATGCCTCTTTGAGATCAACTAAATTTGACTTCGTCATTTGATATGCAATAATACAGAAACATCGTTGGAATAAAACATGCTGTTACTATAATGTGCATCAATTTATTGTCATAGTTTAATATTGATTGGCGTCTTTGCTCAAGTGTTGTTGTATAAACTCACGGGCAAAAGAAAGAATAGGTACAACACTGCAAGATATATTAATCAAGGAGCGATGAACAAGATTGAAACATAGTTACACCATGTATCTAAAAGAAAACTTTCTTTGTCTGTAAATTTTGAAACATTATCTGTTCATAATTCTGAAAAACACGGCTTTTTAAAAATCGTCGTTGAAATATGGATTTCTGGCTTATTTTAGGACATCCTACAGCAAGGATGCGTCATTGATTAAACGTCAAAGGAAGTACATTATGTCGATACCATCTTTTACTAATATAATTTCCATATTTGATACAATTTTACCTTAAATACCCAGAATTATTTCCCAAAATACCTTTTGAAATAGCAATTTCAGCACCCCATGTGTGCTTGAACAGATATAAAATATTAAGTATCATACTCTCACGAATGAAATTGTATATATCTCTTAACGAGATATATCCTCATCACAAACATTCAAAACCGAGTTTATCCGGCAGAAATATTTTGTGTTTGACTCTGTTGAAAAGAATATATACTTTCTTTTGCCCGGTAGTTTATATTTAATAAATGGTCGTAGATGTATCTTGCTATGACTCAGTTGTAAGGGTTGGTAATCAAGAAAATTAATGTATTGATAATTACCAATAATATATGTTCATTTAGGCTGAACCCGTGTTAATGGGGGGAAATTTGTTTCTGCTTTTGAATAAAAAAAAATTTCAATTCTGCGTCATTTATTCTTGAAAGAAGATTGGTTTATTGTACGCGTTTTTACAAAGAAAAACTGAACAACGATGAACAAACCTTGGATTTTAATATTTATTTATTTTCACAACTTCGACGTTTTGGTATACTCTTACTCTGTCTTCAAGCATATGGGGATTTCATATGGTGTATCATACCAGTCCTCCAGTTGCTTTACTGCGGTCCAGATACGTCACTGTGAATTTGCAGATCATCCCTTCGCTATACATGTAAACGTACCATATGAACCATGTACTTCTCACTGTTGCTACACACACAGGTAAAATATTGAAAGAAACGAAACTTGGTACATTTATTATTCTTTCTCTATACACCACACCACACAGTGTGACACTTTTCTCCCATCGCTTTATGCAGCCTTCTATACCTTTGTTGTGAAAGGCATCAGGGAAAGGAGTGCCTTTCAAAACTGACTTCATGTTTGAGAAGAGGAAGAAATCAGATGGTGCAAAGTCAGGAGAATACGGTGGGTGAGGAAGTATTTCATAGACGCAGGTATGTGCTTCTGGCTGAGCTACACGTGAGTTGTGGACAGGAGCATTGTCCTGAAGCAGGCGGACACCTTTAGGGAGCACACCGCGTCTCTCGGTTTTGATAGCTTTCCGCAATTTTTGCAGCAAACTAGCGTAGTATGCCCCAGTAATTGTGATACCCCTTTCCAAAAAATCCATCATGATTACACCATGCTGATCCCAAAATTGGGTGAGAATAACCTTGCCCGCCGAGGACTGGACCCGTGCCTTTTTAGGAGGTGGAGACTAAATATGCTTCCACTGCTTTGACTGGATTTTACTTTCAGGGTCATAGTGATGGACCCGTGTTTCATCCTGTGTGATTAGTCTGTCGAATCTATCCTGGTTTTCTTGGGACATTGCTAAAAGAGATTTTGAACAGTCGACTCGTTCCTTTTTTTTGAAAGGTGTGAGCAGTCGGGGTATCCACCGAGCTGACAACTTCCGCATGTGCATGTGCAAATGGTCATGCATGCATGATTTTCTCCACAGACCAAAACTTATCTTGACATCATGAGCAAGTTGACGGACAGTAATTCGGCGATCTTCCAAAAGTGCAGCTTCCACTTACCTGATCATCATCAATGGCTGACTGGGGTCGACCTGGAATTGAAGCTGTTTCCACGGAGGTCCGACCACACTTCAACTGACGATGCCAGTGTTCGACAACGTCATACGATTGGGCATCCTCTCCATAAGTTGTTTTCATCTCATCAAAAGTTTCCTTTGGTGTACGACCCTTCAAGAATAAAAACTTGATAACCTCTCTGTACTCTTCAGCCTCCATTTTTACACCTTACTCTAATCTTAGACCTGTGCTGACAGAAAGAATTAATATTTTAAAAGTATGAGACATCACTTGACCTATGGAGACATGCTACATATCACATGTTTCTACTTATTCCGGTAAAGAGACGTTGGTCAGGGAAATGTTTATTGAACGCCCCTCGTATATGTAGGGAGTTTACGAAAACAATCTTCGGTTTACAAAACATGACGATGGGGTTTCGAAACGATTGTGATTTTGTTTTATTGTTCAAATATTGCTTCATGAAATATATGAATAACCGGGATATATTGCTGACGTGTTTTAAATATCTCAACTTTTTTTCAATCTTTGGGTTCATCAAATTTATATGCAAAATGTTTCAAAGGCGGGGAGCCGACATAAGCCATAGTATATATTTTATCGTATATTAAAAATAATGACTCAATATCTATATTTATTGAATTTATTTGATCATATTATAAATCGAACATCTGCCTCTTCTTGACTATAACCATGTTTATCTCATCCTGTGAGGTAGTAAAGTTATATACTCGACCTTGGTCACTCGTGTTAATATAAACTTTCTACCTCATTAAACATGGTATTGGTCAAGAAAAAAAGTCATACATATGCGTCTCATGTACATACATGCATGTGTAGCTGACATCTTCAAATCGTGGTCAGTACGATATAAAGATGGTTTTGTCAAAACACGTAACGCTAGTTTTACCACTGAGCATACGTACGTGGTTATGAAAACGATTACCGATAATATCATTATTTAAAGGGACTGTAGCATGCACGTTTTTGGCAAAATTTATTTTTCAAATTTCCTTTTATAATGATATTTTATGTCATTTAAATTTACTTTAGAGGGTAAAACATCTTATAATACAAACCAATTATCCATAGTGGTAATAACGGTGTAATAACGATTTCTACCATGTACACTCATTGTTTAATTTGATTTTCCGAAGAGAGAATTTTCAAATACATTTCATCGACTTATTTGAGCGAAAAAAACGTGCTACTGCCCCTTTAAACTGCCCTAATGATAGCTCACAATATAAAATATGAGTGACATGTAGATATATGTTCACGTGACCTGTGTGATATAAACTTAGTGTTTGTCAATAAGTATACAACTAGAACAGTGTCAACATTAGAAACGAATTCCTATTCTATCACTAATGCTATTTCATTAGTGATAACTAACAATATCTATTGTTGTGTATGTAGGTATGTCCAGATCGAGGTCAGTATGATATCCCGTGACCATTGTTTATCACACCTGGATGGCAACATTTTGTAAGACTGTTACACTAGTGATCTATATACATCAGTACAGATAGGTAAGTTCTAACTGTCTCTCTTCTAGGACTCGAGGCATTCTAAAGTTGATTATATTTTGAAAAGTCTACATGTAGCACTTAAAGTGTCTCTTCACCAACACAGAGGGGATAGTCCTAAAATCTTATTTCATATGATTCGCGGCAGTTTGTTTTAAATCTCGAGTTACATCAACAATTTTGCTACACCTATACAGGGTGGTACATGTTTGAAGGTCCTATCTCTTTTATTCTCGTCTATATCACTTTTGAAATTATAAACTGTCAGGCCAAACAAAGTACACACGTCTTTTGGTTTCGATTTACGGACGGATGAACGGACGACATGCCATGCCATAAGCTCATCGGGCCTTTCAGGCCTGGTGAGCTAATAAAAGCGATGCCATTGGCTACAACGCCACACTTAAACAGAAACCCAAGTGCTAAATACGTCTTCTGTATGATTTAGAGTAACTTTACTAAGTGATTATTATATATCCATTCAAAGACGCATGGGAACACCTGATTATTTGTATATGTTCACGGATAAACTAATCTAAGCGTCCGAACATTAGACGAAACATGTCATCATTTACGAGCGTTTCCAAATGTTTCAAGCATTCACTCAAACTGAGTGGTTGGTCGCGTTTTAACGAATGAAAACATTATACTAAAATGTGTGTGTTTTTTTAGATCATTTCCTCTTGCCTTAACATGAACAGGAATACGAATGAAAGCATGCAAGTGTGATTACTGCAGAGAAATAATGTACTTAGTGAACAAGTACGAACTTGTACACATGCACAATCACCCGTTTGCTTTGCAGATGATGAAACAACTGCTGCTTGCCCTGACCCTGGTGCTGTGTGTCCGGCCCTCTCAACAACTGGGCGAAGGATGCGCAGCCCCGGGTCTCTACACAAAGCAGGAGATCGCCATCAACTATCTGGCGCGCTATCCAATTCAGACGACACCCAGCGTTCAGGGCGTCCATTTGTCCTTGAAAGGCTCGACTGGGAGGCAGGTGAGCTGGCTCAACCCAACCATCTGGTCCCCCTCCAAGGTCTATACACCTATGTGTAGCTATGGCGTTCAACCATCTTCTCTCACTGTCAACGTCACGGGGCATACCTACTCTTACCCAGACGGAGACTTCCGGTGGACCTTGAACATCGCAACTCTCAACCTCCAAGCCTTGGAATCCCCATCTGGGACGTATTACTACAGATGTGGAGACCCGAAGTTTGGTTGGAGCGAGGTGCTCAACTTTGTTGTTCAATCTGCAGGCCCGAGTAAAGGCAAAGAGATCGCCCTAGTTGGTGACTGGGGTGTCAAGAACGGGGAACACACAATGGCGTCCATTGGCAGAAAGGTTACTTCCGGCGACGTTCAACTCATTGTCCATGCGGGCGATATCAGCTATGCGAACAAGTACAGCCTCAGGGAACATAACAACAGCGAGATCTGGGTTGAATACATGAACAGGCTTCAACCAATGGCAGCGTATGTTCCTTATATGGTGTCGCCGGGAAACCACGAAAGGCAGTTCAACTTTGCTGCTTACTTGAACTGGTTGAAGATGCCGTCAAATGAAAGTAGTTCCGGTTCACCGTTCTGGTATTCCTTCAACTACATGGGCATCCACTTCACATCGATATCGACGGAGCACGACTTCAGCCAGAACTCGACTCAGTACAAGTGGATTGAAGCGGATCTGGAGAAGGCGAACCAGAACAGAGATAACGTGCCCTGGGTCATCGTCTTCGGACACAGGCCGCTATACTGCAGCAGCATCGCCTGTACAGAGAGGTAAATACTGATGGAAGTGTTACTCATATTTATTAGCTAAATATATTCTTTCCTTCTTTATCCGTTTGCCTACTGATCTATATATTAATAATCTAGAAAGACCCTCGAACAAATATGATGGTGTTCTTGAATATTCACCTCATTTCTAACGATCTTGCATAACAGTTCGACAAAAAGCCCATGACCGTTTTCATAGAAATTATTGGTTTATAATTGATTTCATGTGTTTCGATGGGTACATTTCATTGGTTAATGGGACTGCCATTCTGACGGAGTGGTGCTCTTGAAAGTGAAAACCCCAAGTCACTTTAGCGCCCTGATAGCAGACAATTTAGCTGATTGAGATACGACCTGTGAATGCCACACTCTTACCTGTGATTAATCAAACAGGTGTGACAGCCAGGCTACTCAGTACCGAGCCTACCTGGAGGAGACGTTGCACACCCAGCACGTGGACGTGTTCATGAGCGCTCACAACCACCAGTACGAGAGATCCTACCCTTTATACAGAGGCCGAGTGGAGAACAACAACTACACAGACTCCACTGCCACTGTGTACGTCGTCAACGGAGCAGCAGGTACGTGTGTGTGTGTGTATATATATATATATATATGTGTCGTCAACGGAGCAGCAGGTACGTATTATCCGTTATGTATGGCCTGAAGAGGCTGTGTAGCTGAAAGCGCTCGCCATTAAAATGGATGATTTCTACTTCTAAATCCATTATTTTTTCCATATTTACTACCTGAGAGTTAGACAATCTTCCGATTGTGAACTTTATGTGTATATATATATATATATATAGTAGTTGTTGGTTGTCAAGCTGTAGTCAAAATCGTGCGAGAAGCATATTCTACTTCAACTGCGACGGCGTTGCAGGTACGTGTAGTAGTTCTTGGTTGTCAAAACGACCATTGTGAGAAATTCTACCCGAAGCACAATGGTCGTCATATTCTACTTCGTGTGTCTTAAACGGCGTTGCAGGTACGTTGTGACATGAACATTTACTACGAAAGGTCTCTAACAAATGGTCGGTGTAATATTTTACCAAAAAAGGTTATATAATACAATCACTTCAATCATTTACATTTTTAATGTACTCCAGTATGACCAAATATGAAAAGTACCTCTAAATAGCAATATGAACACATAAATAAGCTGTCATATGCGAAGTTGGTTTATGGTATAAGATAGTACATGTATCCTCGACATAGCAGGTCTGCAACATATGCTATTGTCTGCTGTTCGCTTATCAAGCATTCGCCCTGTTCCACGCACTAGACAAAGGTAATAACATCACTTAACTGAAGCAGTGCTTGAACTGGCGGGGAGACAGCTGCTCACAGAGATTAGCAATACAAAGTCGGCCACGTTGGTTGAGGACGAACACTAAGCCACTAAATGGTGGACGTGTTGCACAGAAAATAAAGCAAAAAGTACATAGACTGGCTTGCTTTGGAATGAGTATTTTATATGGACCCTTTGGGCATATTTCCAGCAGAATGCTCGAATTTGACATCCTTACCAAACATGTATTCTCAACACTAGAACCATTACTAGTTTTCTGCCCAATTGGAATCACATGAACTTACCATGTACGTATCCGTTTGACCATGAGCTTATAATTTCAAACCATGTTTTGGTTATTTAAGATATTACAAACCACTCCTGGATGTATTGCAGGATGTCCAGAACTGAACGACCCCACATTTAAGCCCGATGTGAAATGGCGGGCTTTTGACCAGCCCACTTTCGACACGGGTTATCTCCTCTTGGAGCCGACCAGGGAGCGCCTTCACTTCCGGTACATTCTCAGCAAGCACGATAAGGTTGTTGACCAGTTCACTCTAACCAAAACTAAACAGTGAACAGTAACATTGATTTGAAGCAAAATGAAATATACTGATGTTGGTATGCTGATGAAGTGTTCATGTACAATCATGGTTCACTGAAAATAAAAAAAAATGTGTTATAATTTGGGTTTTTTTGTGGTGTGTTTAGATGGGTTGGCATGATAAACCTGAATGCTAGTTGTTAAAAGTGACTGTGATCTATGGTTGATTTAAAACTCCAAGTTTACGACTTATTGCTTGATAAACCCAAGGTGTCTGTGATACTTGATTGTAAAAATGTGATACTGAATTAAATATACAAAGCGTTGGATACAAAGGGTATTCATCGTAAAAATGTTTACAAGTTTTAAAACAATAAGAATGTCAGTCTATGAATTTCTCACAAACAACACTAGACATAAATACCAATACACAACATTCAAATCCTATGCAAACAGTTAATTAGGCTCTAATTTGTTACAGAAAAAAACGTAAAATAAGATATCTTTGCATGTTATGATGTGTGGAGAGGACTGTCGGGCAGCACCAATCAAGACTTCTTATGAAGACTTTCGAATGTATTAAAATGCATATATCTAGTTGTTTTTTTGATTGAAAACATATTTTATTCATTTAAGAAATGAATTGGGCACAAGTTGTGAAACTTATAGAAGCCCTCTCCAGGTAATCAACAATTATTTTACAAGGCTAGAATACATAACAAGAAAGTAAGAAATCTACAAGTGACGAAGTGGGTAAACATGTAATATTCATTATTAAAGGTACATCGATTGTGTTGTTGGGGGTCAAATATGCCAAACGTTATAAATAGTCTTATTTTATCGAGAAGTACCAACTGTTACCGAAAACTACCATTTTGATGATACTCGACTCAGTATATTGACGGTATGAAGGTAAAAGTATCGATTTCTGATCGAAAACCGGACAATGCACCGCGTGTGGCGCGCGCCAATGAGTCAAACGTAATATTTAAATCTTAATTAAACCAGACAAAATAACAAATTTGGGTTGATAATGTTCAATAGGTCATATAACTACTGTGCATGTAAATAGGACGTGCACATTCGGTTTCTGCCCATGCATAATGATGTTACTCGATTTTGATTGGAAACTAGTAATTATGATATGTTTGGCGATTGGGGATGAATATGCATGCTGAGTGAATTTGTTTGTATTGTAAACAGCACATATGGTGTGTTGGAACGTATTAAAGCCAAATAAAATTTTATGAAACACAATGGATGCCCCTTTAAGGCAACACACAATTGGAAATGTTATTCTTATGACAAAATGCACTTTGAATATGGTAAATACGTACATTATTTGAACCGTTGACTCTTTCCAATGAATTTATGAACATGGTGAAATCTAGTTGTGTACTTTCATTGAGAATAAGTGAGTAAACTGATCTCAGGTAATAAACGTGTATGCAAGCTGACGTGCCTTGTTTAGATGCTACATGAATAAAGCCCACCTTCGTAATGTCAAAACAAACTCAAAATATAATGATATAGTAATGCGAGGAACTCTTCACAATATGAAATTAAATTTGCCTATGTAACGTGAAGTCAAATTACTAAGATTAGGTTTCATACACTTGTGGAAAATGACAAACATTAGTCTCTCAATAGACTAGAAAAAATTTGGCAAATAGAATTACTTAAGATTTTCCTCACGCAATACTTCCTTTCTAAAGTTAATTGTACGTTCATCTCTCAACCCTCTCATCATACATTGTCGGACATACCGCCAGTCCATCCAGCTGCAGCACCCATATTCACCTGGAATCACCTCCCACTAATAAATCACCGCCTCACGTTCCATCCACTACATCTACCAAGGTGCCCCAAGCTTGCCTTTTTAAAGGCTCTTCTTGTTAATAATGAACACATGTTTGCGTTGCAAATGTGTGCATTCTCATTAAATGAAAACTATACAATGTCACGTGTGTGACCGTAAGCAAGCTGCTGTAGGTGTGTACACACCCTTCAATATTCGGATTTCGTTCATTTTTTGTGCAAATGATGGCCTTTAATGTTAAGTTTTAAAGTCATCTTCTTCATCAATCATCATGAGAAATTAGATGTACATTTTGGATAAAGGTTCTATGTTTGCTGGTGCCTTGGAACTACAAATTTCGTTTTCAGAAGTGATAGGAAAAACCTGTACGGCCGAGCTCAATCAAGCTTGTTTTGTCACAGTCATATTTTGAAGGACTGGGACCGTTTTGGAGTTTTCAGCTTATTGAGAATGTTTAGTCCGTTTCCATGGACGCGCAAATTAACTCACAACCCGTGAGTGAGCACTAAATCATGGTGCCTTTTAAGGTTTTCAACGTCTTCGGACATTCAATTTTGACCTTTTCCATGGAATCTTTTCTCAACAATTGTGCTTTTTGAGCAAGATTCAAACATCATATGACATAGCTATATGCAACGTGAAGCGATCTTCATGTGTGCATATGCATTTTGGGGTTTTCAACTTCTTCGGATTCTTATCATTGGCTGCATGATTCCATGGCAATAACTCAACTTACAATTCATTCACAGAAAGCGAACAGTATGACTGGGCTCAATGAAACTGTGGATGTGTAATATGTCCATGAGCAGGTTGAATTTATCATAAACAATTTTAAAAGCTTATGGTAATTTTTTAATATAGGTTAAAAAATAAATCTTTTTCATCATTTTGCAAAATAATTCACACTTCCCACTGGGAGGTTGATAAAGCTGACGCTGGCTGCTTGTTTACCATAGCAACGAGTCAATAATTTCGTCATTGGATATTCAATTCGATATTCTTTTCGATTCGATGGAACTGAGATAACGAATCGAGATTCAAATGAAAACAAAATGACAAAAATAAATTTTTCTCGGCAAGGACTTATCGAACTGTACACGGAATGTTGAAATGATCAATATGCCCTTAGGATTTGTTATTTGATATTCAATTTTCTAACGCCACTTTTAATTCTTTGTTTGTAAGACCAAATATTTCAAGATAAACTTACATACATCTACAACTTCCGTGTTGAAATTATAAGAATACATTAGATTGACAGAATTAAATTACAACTTGTTACTTTAAAAAAAAAACTTTTTAACGATAATAATGCAACATTTCCACACGCCATAAGCTCAAGTGCCCGATTGACGCTCAGACAGGTGTTGCATTCGTTGGCTTTTGTTTAACCAAAAAGTCATTATTCAGACCTAGCCTTAAACTCAGACACTGAAAAAGCATACAGAGGCTCCTTTTCAATATTTTGTTCAATGTTTGTTTCATAGTCTATGTGATAGACTATATTCAGAGGGTAACCTCCCAAATTTCTACATGCCAAAACTTCTACACACTAAAACAACAACAGTGCTTGCATTTAATTAGTCATAACTTAATAACTACTGCTTGTAGAACCCCGAATGGCACTTAGATGCCAAGCCAATACGTCGACGAACTATTTAGTACAAGTTTACTTGACGTTCTAATCACAAATAACCAATTATAACCAGTAAGGTGAGCAGTGTTACAATTGACCCCGCTCTATCCATCGCCATTATTTATTCTACCCCTAACGACTGCTTCAATCAGCTGTAGAAGTTTAGGCAAATTACATTAAAATCACATCCTAGCCTGTTCCATTATAAAATAGGTTCGAAATTAAATGTTCTATTTAAACATTACGCATTTCAAATTTTGTTTCGTGAAGCGGTCCTCCCCGAGATATAGTTAAAAAGGTGTTATAAACTGTCGCCAATGCTTTGGAGGATAACAGGCAAACCTTTCTGGAGCATGACGTGACAAAATCTGCAGGAACAACAATCAGTGCCTATCGTCGTTTTACCATCGCTTCGTCGTACCACGTTCGCTCGTCATCGCACCTATCCTTGTCATCACACCTTTCCCTCTTCATCGCATCTTCGCTTCCTCATCACACCTATCCTCTTCATCGCACCTATCCTCGTCATCACACCTTTCCCTCTTCATCGCATCTTCGCCTCCTCATCGCACCTATCCTCGTCATCACACGTTTCCCTCTTCATCACATCCTCGCCTTGCCATCGCACTTTAATTTTCCCTCGTCATCGTAACCTTTCCATCGCCATCGCATCATCGTCCGTCATCGCATCATCGCCCATCATCGCATCATCGTCCGTCATCGCATCATCGTCCGTCATCGCATCATCGTCCGTCATCGCATCATCGCCCATCATCGCATCATCGCTTCGTCATCGCACCTTCGATTATCAAATCGCAATAACATTGTCATTATAATCATAATCATGTCAAGGAACAGCTGAACGTCCAAATTCGATTAGATGGGACATTGTTTTAGCGCGTTGTGTTTTTGTAAAAGCTGTTCGTCATGTCACCGAGCTGTTAACAAGTCACATAGGAACATAGGACCAGCGCTAATGCACATTCTAGTTGAATTGAATTGAAGTCATACACAGTTTTAGTCTTATTATAACTCCAAAGCTACTCATGCGTTATGTGCCCCTTAAATGAACGTACTAGATTTAAAGTGTGATGGTTTTTGCATATTCAAAACGATTATAAAATTATAAATAGTTGTTCGGTGGAGCAACTATGATTCAAACAGTCCTAATAGTACTCAACCTGTGTCTTATGACTAATGCTAAGGTACAGCAGCTCAAACAAGACAATATTTCTGTTTCTCTCTCTGTAAGTAATTACCGCCTATCGCAACTCGACAACAGTTCCAAATAGTTTGTAAATGTCCAATCTTTGTTTGTCGTATTTGAAAAAAAATCCCTAGAAGTTTAAGATAACATGCTGGAGGGCTTGTGTGTTGCTGCGTCTGTTTCCAAGCCCCATGACAACATTTCTTTAACTGCGTAATTGCTTCCAAATAATTAGTACTTCGGGAAGGAAATCACCTTGAGGATATGAAAGAGAAGATGGTCGTATATTAACTTTAAAGATACACGAGTAGTTGTGTGGTATATAGTATCATCTGCTGGAGCTGCCCTGAGCAAACAGCTCGTATTTCCATTAGGCATTGCATTGACCGCAGGGCAGTTTAGATTAATGCCACGAACGCCGTTCCTAGGGAAAGTCTGAGCGTGAAATTGTTAAAATTACGGTATAAAAGTAAGAATGGGTGTTTCAAATTGCCGTTGATGGAACAGAAAAACATCCGTCCATGTCTGGAGAGAAAGGTTTAGGGCGTGTGGACATGATCCTGACAGGAACGTGTAATCTACAGTCGTCATTTCTTTCAAACCAGCGTCAGGACACCTGATATGACTTCTATTGGCAATCATTCGTCTTATAGGTTAATTAATATATCTTTATTCGGATCGCCTGTTTTTTCATGCTCCGAACTTTGCCTTATAGTGTAATTGGTGAGAAAGTAAGTCGACAAGATTTCTCGAATTTATAAAGTTTACAACTAGTTTACAACTTGGAATCTTCATAATCAAAACCAATAATAGTTTCCAATTTGCGATTGATTCCGTATAATGAACATTCAAGGAATGTACATGTTTAACAGACAAATATCATTAAGGTCTGGGAAAAGAATGACAGGGATGACAAATCATGAAGGTCCACGTATATTTTATTAATTTAATACAAATGGTGGTCACTTCGGATAAGGTTATATCATAACATCCAATCTGTCGAGCAGGTTCCGCATGCACGAGTCATCTACCATGCATTGTGATGGCGGCATGACCATTGTGTCGTCAGAACTGTGCAATATTATGACGTCATACTTGAGGCGGTATTACACTAGTTCTATATTGCGGCAAATATATTACACTGCAGTTAAAAAGAATAGAGTTACCTCCCTATACCCTTGGTCCCCGCTAGGTGGCTTATCCCCTGTGACGTCACTTTTTTCTCCTGGAGCCTGGACGCAGGTAGCAGAAGGGGAGGTGGGAGGGGTATAAAGACCGGTGAGTTATCAACGGTGAGTATAAATTATGACGTTAAATCAACAACGTATTATTATTTACATACTCTAGTTGATAACTCACCGTAGCCAGCATGCCACTGAAGGAGGAGGGCTGCGAGAAACCCGAGAGCAGAGGAGGTCACTCTCCCCTTTAGAGGGAATAGGCGACTGGTCCACTACGATTAGCGGACCGTAAGGTACAGTGTTAAGATCTTACAACAGCCCTAAGGGTTCCACTACACCCGCCCCTGAGGGGTCGACGGTCCAGACTATAGGGTCGCCAATTAACTACTTAAAGGACAACACAACAACGGAGAAAAGTACGATGCGAAGTTTAATTAACGCACTTAGAGATGGTGACGAACCCCTTAACGTGATGAATGGAAACCCCTAGAAGAGTTCCCTGAGAAGGTACGGTGCTGGGCGAACACCTGAGGCCCTAACCTCGCCATGGCTTCCAGATCTTCAGTTGATATGTCTCATAGGAAGTAGTTAGCGAACACCATACCGGACTTCCAGAAACAGCCCGCCATGATGTCAGCTACAGGAATATTACTTTGTAGAGCCATAGTAGCCGATACCGCCCTAATCTCGTGAGGATTAGAGGGAGCAGGAGGAAGGAGGTGCGTCGCCTTGTAGGCGTCCAGAACTGCCGATCTCAGGTACATCCCCAACTGCCTCTTGTCGATCTCCTTGACACTCGTTTGTGAATGAGGCAAGAAGAGCCTGCGCTTCCCCTGATGTAGAGTTTGGACGCGCTCCTTGTAGATGCGTAGTGCACGCACCGGACAGAGGAGACGGTTCTCCTCATCCGAGGGGTCTATCGTAGATGATATAGCCGGTATGGTGAAGGTCTTGCCGCACTTGTCTTCAGCCTGGTTCTTGCAGACTTCTGTCGTCCGTCCACCTGGCGGTAGGTCTTAATAATCTCATTGAGCACGGATATATCAATACCCGATCAGACATAATCACGGCCAAATAGGTGTTGATGGAGGAGGCCTTAATACCTCTCTCCTCCCTGAGGTGAACCAAGAACTCGGTGACTTGGGGAACCGTGACTGACAGGATGTCAAACCTCTTCTCCTCGCAGAATGCTGTGAAGGAGTTGCACTGGAAGTCGTTGAGCTTCCTGGTTGATTCCCTTTGTGATGTAGCAATGGTGTGGGCCACCGCCTCCGAAAAACTGGTGTGTCTCAACGAGTGAAGAGCCACAGAGCCTACGATATCCCGAAGGGGAGAACATTCCACTGGAAGTGGCGACCCACCAGAATGAAACGGAGGTACCTGCGGTCCGCGGGGAAGATGGGGATGTGCAGGTAGGCATTGTGGAGGTTGAGAGATATCATCGCGTCCGAGGGCTCCAGTAATCGAATGACTGACAACCCAGTCGAAAAAATGGCGGCCGAACGAGGTAAGAGTGGTTGAATTCCTTCAGATCGTGAATCAGCCGCCATTTGTTCGAGTCCATCTTGGGTCACCTGTTCCAATGGCGGACACTCTACGGGAGAACAGGTCAGAGGGGGGGGGGGGGGGGGGGGGGGGGGGGAGTAAGGGGATGACACGTGAAAACGGAACCCCCGCTTCAGCTCCTTGCATACAAAGTCGTCAAGGGGCAGCTGTCGCCAGTTGGCCACGAAGAGAGAGAGACAGGACAGACCATCCCAATTGGCTATGTCCGGTATTGGAAGATCTGGAGGCAGCCAAACGTCAATACTTCCTTGGGGTGCCTCCGTAAGCTCGCCCCATCCCTCCTCGCTGATTGTTGTTGTTGCTGCTCCGTTTCGGGCTGGGGCGGGCCTGGTAGTCATCAGACTTGGATGGCCGACCCCCCTGACGAAAGGATACGCCACCTATCTTAGCACCCCGAGGCGAGGGAGGGGGTCCGTAATTCCTCCTCTTCGGGGAAGACGAAGAGGACCGTTTATGCTCTGACGCCAGCCGGTTCGTCAGCTCCTGCTGTTACGTCTCTTATCGCTGACAGAGAGCGTCCCCTATCTGTTATCTATCTATTGGAAGCCTCACAGAAGGTCTCCAGTGTGGCCCTCTTGGAATAAGAGGGGGGGGGGGTCTTCGACCTCCTGAAGCAAGGAGCCCGATCATTCCGCGATAGCTGACATCTGTTCCTGGTCTGGTGCCGAAATTATCCGCCGTTAAGTCCGTCGACAGGAGGGGTCCATGAAGTCGGACCCTTCATTACGCATCCTGCCGATGCGGGAGACGACGTTAACGACCCCTCAGCACGCGAACCCCTCCGAACGCCTCCGCCTACCGGGCCGAGCCTAGCGTCCATCAGTGATGAAAGCATGTCCTTAACGGAGCCAAGAATTTACTTCGTCAGGCTCCTGGGATCGAACGCAGCCATGCTTCTTTTTCTTCTTCTTGTTATGTCCTGACTTGGTACGATGATGCTTACGCACAGGAGACAACTCTTTCTCTTCCCGCAGACCGGGCGGGTCCTGACGCGGCTTGAGACGAGGGTGGTCGAACTCTGTGGCATTCTCATCTATTACCAGCCCCAACAGTGAACGAACGGGAGAGGAGCCGGTAGAACCGGACCCAGTAAGTCCGCCCTTACGCAAGGAGCGTGACTCACCCTTTGACTTCCTCAGGCGCCGCACGGTAAGTCTTGTGCTGGCCTAACATAAGAGGTTGGCATTCCGCACAGCGGTCATCGTCCAGTAGCAGTAGGAATGTGGGTCATACGGAGATGACTACCTAACACCCTATTCATCAGACAATGAAGGCCAACCCTCCAAGGCGTTGTATCAAAACGATATCGGAAGAAGGCGAATGAGTAGACAGGCAGCAAAGCGTCTGAGCAAGTGAAAGGCAGTCAGCCAACACGCCTCCTAACCGACGCTATCAGCGAGTAGCGACAGTCCCAGTCACATGCCAAGCGCTCATGCACGAGCCTTCATGCGTCGCACGAGTTGCAACGAACAACTCTCCAGTCAACACAGTGGGAAGCGCTGACCTTGATAAACCGCTACAGTGGAGATGCACACTGTAGAAGGAAACCCAAAACCACTCTTCAAACCCAGTCGGGGAAAGACGAACAAGCAATTATCGCAAAAACTCTGAGAGCTAGCAAAATGGAGGTCCAGTCTTGCTCGCGACAGAGAGAGAAGTGACGTCACAGGGGATAAGCCACCTAGCGGGGACCAAGGGTATAGGGAGGTAACTCTATTCTTTTTAACTGTGTTTGGTCGAGTGATTAAATTGAGAGAGACTCAATGGCTACGGTGAGTTATCAACTAGAGTATGTAAATAATAGTTTTAACAAAGTTAGTATAATTGTAGATACATTTTTAAAGATCTGATGAAATGCATTTTCTCAAGAATGACAGATAATTACCTCTTCGTATATTGTATATCGGAATCAATTGAGCATAGAATCGAGACAATATACACTTGCAATTGATAATTAAGACGATTTTAATTCACCCATTTTAACACTATCGCAATTTAGTTTCGGCGAATCATTTTGAAAATGCTCACTGAGGAGTGACTGTGATAAGCGACAGACGGGGCCGGCTAGACAGGTACTCCTCCGAGTCTCGTTAATTAATTAATGATGAGTATCACTGCCGTTAAATGAATTTATGAGGTGTATTACATCGCCAAAAAGACATGTTTATGTAATAATTGTGTAATTGTCATCCGCGGAATTACCTAGTTGGATATCTTAACATACGATATATGGGAAATTTCAGTTGGTTTATTGAAGATTTCTTTGTGAAATTAACAATCAAAATGTTGCAAAATTACGTTGAATTATGACTATCGCCGAAAATCAGATTCCTCCAGATACGTCAAAGAAGTCGTCCCTTCATGGGCCATACCCCCGCAGACTTTCATTCTGGTAGCCGGGGCTAAATCAGGCGTTTTTTTAAAAAGCCGTATATATGTTATTTATGGACCGATTTCAGAAATTTAAAATAGAGCAATTGTCAAATTGACATCCCATTTTAATGAATCCGATTTGGACCATATGCCATTGCATCTATCCTTTAAAATCATTCAAAACTTCAGTGCGCTATTGACCAACAGCATCAGCAAGTAGCTTCAGTTTCAATCCCTCTTAACCAATGAAAACTCATCTTTCAGCGGCCATGTCGACGAAGTGACTTCAAAGATCTAGGCATTTGGTTTAAAAATATGTTATTCATGAAAAAGATACATTTCATGAATGGATAGGCCAACAAGCTTTATTTAAAGGCCGCTCCAAAGCAGTTCCATCTGGATAAATAAATAAATACAGATTATTATGAAACTGACAAGTCATATAATACATATGTAAGCATCACAGATAGTGGCAATGCATGATACTTTATTCTTTTGATAAGCAGTCACTAGAAAAGTGCTTATGACATATCAAAATGATCAGATTTCATTATATAATGATGAATAAATTTATATATTTATAGATAAATAGATCTGGGCATTTGACTCTTAATGGTCTTGCTAATTAGCATATGTCCTCGAATATGTCTGATGTAAATAACACAAATGAACTTTTTTTGGTGTTTGTGTCTGATTTGATCTTCTTTATTTATTAGCATGTGTCTGATAAATTTTTTTTACAAAATCAAATAGCATATTTCGACGAAAACACATTTAACGAGAAATTGTTAATCTTACGTTTGTTTTATCATTATAACGTGCCATTGGCAAATGTCACGTTTACAACGCGTCGCTGATTGTACAACTAGATTCAATTACAACCAATCAGGACACTCCATTTTTGCCGTCAAATTCAGCCCTTCTCGAACAGAGAATAGAATAGGAAATCTGAAGGGAGTAACCTATGTGGGAAGAGAATGATCGCCCAGATCAAACAACTCTAGTCATTTAGACAGTTCTAGAATGCTCAGTTTGAAACAAAGTACGTTGGTGATTGCACAACTAACTTCTGATGAAACCAATCAGGATTCTCTGTTTCTAGCTGAGAATATCACCTATACCAAACAAAGGTTATGATAGAAATTATGAAGGGAGTAAACTCTCTGGGAAGAGAATGACCAAAAGCGTAGGAAAGCTGAAATCCTTTGATATCGTCGACTTGATTAACAATATGTTATGACGTCTAGTTGCGCTCGAACGTACTTTTATTTACTTTCTTCCTCAGTGTCACGACTTCACTAATAAAAGAAGATTATATTCGTTTCCTTATTATTCCTCGCTCTCGCTCGAGAAATGGCAATAACACATTTACAAATGTAGGATTTTGTTTCACTTTTGATAACCGTCACCACTTTGCAGCACCAATAAAATGTTATTATCCCCATAGTGCTTAGCGCCAGGCAAGAAAGCAACCACTCGCATCTTCAAACGTCCTTTGGCATGACGAGACCGGGAATCGAACCCCGACCGTCCGGGTGATGAGCGGACGATCTACCGACTAAGGTAAATGGTCGGTATATAAGGCACTCGAATGACATGAATACTCTTAATAGTGTCTGTCTATTTATGTTTTAAATTTTCAAACATATAGAAAATAAGTTTCAACGGGCGTGAAATAGGAAAATCTTTGATGAAGGAGGTTTTGACCAACCAGGTAACGGTAACCGGACAAAACAATGCAAACGAGCCTGGTCGGTAAACAGGTCCAGCCCAACCGGTGGCAACAATTACCTCAAGCTTCAGAGAACAGTGTCACTTGGTAAACCTAAACATAAATGATTTAGATTTTACTTTAAGAATAAGAAACACCTGTTCAATGGATCGTATTCAATCTTGGTTTCATAAGTACGAATGAACACATACAGTAAAGACACGTACATTATTTTATGTGTCATTTATTGCAATTTTAATTTGTTCTGATGCTCTGATTATAAAACATAACGTGCCTGTGGTAAAACCATCAGTAACCTTCGTATATAGCCAGAGCAACATGCTCATACTAATGGTTTTGTTTTAAACATTTGTACCAATTAATGTTGAATGTTTCAGCAATGAATTATCGGTCAAATAAACAATTGTGAATGGCGTTAAAACATCTGCCTACCCTGCGGCCATGCCCAAAGTCTTGTGAACTCTCGCTGCTACTCTCCGAGAACGACACGAGAATCTCGCCCTCGGGCTAACCAGCTCTTCACGTGCCCGAGGCGAATAGTCGAGGACTGACAAACATAATGAAATACGCCTCGGGCGGTAATAACAGAGGAAGTTAAAAGAACCTCGGGGCTAGCCTCTGGATAATGAAAGGTCAGTTAGGAGCTATGAGTAACAACCGAGTAGTAGGTGGGGGAGGGCTTGCGGCTCTGAACCTTCGGGTCGGGGAGAAACTTGCAGGGTTTGCTTGTATAATATAATATAATATAATATAATATAATATAATATAATATAATATAATATAATATAATATAATATAATATAATATAATATAATATAATATAATATAATATAATATAATATAATATAATATAATATAATATATTATTATAAACAGAATATATTGTGGATTTATATGAATATATATGTAACATAATGTTACTAATTATTCAATTAAATAATTCCGTGTTGGCCAAGTTACAGTTACTAATATCACAGAATTGTAACTTATACGAAAAAGAAAACAATGATTACTTTTATACTTATGTACCAGTAATTAACATGTGAATAATGCAAATAAATCCCTGGGTTGTACTATTGCTTTGCTATTATTGTTTATCATTTAAAACAATTTGGTGAGTGGTGTCCTGTTGGCATTTGTCCGGCTGGCATTTGTCCTAGGTGGGTTATGTCCGGGTGGTTTTTGTCCTAGGCCCGTTGTTTTCTGTATTTGTCCAGTTGCCATCTTATATATATAGATTTTATATCGCGCACTTTTTCATGCATTGAATGCTTGTCACACGTATTATTACCCTGAAGGAAATTGTACTTTCGGTGCTGCTTCTAAGCGCTCCGCGCGACCATACCGTGTTCAGGTTCCCTTTTTTAACAGTTGGGTGGACTGAGTGCAAGTGTCTTGCCCAGGCACACAACACAGCATGAGACCCATTTTGGTGTCTCCACCGGGATTCGAACCCGGGTCTCTGGCGTGAGAAGCAAGGACGCTAACCACTACACCACTGTGCTCCACTGATATGGCCTTTGCATATTATGTGATACGATTGAATGATAATTAATGATATGAAATAATATACAGTGTCTATAACGCTGCATATCCTGCAGATATAGTTGGGGACACTGGAACATAATGCTGCACTGAGTTACACACTTGTTTCTGAAAAAAGAATGGATTAGAATTTGATAGTAGAATGGTATATGAATAAGTTAATGTTAGAGAGCAAAAATAGCCAAAGACATCACGTAGTTTTTATATGAATTTATGTTATGCAGAGTAGCTTACAGACATTGTACATAGACTGCTTCAAGATATGTCATAGTATACCAGTGAACGCAATGGAACACAATAGAATCTCTATCCATACACAAAGAAAAAAATGTTAAGCGCCACCTTTATTTAAAACTGAAATGTTATGCTATAGATATGTTACGATTGACTTGCTGGTTTAATCACTCTCTACATCAAAACTGTGACATGTTTATGTTGACATTTTCAGAAGTTTTCAGAAGTTGTAATGGTAGTGATTTTTCTCAAAAACCAACTACTGTCCTTGTGTTGAAAAGTTTAGGTTTCAAATGACAAACAATGTTATTACCAGGTTGATTTTTATACATAAAAAATATATTTTATCATGCACAATAAGGAAGTAACTGGTTGTTGAAATTCCATCCCTTTTTCATCCAATTCGTACAGC
This sequence comes from Gibbula magus, assembly GCA_936450465.1. NCBI lineage: Eukaryota > Metazoa > Mollusca > Gastropoda > Trochida > Trochidae > Gibbula > Gibbula magus. Next base: position 19,692,949 of record OW388299.1, on the reverse strand, counting down.
TATTGCAAAAGGCTAAAATCAAACGATTTTTTAATAAATTTGGGATGCTTTTGAGTTCAGTTCGTTAATTTTAACTCTTCTCTATACTTTAGTGGGGTAATGCTGACCGTGTTCGTCATTGGGCAATTTTTATTGAACCTTTTTTCCAAAATCTGTGATTTTAAAGGCCAATACCTCTGTAACAAGTGACTTTCGTTATACGCCAGTTACTAAAAGTATGATTAGTTCGTTTGAAAGAATGAAATTACTCACATTACAAGAAGCGATATTGACGTTCGTGTCGCGGTATAACTAAACATGTTTTTGACCACCAAGACACCAGGGCCGTGTTCAAGAGAGGTTTCTCTTAAACGCGATTGCTCAATGTAGCGCTACGTAGCAAGGCGAGCAAACTTCTAGGAATTTGCACTGTGTCGTTCAAGAGAGAATGAGCGCTACTTGAGCGCTACATTGAGCGACCAATTAGCAATTTAAGCTCTCGCTGTTATGGAACGGAGCCCAGATATGTATAAATACATGCATCTTAGAGTAGTGCAGCGTTATGTGAATGACATCTTCCTTCTTAAATTAATAGATAATTATTCTAACATATCAGCGGTTACTTTTACTGACACATTGTCTTATTTCTTATCAGACAGCTTGGGTGCTTAACTTTTTCTTTTGTGTATATTTCCTAAAGAAATTGTCAGCTTATACAGATAAACATCGTGGTGAATTCTAATATTTGAGTTTTGTTCAAACACTCTTTAAACAAGTTGTATGATATTGTTAGAAATTAACTTATTCATTAATTATGTTCGTGTGATATTTTATCTGTATAAATTGTTCCAAATAATTTATTCAACAAATATACCATATCCAGTAAATTTTATCAATATGACCTTTATGTTGCGTGAACTTGTCAAAGGTGTCAGTGCAAAATCACTTGGATCCCTTGGATTTGGTATTGGCAGGTATTTTCTTCGAGTTTGTGAATCAATCCATTTTTTTGGTTTTTGATAGCGCATGTATCTCTGAACGCGCTTAAAGCGTTATTGATGCCATGGAAACGGAGTTATGGCCACTGCTTCGTATGGAGTGGTGTATGACGAGAACGTGTGACTTTCAATTCCTTTGTGTGCCCAGTCACATCAATAAACAGCTGTAATGTATTACATATCTGTTTGAATAGCATTGAGAGGTTTGGTTTGGCAAATTATCGGGAGTGTATATTTTGGAGATCTGTGTGATCATAACTTATCATTGTTATCTGATACCTATATTCTGTGACTTTTTTTTACTGTAATAACCATACACGATTCCAAATTGCTCTCAATCTGCTCTGTCACGGTCCAAGGGTGAAACATTCCCACTAGTCAACGAGATGAAGATTAGTTCGTGTATCTGCTGATGTTGTTTAAGTTCAAAGAAAGAAATGAGCATCATATATTTTCGCAATTTCATTTTCGCAGTTCCAGTCACTAAAAGGCTAATTCATAGTGCCGCTCGTTTATATTCCTTTCATTGATAATGAATTTCCAGTAACTATGAATTACTCAAATATTCCGTTTGGATCGAAAACTGAAAAATACGTGAAAAACGCTCTTTACAGATATTGAAAATTGCGCCACAGGGTTCAACTTGGTCAAAAAAGCCCAAATTTTCTATATAACTCATTTCCGAGTAGTTGTATGCGATAATTCGCCAATGGCTCTCTCTTCCCCGATTCCACGTTTCATGAGAGTCAGGTTCCATATAGGTACGTAGACCAATCGTTAGAATCAAGCCCACTCGACAAAGCACTCTTTCATCTGGTTTAGCCCGAGGGGGCCATCGCTATAGATTGAAGGGCAGCTCTTATTACTGCCGGGGGAGGTGCTTTGCACAGCGAGGTATGCCTTGGGGGATACAAGAATCTTATTTCCTAGTTTGCCTCGGGATTTGAAAAATGAGCTGAGGGATAAAGCTTGTTCGACCATCATCCACCTGCTCTGAGGCCCTGAACCAGTGATTATGGTGTTACACGTACAACAGACGAGTGAGTTCATGCGCTATGAACGGGTCCAGTCGTAACGTCCTGGCAGTGTTCCTGGCAGTGTTCTGTATCAGTTTAGGAAAGGAATATCTGTGCGCCATTTGAACCATTCCAGACACAGACTTGAAAAAATCAATTATGTTGATAAAAAAATTAGTCTGCTTCCATTATAGTTAGGTTTTTGTTTGTTGACGATTTTAAAAAATTGGATCTGAGTTTATCACCACGAGTTCGCTGAAGTACATTGGAAATTAATCGTTACCTTGCAGAGTTACGTACTACCATGGGCGCATTCTATACCGATTTCACTTTCACATGAAAGGTTATAACTTGAGAATACCCAAACAAAGTTAGGAAGAACCAACCACAGGGCTAATTGATCTAGTTAGAAATGCCACCATAAGGTCTAAATTGCCATGTAACAATATTCCATGAACTGTTGATCGTCTTATAACTTTCTGCAACTTTGAAAACTTTCAGCAGCCATGGTCTTTAGGTTGTTATTCACCATCGAACTCAACTTATATGTTGCCATGTAACAACAGATGTTTTATATAGTTACCGCTGGGGATGAGTACATTGTCAAATAAAAACTCTTGCTCTCTCCTTTTAGAGTTGCGTTTCAAATATTTACCATTGCAGTAATAATTTATTACACGCGTTTGAGAGCTTTATGTGCACTAAAACTTTTTAATAGCGAGCATTAGAGTAATATAGTAGCAAAAAAGAAATGCATAACCTGTTTTTTCTCTGAAAAAATGAGGCATTAGCATTTAACTTTCAAACATGTTGTATTATCAAACATTTATTTAGCATTTAATTTTCAAACATGAATAACTTATTAAGAAATGATATTGAGAACATGTTGTATATAAGCGTTAAGGAGAGTGAGTGGTGTCCATAACTAGAGGTAAGGCATTTACAATATATTCCGCCACTCACATCCTTGCATTGCATATGTTTGGTTGACGTTGACGCTGACGCTGACGGAGACGGCGATCAAGCTCATCCCACAGGTGCTTTATCCAGATCTGGAGAAAATGCGGCCTGGGGAGCACGTATACATTGTTAGCGGCGAAAAGGTTGTTTATGAACTGGAACTGGACCTTGTCCTGTTGGAATATCTCAGGTTGGACGTCCATGGCTGGCAGTAGGTGTGACGGCATGCAGACCAGTGCCTCTGAAGCGTACAGCAGCCAGGTTTCCCTGGACGGGGACATGGTCGGTACTTTTGGTGTGAGGTATTGTCATCACACTCCTTCCACCGAATCTGTCCACTAGAGATACGAAGTTAAGGGCTTAACGTTCATGAAGACGTCTGTATATGTAGACCCGGTCTCTATCATTATATGTCTCTGCAACAGGAATCTTGAAACATTTAAGAAAAGTCAGTTGGCATGAGGAACCTTTTGATCTTGATATATATATAGAGAGAGAGGCACATTGTTACGGGCAGTTTTGAAGATTTCATTCTTAATTCTAAAAACAAAAATTCTGGTATCTTGCATTACGCAAGTCCGAAACCAGAACGGCGCTGATTAGCCAAACCAAATGTGTCGCCAGTTGCGAAGGTTCCAGACACGCAACGTTCAAACATGGCTACTGTTAGTGAAGCGCTGTGAGTGAACACGCTTGAGGACTTGTATCTATCAAAATTAAGTGTTCCCGGTGAAGTTAATTGTCTCATTCGGAAAGGAAATGTATATTCCAGTTATCGGTGTAGGTGTGAAGACGAAATGACATATGTATTTCATAGTTTGCATCAAAACGTTACGCTCAGTTGTAAGAACCGGCTGACCCGACCGTTTGTTCGAATGGATTGTGACGTCACAAGGTACGAATGCACGAGGTATTGTTGCACATTCTATCTGCATTCATCGAGAAATGGCAGCAGGTTTTTAAGAGCTCTCGTCCAATCAGAAACGCGGAAATTAGTGTAACAAAATCATTTTGTAATTATTACGGAGACGCGATGAGCGCGATTACGATGACGTAACACGTCCCCGGCGTAGAGTCTTCTGGCTCAGTACATGCTCTATTAACTTGTTCCTGTTCTGAGTCTGGCGTGATATCTTCGGACACCCTGACTCTTGTGCTCTCACCTGCAGCAATACGTTACTACGGTCACAAATGGGGGACCCTGATGTAGCGATCTTGGAATGGTGCCAGGTCTTCCTGTATGGGGACTATCATTTCTTGTCATGTCCATGTGGCAACTTCAAGACGTCGCAGGTTGATTGAGCTTAGCAATACCTTCTGAACAATTGTCTATTTTCGAAAGCAAGTTGTAAGACAGCAGAAAGTACGTAATGTCCATTAACTCTTCTTAAATGTGTTTTGTTTAGTGCTGAGATTTCCAAATCATGCAATTCTTGGTCTGTCAACGGCTTACCGAAACGTACATTAATATGTTCTTTTGGAATGTCAATCGTTTCTTTTGTTGTAAGATTGTTTCCAAGTTTACATGTTGTATCCGATCGAACTGTTGACTGCAACGTACTAAGTCTTCGTCAGATGAGTTGACTGTTTCATCAAAATCAGTAGCATGTGTCTCTGGTGCAGAAGCTTGTGCTTAAGGAATATCGTTATCGAAAGAACAACTGTCATCACTGTCTCTATCTTGAATGGCAAGATTGGGATTTGAGAAATCTGACTCTAAAATTTATTCAAAATCAGAATTAATATCATCACTGCCAAATGATATCTGGGAATATGTATTTTTTTAAAGAATATATCTTCGTCATTTTCCATGTCTGTGCTTGCGTACATGTACTAACCCTTTTCAATATCGTTCACGTTCACCGCAGTAATAACAGAAAACAAGTGTTTACCTTTTTACATTATCAATAGATAAAAGGCGTCAATATAATCACAAAACGAACGTGTTTTTGGCGCTCCGGCAGGTAAAACTCAAATAAATTTCGAATTTAGGTTTCAGGTATGAAAGTCTAAAGTAACAGCAATCTACCGCGAATCTCCACAGAATTAACGAGTTGAATATCCCTACATTCCTATACTTATACGATATGTATATCCTTAGATTTAATCACACTAGATCTGTTATAACACGATGTTTTATGAAATAATGACGTCAGGAAATCTGGGCAGACAGATGCTCGGAACAGCATAAGCTGACACCATCAATGTGATACTGTACGTAACATCCCGGCTTCTTATCCAATATCAATGATAAAATAAAAATCAATATAACCTCTCCAAGCAATGTCTACAGACTTTCATGATATGTGTACATAGACCATTGTTAACGATAGTTATTATCCTAATTTTTTAGTAGTTTTCTGAAAGTTGTGGTAGAGAAACATTGCAGGGATATACTTATAGTAAACTTATCTGCTTGCTGCGAAGTTTGAAATAGATCTGTACATAGTTCCAAGAAACCATACTTTATACGTTGCTAGCAATGATTTTAAAAGTTCACAACCCACTGTCCACTATTTACTATACCACAATGCAGTGCACGTTCTGTCACACAGTGTATTTCTAAAGGGTATATCTCAGTTGTATTTCATCTCACCATACAGTCTCGATCTCTTCTAAACAAATCAATGAGGCAATCGAAAGTCACTAAGGTAACCAAGGTACGTTATCTTAAATTGGAAGTTAAGGTTAACCTTAGTAAAGGTTGTATAGGCAAAAGGAATTTCCCTGGATCGGATATCGCTTTTACTGATGTTACGCCCACCAGAAGATCACGTGACGAAGGAGCAGGTGGTGATTGGCCTAGAGTCACACCCTGGGCGTTTTGTTTGAGTTAGCTAATCTTGTGAGATAAGTGTTAATATTTTCACTCTTCTGCTATCGAACTGATTACGAAACATGTCCGCCTTAATTGAAAACAAGTGTTGCTGGAAGCAGATAAAGCTTGTCGGCAGCTGCTAATTATACAAGCTTTGAATAATGAAACTAATTGATATTAAGTTTAAACACAATCGTGATAATTTTCTTATCTAAATTTAAATGCGAAATACTTTTATGGAGGCGGTTTCGTTTTACTGATTACCCGATGAAGAAATTGGATGAAACGCATTGTTTACTTATATTATAAAATTGTTTTAATTGGTTTCAGCGTGTATGACTACATGTTCATGTACAGGGATTTGTGATTTAACGCCGCTTTCAAAAGTATTTATGTCACTGCATGGTTATACTCGAGATGCAGTTGTGACAATCCGTTTAGTAAATTGCGAGAATCGTGTGAAACCCAGAAATTCATTGCAGCAATGCATATAGAACAGCACAGAAATGGTTGTTAAGTCTCTTGATGAATTTAAACCGAGGACTTCTTCATCTGAAGTAAAACGGTCTCACCACTGTTCTTTCCGATACAATTGTGCAATGGTATTTATTCTGTAAGTGTTTCCCTGGTCAAACTTTGCTAGTTTTAGTGTCCATTAATTCTTTGTAATGTATTATTGGATGAACTTGAATTAAATGAGTCAGTAAAATAACATTCGGGAGATGAGTCAACCAAAATACGCTGAATTGTTTTGACTAAAGTGGATTCCTAGCTTTACTTTTTGCTCTGGACGATATACAGGGGACTTCACCTCAGTCTAATCTGGACCGGACCACCACTCGACCCCTGGTCAGTCAGCTGTTGTAGGCAGGTGCTTGATGAAGTGAAACATACCTTGGAGTACCCTGTTAACAAAGTAGCCCCACCCATGTAGGTGTTGCCTTCCCACCCGTATCTTTGATGATGAGCGCTTCAAAAGACTGACCAAACACTTAAAGACTAAACTGTTCTGATCTGTCGCACGAGTCTCATTGTCCGGTCCGACCCCCGGGCCAGGCCATACCGAATTCCCCACCCCACGGAATAAGAGCAGTGAGGCGAGCCACCCAGACCAGCCCGCCAGAGGGTCGGGCCGCCATTATCCAGTACTCCATAGCTGCAGTCCATTATCCGAAACACCGTCGCTCGCAGGCCTCGTCCTCTGGATTAGGTAATAATTGATATAGCCCGCAGATATACCACGGTTTTAACAGTTCTGTTCGACATAATTCCTTCATCGCTGCCCTCTAATTTGTCCAAATTTCCTCCGAAGCTCTAGGCAAGGCCCACCCTGTACTACAGTAATTGCCCAAGTCTCTCTCTGTCTCTCGTTGGCTCGACTTTCACTAGCACTTGTTTTTGAGATGCGCTCTGTTTATGTTGCTTCTGATCTGGCATGGAATCATTAGTAACATTGTGAAAATTAGTCGAGCACCACGAGCGTGTGTTTGAATGTTGTCGCCTTGCATACTTTCTAGGGGTGTCATTTAGCAAGTCTAGATATCTGAAGCATTTGATATGTTATGTTTAAATTCAGTTAAAATATATAACGAGAGCATTTCATGTCTCTGTCTCTGTCTCTGTCTCTGTCTCTGTCTCTGTCTGTCTCTCTCTCTGTCTCTCTCTCTCTCTCTGTCTCTCTCTCTCTCTCTCTCTCTCTCTCTGTCTCTCTCTCTCTCTCTCTCTCTCTCTCTCTCTCTCTCTCTCTCTCTCTCTCTCTCTCTCTCTCTCTCTCTCTCTCAATTACTACATATACGGTCTGTAAATCTAACGGCTAACAATGCATTAGAACAATTCATGATTGAAAATATAACGCATTCTACGGCTCTTGATATGTACTATATGAAGCTTGCCCCCGGCTGTAAAGTTACATGTAGCACATAAAATAACGATCTAATTCTGAAGTTTGGAATAATGATGATCAATATTAATTTTAACATTAAGAACTAAGTTCCTTGAAATGCCCGAGGCAAGTTATGATTACATGTATATGATGTCGAAGTTTAGTAAGGTACACTTGTATAAGCATGAAATTAAGTTTATATTAAAAAGATAATAAATTGAAAACAAAATTTACACAGCTGAAATGAAAATCGTTTCAATTAAATTGTGAAAATGTATCTTAAAACATTGATCAAATAACAGCTGGAAAATGTATGTTCACACAAGGATTTTAAATCCTTCGTTCACATAATATGCGTAAATAGAAAGTCTTATAGTTAAGCGATATAATTTTAGTGTGTAAATAATTTGAGCGAGTTTGACTATTGTTTTCACATATGTTTGGAAATATCTTGTATACCAACTTACCCCTTTCACACAGTCAACGAACTAGAATACATAACGCATGGTATACGTAACACGGATTGGTATTCATTAGGTTTCCTTCCCATTGGCAATGCACACGGAATACTTTGTCCGTCACACATGGCCTTATATTCAATAGAAGCCACATCAAGGCTACCACATTATAACAAGTGTATATGGCTTACTTTAAAGGGAAACTAATATTTTTGAAAGGATATTTATTACTCAGTATTTATTTATCAAAATACATATTGTTTTTAATTTCTTTACCAACTGGACCAACTGTTATCCTACACGCGATGCGAAATGCTTATATCTTCGTAGTCATATTTGGGAAAGAGATATCCTTAAACATGCTTGGCACAGTGAACGAATTTATTTTGAGTCTTTGAAGGCTTCTCGAAGTTTAACATAAAAGAAAAGCCAAATTGGGTGGTTATAGTCAAGAATGTCATGCTCATCATAATAAGAACATACCAAAGTGTTTTCCCAAGATAGTTTTCTTGAATTAAATCGTTCTCGTTTTTATTTTAAAAACGAAAATATAGACAATTAATATTATGAGCTGTGTTTAGCATTAAACGGTTCAATATTGAATCTCTTTAATGCAGTCTTGAATCTTTTACATACTTCTTGGCGATTGATTCGCTATTTTACAGTTCATCGTAATATCCTTATACAAACATATAAATATTCTTTCTAAATATATTCTTAAATGTCGTTTTCATAATGAGCTGTGTTTGTAAAGCAAACGGGTAGTTATTTATAACGAAGGATAAAAGTTAAACGTCACAGTTCTCTGAAAATACATGTAGATAGTTCCACGTACTGATGTAGGGATACATATGAAATGGGGTCATGGTTCACTTACACGCTCACCTTCACGGGGAGTGTGGGACCTCATCATGGCTGAACAATGTTGGCGTGGTGCTTTAAGTATCTCAACTAACGCTTGTATTCAGTTTATGCGCAAAAGCGACAAATAACAGGTTCCGTTTTCGTAAAAATAATTCTCAAATCAAACTCACTGTGAAAGTTGTGAAAGGTCAGCCGGTAACTCTTATTTCTACTCGAATCATATTCCCCTTTTTTGGCTCGACTTCGAGTCTTATTAGTTCTTAGCTAGTCTTCGATACAAGAATCTTTGTACGACATATGAAATATTGATCGACGTCTGACTGAAGACAATGTTGCTAATTGGTATTCTTACTGATTAAGTTGCAGACTGCACTGCTATCAACTTGAAACAACGTTTAACACGCCCCCACGCTCGTTTGAAAAATTTAAACCAAATCGATGGTGTTTACCACCAATGTTACTTATACATAATGATGTTACTTATAATGTTTTGTTTATGTTTTTTGTATGGCGTTTGGTATGGTGTTTCGTTTAACATTTTGTAAAAATACAAATCAAAGCTAAAATATGTTCACTTGATGTTATGTATTGGTCTAGGTTTAACCGACAAATCTATGTGAAATGCATGTTTGTGTCCCTCTCCATTAATATATCATCTTTGATGTACGCTGATATATGTATATCTGAAAACATTTTATTGTTAGAGCTTTTAGTCAACTAAAATTATATATTTATACCATTTTGAGTACCAAACAATATTGCTAACCCACTAATTCCGAAGATGATAGTTAAAGGCACTGTATGTTTTAACTCAAACATTTCATCCTTACGATATCACACTGGTGATAAGATTTTATGGATGACATCTCCTTTGTTTCACACGATTAGAACTCATTTGCAGGTAGAACTCATTTACAAGTAGAACTCATTTATAAGTAGAACTCATTTATAAGTATAATACATTTAAAAGTAAAACAACATATGTACAAGTAGAACTCATTTACAAGTAGAACTCATTTACAAGTAGAACCCATTTACAAGTTGAATTCATTTACAAGTATAACTTATTTACAGGTAGAACTCATTTACAGGCAGAACTCATTTACAAGTTAAATTCATTTACAAGTAGAACTCATTACCAGGCAGAACTTATTTACGTGTAGAACCCATTTACACGTAGAACTCATTTACAAGTAGAACTTATTAACAGGTAGAACTCATTTACATGTAGAACTCATTTATAGGTAGAACTCATTTACGTGTAGAACCCATTTACAGGTAGAACTCATGTACAAGTAGAATTCATTTACAGGTAAAACATATTTACAAGTAGAACTCATTTACAAGTAGAACTCATTTACAGGTAAAACTCATTTACAGGTAGAACTCATTTACAGGCAGAACTCATTTACGTGTAGAACCCATTTACAGGTAGAACTCATGTACAAGTTGAAATCATTTACAGGTAAAACTCGTTTACAGGTAGACCTCATTTACACGTAGAACTTATTTACAGGTAGAACTAATTTACATGTAGAACTCATTTACAGGCAGAACTCCTTTACGTGTAGAACCCATTTACAGGTAGAACTCATGTACAAGTAGAAATCATTTACAGGTAAAACTCATTTACAGGTAGACCTCATTTACACGTAGAACTAATTTACAGGTAGAACTAATTTACATGTAGAACTCATTTACAGGTAAAACATATTTACAAGTAGAACTCATTTACAAGTAGAACTCATTTACAGGTAAAACTCATTTACAGGTAGAACTCATTTACAGGCAGAACTCATTTACGTGTAGAACCCATTTACAAGAAGAACTCATTTACGTGTAGAACTTATTTACCGGTAAAACTCATTTACAGGTAGAACTCATTTACACGTAGAACTAATTTACAGGTAGAACTAATTTACAGGTAGAACTCATTTACAAGTAGAACTCATTTACAGGCAGAACTCATTTACACGTAGAACTCATTTACAGGCAGAACTCATTTACGTGTAGAGTCCATTTACAAGTAGAACTCATTTACGTGTAGAACTCATTTAAAGGTAAAACTCATTTACAGGTAGAACTCATTTACGTGTAGAACTCATTTATAAGCAGGATGCATTTACAAGTAAAACAACATGTGTACAAGTAGAACTCATTTACAGGTAGACCTCATTTACACGTAGAACTAATTTACAGGTAGAACTAATTTACATGTAGAACTCATTTACAGGTAAAACATATTTACAAGTAGAACTAATTTACAAGTAGAACTCATTTACAGGTAAAACTCATTTACAGGTAGAACTCATTTACAGGCAAAACTCATTTACAAGTAGAACTCATTTACAGGCAGAACTCATTTACGTGTAGAACCCATTTACAAGTAGAACTCATTTACGTGTAGAACTTATTTACAGGTAAAACTCATTTACAGGTTGAACTCATTTACAAGTAGAACTCATTTGCAGACAGAACTCATTGACACGTAGAACTCATTTACAGGCAGAACTCATTTACGTGTAGAATCCATTTACAAGTAGAACTCGTTTACGTGTAGAACTCATTTACAGGTAAAACTCATTTACAGGTAGAACTCATTTACAGGTAGAACTCATTTATAAGCAGGATGCATTTACAAGTAAAACAACATCACGTACGTAGATATCACGTACAGTTGGAACTCATTTACAGGTAGAATATCGACAGAATGCACCAAGTGAAAACAGCAGATCTGTTTCGTTGATTTGTCTCCAAGTCTTAGCTTACATTCAAGGACGGACGCTTTCAAGTACATGTATATGCTTATTTGCGTGAGTATATACGACATTGACAAGTTCCTCATTTCAACCGCATACTTGTTTGTTGTTTAAATTAAACAAAATAACTATTTTCCACAGATCGGTGTTTCCATATTGACTCCGTGCAGCGTCTATAAACTCATCACAACGGAAGAGACGAACGTGAACCAAACAGCAGATGTAACATTGTACAAGTATGCCTCAAAACTCGATAGTATTACGAAATTATATCACAAATGCATTTTCCTCCCGTTTCCCCCCTCTCACATCCACTTAAGAAAATGTAAGCCCTGGCTGAGCGAGCCCTCGTACACCAAGCGTCGTCATGGAGCTCTGGCTCTCAGCTCGCGCGAAATACGGATTTGGCCCGAGGGCGCAGCCGGGAGTGAAAACCGCTTCAGCACGAGACGGGGCCCAGTTTGCAGCTAACGCCAGACACGAACAAGTCGTTGTGAACAGCGCTGCTTTCTACTGTTTATGGTGGGCTATACTCGTCCCTGGATTATTGGAGTTAATTCGCTTTTAACAAGGTAAGTAAAATGAGTTACACAGAAACTGTCCTTTTCAGTGTCGTGTTGAATGGAGTCATTTACGTATATGGAATTTCATTGACAGAATTGGTTGTTATGTTTCAGTGTCTATAAGCTCTGAAGACAAGGCACAATGTGAATGTGAATACACGTTATAAGAAGGTAATGGAGATTATATTGAAACGAAACTTTTCAATAGCATGTGAGAAGTGACAGGAGTCATTTATCTTTATAGAAATCCAATGGCAAAATCGTTTCAATGTTGTATATCTAACATCTGTGACCATATGTATAGGGAGATGATGTAGCACGAGTTTACATGTGTTAACTTACCTGAACACGGTGAAACGAGCATCTTCAGTGTCCGTTTGAATTGTGTGATATAGGGTAATATAAATGTATTTATATGTATCGTCATGTATTTCTCATGTTATCATACCAAACTAGTTTGAACGTTGGTCAGCGTTAGTTAGATTACGTGAGCGGGGGGATTGAATTGTTTGTGAAAGCTGTCTGCTTGGTTGATCACGCTAGACATTCAGCCTCGTTAATAAATTGATCACTAGCGTCTCTCCCTGAAGGAGCTTACCTTGGCGATTGATTCTTGACAACAGTCTTTGAAAGAGGTGTGTTCTAAATCTTTTCAAGTTTTAAGTAAAATATGTATAAGATGTAATTTTCCAAAAGACGCTCTAAACGTGTTTCATCGTGTAAATTAACTACCTGGCGTCGCCTCGATGATGTAGAGGACACCACGTGGGCCATATATTACTGTATACTCAGGATAGTCTGTCAAACTCGTGGGTGTTGCTTAATGTACCTTGATTCAAATTCATTATCACACAGTGATAAAGTTTCGGTAAACGTTCTTATATCATGTTCAAGACTTTAATATTGGAAAGGCTGTAAAACGTAGCTTTTGTGTAAATAAGAAGAATATCGATATGGCGTGTCCTATTTGTACCACCAAGTTTTTTTTAAAGGCTCTCAGAAATTCATATGTTCAATAGTTTGAGATTGCTGAACTGTTTGGTGAAAGGTCAACTCGCGTCCACAAAGTGGTTTAGATGGTACAGACTCTTAGTTGTGACATTCTTGATATGAATTGAAACACCAGAAAGATGTAGTAAACTAATTAACATACATGATCGGTCCCTCGATTCTCAACACATACAACCCCCGGGACTCTTCACCAAGGAAATCCGTACTGAAATAGTCCGTCTGTCATTGATGTTAGCCTTTGATATCGCTCCGTCGAATGAACCTGCCAATCAATGAAAAAGCTTCGTTCAACCAGCTTCAATCATTAAAGATATTTGCCGTTGGCTCACATTTCGAGGTTTTCAGCCAATCAGATAGCTAGTTTACATCCGCTTCCTGTAGACTACTGTAACATTCAAGGCTGCTGACCGAGCGTACATTATATAAGGTGTGGTTGTTCAGAAACTCGCACTCCTGGTGGTGAACATAAGTACGTTAACGTTTTACTTTTAAATATGGACTTACACCGAACTCTTCTACACGCAGTAAGATTTTGGTGCAATTCTACACTGGATTTCAGCAGTACCACCTATTGTTCGCTAGTACCAACCAATGCTCGCATGTTTCACTACAATGCATAACCACATTGGCGGTTGCTGGCTTTCTCCCTGTATCAATACCAGCAACCTTGATATAAGAGAAATAATCCTGTAAGCAACGTTAAACCCAAAATGACCTCATATTAAAATATATATTTAGACGCAAAAGTGTATGTATAAATTGTGGTCATCGTAAACATGTTCCTTTAAATTGAGTTACAAGGATTTTACATTGGTAACTTTAAACTGAAATGGAGTTGTTTATCATTATGACAAGTGAACGTTGTACTACTTTACCTTTAATGGAACTAGTATTGTAGTAGCTTCGTATGAGATACTAAAACTTAATTATTAATCAACCACTGATTGTTTTACTGACAGCTGTGGTGTACACATTTATCCAATTCTTGTTGAACCCGCCTTCATCGAGAAGTCTATAATTTGATGAGTTAGGCAATTGAGATCCAATCGATATTTTCACTAATTACAGAGAAGAAAACCTTCTGCAATCACTTTTTATCGTTTCGATTTCAACATTCTTCCATGTTGGCAAGTGTTTTACAATAGAGCCAAAAAATTCACTAAGGTTTAAAAATCATTAACCTTGCAGGATTAGTTTTTGTCATAGTTATTATCATACCTTGCGAAGTTTCTTGAAGGGAACTTAAAATTTGACAATAGTATCAGGTGTGGTTGACTTATTTTTTAACTTATTTTTTGTTATCGTGTGTCAAAGTTTATCAATTGAAGAACAGCGTGGTGATGCATGATATGGAAGAATTCGCTTTCCCTGTTGAGTTCTCCAATTCATCATACTAATATCAAGATGACTATAACATATATAAGGACTATTATCAATGAACTTCTGGCATATGGCTTTGACGAAACGAGTAAGTGTGATTCTTTTTATGACCCTAAAGAAAGCGAGTGTTACCCAAAAATCAACAATGTCAAATGACACATAATTTATTTAATACCCATTTGATTTCTTTTGAATTACGTTAAATAGTCAGTACACTGTCCGCTTCTACAACGACGACCATCTTAACTGACGTCATGATATAGGCCTATAGTTTATGACGTCACAGACAGAGCACTCGTGAAAAGAAGGTGCTCATTAAAAGTTACAGGAGCACATGTGCACATATGCAATGTATGACAGTGGTTACGTTTCACCAAAATGGTAATATGCCTAATCCATCTACTATCTGCATTTTCAGATAAAGGATAACATTAGCTCTCCCCATTCCATCCATCATTAACATGAATTTCCAAATAATTATATTACACTCCCTTTTCTTTTAGAAGACAACACTAATCTGGCTACCAACGTCATACAACGTTTGACGTCACAATGTCGTCACCCGTGACATCAAGACCCTCCTCGGTGACGACTCCAAATGGTCACTTCAACAAAATCTCCGGTGTCCCCTGTCCCGCAACCCCCACCAGATATACAGCCCCGGTCCATATTGACGTGGGCGGTGTCATATATACCTCCTCCCTCGAGACTCTCACAAGGTGAGCGAACCTAGTTTTAGGCAATCCAAACTTCGAGAGGAAAGTCCAGTTCCTTCATTTCAGTTTTTCGTCTTGATGTAAGCTTGCTTATGCTTTTATCGTAATATTTATTATATTTTTTCTTATATGGGTATGGACGATAGTCTATGTATTTCTAATCTCCATTGGTGCGAACGTTATTCTCACTTTTGACGTCTTCATCTACATTGCCTAAAAATCTATAGGCATTGCTAGACATTTGTTTATTTTTCTTAATATAAAGATTTAAAGTTTATATATATATAAATCCGTATTTCTGTTATGTTTTGTAACTGTATTATAGGCCATGAGACCGATATTACGAA
Source organism: Gibbula magus (assembly GCA_936450465.1). Lineage (NCBI taxonomy): Eukaryota > Metazoa > Mollusca > Gastropoda > Trochida > Trochidae > Gibbula > Gibbula magus. The sequence continues at coordinate 19,677,198 of OW388299.1, read as the reverse complement.
ATAAACTTCTGTCTGTATATATGCGAAGTGGATATGATACAATGATATAATAACAATATAATGACATTACGTTAATATTCTCAGCTGAAGGTTATTATGAAAATGTCTATGACGTCATAAACCCGATGACGTCAGTGGCAGACATCTTCTAATTTATGTCACAGCGGTATGTCTCAATGCAATTGTCTTGCCGACAGATGTTACCCAATGCCTCTACCTGTACCTCTACAGTAAATGCCTAGTATGATTATGCAATAAAAACGAATTAACAACACTATTAAATATTGAACATGCAGGGTTCATCATTTTCCAATTCATAACCATAACGTGAATAAACACATGTGGGTTGCTGTTATTGGTCGAAGTGGAAAGACCATTCAATATTAAATATTGAGCCTCAGGGCGATCTCAATCTGCCATAGAAGCGGAACTACGATGGCGTTTATAGTGTTACAACACGGGACTAAGGCTGGAATTAACGCTAAGGGAGATTTGGGAAGGAGCCCCAAGCTCAGGATTATCTTGGAGCGTGTTTGTTAGTTTTGTCCTGACAGTGTATTAGCATGGTTATTTGATAGGTTTTTTTTACAGAATGTTGTTTTGTCCTGACAGTGCATTTGATAGTTTTCTACTTAATGTTGGTTTTGTCCTGACAGTGTATTTAATAGTTGTCTATAGAATGTTGGTTATGTCCTGACAGTGTATTTGATAGTTTTCTATAGAATGTTGGTTTTGTCCTGACGTGTATTTGATCGTTTTCTACAGAATGTTGTTTTGCCCTGACAGTGTATTTGATAGTTTTCTACAGAATGTTGGTTTTGTCCTGACAGTGTATTTGATCGTTTTCTACAGAATGTTCGTTTTGTCCTGACGGTGTATTTGATAGTTTTCTACAGAATGTTGTTTTGTCCTGACAGTGCATATAATAGTTTTCTACAGAATGTTGTTTTTGTAGTTCTCGGGGTTCGGTTATTGCATATGGCATGCTTGTCTAGGGTTCAACAACCACAACATCATCATGTTCGTATTTATAATATGTTAGCAGTGTCTTGTGTGTGATCATCAGTAAATAGCTGATAGCTTTAAATCATGTATTCGTTTAGGGAAAATGGACGACATGTGGTTCCGCATATACTTTTCAATCAAATTCGACACATTTAATTAAACACGACATCATCGTTAAACACTATTATAAGCTAAGTCATGTAAGTTGCCCACAATATATACCCCTGTCTATTCTTATTTCTGCTCTACCTTGATCCTCAGGTACTCAATGCAAAACTTAATGTTAATATTCCCTATTCATGTTAATCAAATTAACCGTTCTTTACAACATGTGTGTGTGTCATGCTGTCTTCAACCCTATCATCAACAAACGGATAGCTAATCACCTTATCGTAAGTTCACTTCACAACTGCGTTTCAAGCTCTTCATTACACTGCACTTACCTCTTCGTTAGAATCAGTACTCTACAAGTTTATGTTTATGACTGTTTGCATAACATATGATTTCCTGAATAATTTCTTTTATCAAAAGCGATATTTGAATGATCCACACTTCCATCTTCATCCGTGATCTCAGTAAATTACACGTACTGTCGATTTTCAGAATATTCTTTTTATATTTAAGAAATATAACTTTATGAAATTTACTTTATTCTTAAAGCCAAATCCAAACGTCTATATACCCCAGCAGTAGGCGACCAGCCAGTCCCCAGCTGAACCTCTATACTGCAATACATCTCTCTTCTCGTCTTTCATCTCTCGTCTCCTCTGTCTCTCCCCTACAACCGTCTGTGCTTGAAGCCCTTTGTGGCCAAGTGACTCTCTCACCGTAAGTAGAACCAATTGTCATTTGTTGCTTGCCTCCGCGCGACCATTCCAGGCTCGGCGAGAGAAGCGACAATCGATACGGTTTTTGCTGGCACTTGGATCCACGCTGGCACTTCCTTGCTGTTTTAGAATGGAGGGAAGCAAAAAGACCAAGCATTGATCCTCAGTGGCTACACAATTTAGGGTGAAGATGGCGGTGGCCCCTGAAGCCAACTCTGAACCGACTCGGTCAAGTTGTCTGAGAAGTGGCGTAGTCAAGAGAGGCGTAGCCGCGGGCTAAACGGTATTGATGATGATGCACAAGAACACAATACCATCGTCCTTAGTGTTGGGAAGCTGGTAGAGGCTCTTCGGTTTCTCTCTAATGTTGCTCTAGAGTTTGATGTTATAAAGGGGCAGTAACACGTTTTTTCGCTGAAATCAGTTGATGAAATATTTTTTGAAAAATAATGTTACCTATAGTCAAACACCCTTCTCTCTTCGGAAAATCAAGTTACAAATGATTGTACATGGTTCCGTAAAGCCATGGGAATGGTTTTTGTCATTCAAAATAATAAAATGTGTTCACAATAAAATGGCCGCCATGCATTTTTTTGCCCTTTACGCAACACCATTATTGCCACTGCGGATAATCGGTTTGTGTAATAAGATGTTTTAACCTCTCAAATAAATATAATTGACATAAACTATCATTATAAATGGGAAATTTGAAAAACGTGCTACTGCCCCTTTTAACAACGGTGTACATCAGTATGACATCATCTTCGTTAGCTCTCTTATGTTGTGTCTTCTGTTTGGCGGTTATGATGTTGAAATGTTTTGATTTCGTCTTGATGTTGATAAATGGTGATTGTAAGTAGCAAATAGATCGTCCCATTAAAGACAGTTTTTTATTTCTGTCTTAGTAAAATGCTGACTTGAAAATGCGTAAGAACACTGAATTGTCTTACTAAGCATTGCTTAGCCTTCGGCTTTCTTACTCTTGGATGGTTTGTGTTTGATTTTGAGGTTTGAACTTTTGAGAAAATGCTTTGTTTATTTGAATTTCGTAGAGTGTCATGGCTGTTTTTACAAAACAGCGTAGGTGGTGTTAAGTTAGCTGCAAGACGTCGTCGAATGATTTCGATAAGTTGAGTGCACTTTCGTGCTCAATATGCGACGTTCAATGTTGATTTTTAAAGCGCTCTCTCGAAATGAAACTTGATTTATGTGTGCTGGGCTGTTGTCAAGAAACAGTGGACACTGGACCAGTAACAGGCAGGTGGTCCCACCAGTGGTTCTATAGTGTGTCTGCTACAGGGGACTGTTCTACGTGCATTATCTTTGGTTGCAATTGTACAGTGTAATCAATTGTGATACACTCCACGATTCACTGATACCTGCAAGTTTCCCCACTTCTCTTGTACACCTGTTCAGGAGTTACTATCGTACAGTCATCAGGTCAATTCACCCGACATTAGAGCGGGTGTTTTGTTTGGAAATATGCCAGTAGCCTGTACATGTCAGTATTTTTCTACATATATTGAATAAGGATATGACATTGACTATTTCAAGATCTTGGGTATTGGAATTTAGAGCGGGTGTTTTGTTTGAAAATATGGCAGTAGCCTGTACATGTCAGTATTTTTCTACATATATTGAATAAGGATATGACATTGACTATTTCAAGATCTTGGGTATTGGCATTTAGAGCGGGTGTTTTGTTTGGAAATATGGCAGTAGCCTGTACATGTCAGTATTTTTCTACATATATTGAATAAGGATATGACATTGACTATTTCAAGATCTTGGGTATTGGCATTTAAATTTCATTATTGCCATATCCTAGACTTAAGTATTATTCCGGTACCATTTTAGATATAAACATTGAATGTTTATTCGAACGAAAGAGTGGTCTAGAAAGACGAAGGTGTAAGTGCGCTTATACATTTAGCACCCAATAAGGTTTGGATCCATCATATCTGGCATTCACCATGATTCAGGACTATTTGAGTGGCTACAGGCTGGTATAGAAGGGATGGCAAGCAGACGAAGTTTCAATATGGCAGGTGCTTGAAGGCAGACGATGCGGCCCGGCCATGTAGCAAGATTGTAGATGATGTACTTGCTCCGATTTGAGAAAGCAATCGTACCCTGTTCGGTCGACAAGCTCGGATATGGCCTGCGGCCCCCTCAGCAAATAATTATAGTCTTCTTTACCACTGGCGCTATCCTTTTACCCCGATGCCCGCGGGAACATGCCGGGCCCATACAGAGGAAGTCGCCCAAATATTTCACCCGCGGGTATTTTGGCAAGGCGATGAGGGTCGCTAGGGGTGGGTGATAACCGAGCGACTACAATATTTCATAGAGAATAGCTATAGCTGCTGAAAGTGGCATGTATAGGCTATAATGGATACCAGCTGATCATATCGTGAGTAGGGGGAATGTAGCCCCGGGGCTGGACAGTTTTTTTCAAGTCAGAACGTCGATACAGATGGAAGATTGTAAAACGAAAAGAGTGATTTCAGCCTATAAGATAATGCAACATGTTTAATGTTGTTTGTTCACAAAGAGAAAAAGAAGACGTTGCTATGGCAGCCCGAGCTGCGCACGGAAGCGCCCGAGGCTACAGCCACGGTCACATCAGCTCACGCAAATCTTTTAGGCGTTCTGGCAGCAGGCAATTTGCTGGGGCTTTGGGTGTTATTTTACTAAAAGCAGTCATAACCGATTTAATATACAGCTCAAACTAGAAAATACCCACGACGGTGAGACACAATTACACATATTGTTGTGTTGTCATGGCAGAGAGAAAACCCTTTGATCCATGCCCCCGGGCCTGGGCCCGGCAACGTGGATAATTAAATAAGAATGGTTTTGCAAAAGATGATTTCATGCACAAAAAAACAGACAGAATTGTAATGAAGTCTTCCTATGGCCTCGAGTGAAATATACCGGTAGACGTTTTCCAACTCTCCTCTATTCTCTCCACCATCTCTTTTTAAGTCGCACTAAAGGAACAATTATAATGAGCTTGCGCCGGATGAAATACAAGCTCCGAGTCGGTATTTGGAAATGCCTCCGGGCTAACTTGCACAAATGGAGGTAAAGCTGGCCCGAGGCTCAATTCCCGCGCCCGTATACTTAAGACTTATAGTGGGCTATGTTGTTTCACCGGAGCGGCTGATCGACTGGTATAACGTGTCAACACTAAACAGCAGGATCGCCTTGTATGTGTTAACATTTATAAACACACCTTGTATCGCGGTTTACACTATATTAACAAACCTATATCATCTAATAGCTCTTCCCAGCAGTCTTCAGGGAACAGCTTTACAAAACATTTGCTTTTGTTGTAAACCTGCCGAAGCATGGCTATTTTGAATTTGACATGTTTAGAAAAGTACCGGAAAGTACAACTGAATTTCACACGTAGACTTAACATCATGCGTTGGAAAATGTATATGAGATTAAAAGATAATTGTTCGAGGGAGGAATTTTAATCGATTGCGAACGAATAATGCCATCAACAACATAATGAATGAAGGTAAATATATCTGACTCAAAATGAAAATAATTGAAAATATCTGAACTGAACAAAAGTCATCATGATGACAACCGTCGTCTCCGATTATATAATCACACACGGCAAATGAGTTTTTGCTCAACGATTTCTACCTAGTTTCCATGAAAACTAATTTTTCTCCCAGAAACCTGAAAATATAAAAAGAAAACACATCAGAACACGGTGCTCATGCACATTTTAACTTAAGTTTAAAATAAGGTTTTGGCCCTCTGTTCCGGAATATCAATTCGACACTGAAAGACGGACAGATCACAACAGTGCTGGGGATGTTTATATATTGTCTTATAATCCTCGACCGCGTTGGATTAGTTTTCAAATTAGTATAACAGCTTGTTGGTGGATAATCTCGACACACGTAAGTACTTTGATACATAATATATTAATCGCATATGTTAGGAACGAACGGATAGACACCTTTGAATAACAACAATAGGTTTTGCTTCAGGGTGCTTTTAAACTCGGGAGCAGTGCCAGGTGAACTTTAGTCAGCAAACGTTGCCTCTGGCACTATCATGATTAACTCTAAGAGTAATATTAACCCGCCTAGCGCCAAGTGGTATTACCTGGATACTTTTTGGTTAACCCCCAGGGCGTAGGCTATGCTATTGGTTTGAGTGATGGGTGCTACAGGTAGGGAAGGACATGGTAGAATTTGCTAAGAAAACCCCTGATATCGTCGCTGTTAGAGAGTAATTCATTCACGTTTTCAATCTGACATGTTCACTTGACGATTTTAATATTAATCTTATACATACATTCGCGTTGTATGGGTTAATTAAAGGAATGAGAAATTAAACCCCTTAACTCAGAGGGCATTACTAGCGACATGTTGTACGTAAGGGATCAGTGGTCAACGTTACAATCTGATAAGTATGTGGCACTCTCCCTCTTGAGATAGAACTGGGAAGATTTAGCCGTCCCCCTACTCCTCTCGAGAACAGAATATGTAAATGCTGTGATCTTGGCGAGATTGAAGATGAATTCCACTTTTTGGTGAAATGTAGCCTCTATGCAGAAATCCGTTCGGATATGATTCACAAATTATATAACAATTCACTGTCGTTATTATCTCCACATGACCTGTTTATAGATATAATTCAGAACGACGCTAATGCTAAGGTTTTAGCCGCTTCTATTAATAACATGTATGACAAGCGACTAAAACACCGTACCTAAACTTCTATCAATCGTGGTATTATTTGCTTTGTATGTATTTTATCCATGTGTCTTATACCTATATATATATATTTGAATATTTTATATTGTATAATCGTGTCTCATAGGCCTGATTGGCCGGATATTTTCTCATTATCAACGTGCAATGAAAATGTGATATATTGTGTATGAAAATATGTGACACGAAAATAAAATAATTTTCTTCTTCTTTCTTCTCTTCAGTATCAAGTCGAATTAACCGTGGACTACTTGATATTTTTAAAAAAACTCAAAGGGGGCAATACCATTTGTTTATTTAACATGCACATGAAAATAACATCTTCAGAAATACGTTTCAAATCGACATTTTTTGCACTTCTTTCATACAATAATACAGTTAATGCACAAAAGAGAATATCAACTCGAATTCCGTTTCCACACTAAATACCCCGGTCACAATGTATATTTAAGGTTAATTCAGGGACGGTGAATATAGCCAACATGTGCAGCGCCTGGGGGCTCACACCGGCCCGACCCCCAACTGGTCTGTGCTTCACAATTCAAAGTACTGCCCCAGGCCGCTACTCTCAGGTAGACCTGCTACTGCCAGGGATTATTATGTGAAATAACACTTGGTTAAAGCTCCATTCAAGTTACACTTAGGGAGTTGTGAACTGTATTAATGTGAATTCATATTGATAAACTATATCGAATATTTTGGAGACATATAGATAAATAGTTGACAAGAGATAAACTGTGAAGTAGCAAGGATGAAGTAACATTTGGATGGGTTTGTCACGTGACAACATCGTACTGGTGTGATTGCTCCGATTCCCATATTTGTCTTAATCCTCAGTTACCCAGGGTCGCCCATCATGATATTAATTAACAATAATTAAGCATGCTTTCGAGCGTGGATATGTGCGCTTTATAAATATGCACTGTTATCATTATTATTATCATTATTATTATTATTATATTAGTGAGACAGCTCCGTCGAGTGCATTCATGATACATTCAGCTTTCATCAATTGCCAAATAATTCTGCTAGCTATCGAAGTTAAAACAATGCAGCGAGGTGTTAGTGTTACGTTCTATCTGATTTTAATGAGATTGGAGGCGCTATCAAGTCACAAGAGCGAAATCGATTATCGCTAATTATCGTTTGCCTTACCGATAGCCATGTCAATCGTAGACCCTGATCGGCATATTGGGCGTGCAATAATTCGTAACCGCCACATTGGGCCCCGCAACAAGTCCCACCAGCGACGCTAAGTGTCGATAGGCATTATCAGCCTCCTTGAGTATGAAATAAGCCATAACCGTTATGGTTGACATGCAATAAGCCCTAACCTCCACGATTGTCATGCAATAAGCCAGAACAGCCACGATTGTCATGCAATAAGCCAGAACAGCCACGATGAACATGCAATAAATCCTAAACGCCACCTTTGGCTCGCAATAGGTCCTAACCGCTACAATGAGCGGGCAATAAGTCAAAACGACCACATTGCTCGTGTAATAAGCCCTAACGAACACATTGGTTATGCAATAAGTCTCATCTGTCTCGTTTGGTATGTAATAGGCTTTAACCGTCACATTGGTCATGCAATAAGCGCATGCAATAAGCCCGCCAATTTTGACGTTGGGAGTGCTCAGCCGTCTGACTACTTAAATAACTAGACGTTAAGTTTCATTTTTAAATATTCACGTTTATGACAATCCCGCGAGAAACACAACTGTTTCCCCCAAACCTTACTCGATGAAGTTGTGACATTTCTAGAACCGCATATTTTGTATTTTGTTGTAAACAACCTATGAACATATAAGTTATATAAGTTCATCGTTCAATTAATACCTGTGGACTTCATCGTAGAGACGTCTGGACATTGTTCCTACAGTAATAGTATCTGATATACCATATATACGTAAAACGACGTTAAATCCAAACTCATTTGACCATTTACTGTTGCAAAGCCCCTGTCACATTTCCTCAACAACAAACTCTTTCCTAACCCAAGTTTGGTTTTCTCTCTCGACGGTCGATATTGGAGAAAGATATGTTTTAGCGGTTGTACAAGAACGTTACACATGCGTGGCTTCGCGCCGGAATCTATCGTCTGCCTGGGTCGATGAGCGCGACCAGAGACACTGCTAATTCAATAGCACCACTGACCTGGAGGCGCCATTTTACCAGCACCTCAACGCCGCTACATTTGACGTTCACATTGGGCGCCATCTCGAGGCGTTTTAACTTATTTCGCTAGATATAATTCTTGAAATTGTTGGGTTTCCTACCGAACATATAACGAACCTCTTGGTGGTATGGTATTAACGTAATAACAGATTTAATATGGTCGTATCATCAGACAAGAGGAATTAACGTTTTCCCTTTAGGTATTAACTCTTTGTTAAGGTTTTAGAGAATATATTAGCTGTATTCAAAATATCCCAGTAGCTGAATTGTCATGTTTGCGTCCTCTCGCTGTAGGTATTGGTTCCATTATTGCTGTAGGTATGGATTCCATTGTTACTGTAGGTATGGATTCCAGTCTTGCTGTAGGTATGAATTCCATTCTTGCTGTAGGTATGGGTTCCATTCTTGCTCTGGAATGTAATGTCCAGAGTCTAATAAAGAATGCTATGTTGTAACGTCTATAATTGTGAACGTTTACCATAGACATTTATGTTGCCGAAATGAAAAGTTTATAACCGTATGTGTGTAATTTTGAAATGAGAAACCACGTAAATTCTCTGTTGTATAACTTTCTTGTTCCCTGTAGATGACTTATATTTGTGAGTACTATGTTGTTTAGGTAATATTAAAAGTAAAAGTTTGCGAAATATTATTTTGAGCGAGCTGTAGTTTTATCGGGACACTGCTCTTTACCACAGCATATTAAGGGGACATGGAAGCTGGTTAACTTAGCAATACCAAATGGGCTAAGTAACAAGCTCGTTTCTAATAGGGGAAATCCCAAAACACAATAGAGTACCTTGCAATAATGAAGCCTATGTTAGCAAAATGTATACCGTATAATAACACTCATAGCGTGCGGGACTCTATCTGGATACCAGTTGAATAGTTAAATGGGTCGATCCATGATTAAGTACAATCCGACATTTATTGCGTCAAAAGTTGATTAAAGTCACGCTATGGTTATCGTTTTATTTATCTTATTTTTTTTGGAAATCACGAGTATGTAACATGGTGCCAATTTACCCACAGTTGTTTGCGCTTCATGTTGACTTTGATCGTACATTCATTTTCGTAACACTGATCACCCAGACTAACCCTCGTGTGCTTGATATTGAGGATGTTTTGGACGAGTCTTCACGGATGGTCACCGTTTTTATATTACTCGAGAAAGGTTGATGACCTGTCCTGTATAATTCTTACAGGTTATGATTTTCCAACCCATCTACATAAATATCTATCCATCTTTTTCGATGTCACATTATCATAAACGCATAAGTTCCAAAAGAACTTATGGCATGGCACGTCGTCCGTCTGAAATGTTTTCGCATTTTGAAAGAACTAATGGCCCCGGAAGGCTGAAATCTTGGAATATAAAACTAGATTTGGTGACTCTATGACCCTTTATAAGGGCCTCAGGGGCCGAGCCCTACAGATATAGGTTCGTCTTCGAGAAGGCTGAAATCTTGTGCAAAGATACCTTGGCAAACGGGGATTATCAGTTGTGGAGTTGGTGACTCTGTGGTCCTTAGGAAACGCCTCAGGGTCCACGTCATACAAACATGAAGACCTAAATGCACTGAAAGCTGTCATTACAGGTATAACGTGGATATCCCTTGGTCTATGTGGATTATAATTGGTGCAGAACGAAAGCTGTTTGGATTGAACAGTCCAAAATCATTTTATAACATAGACTATCGTATTATTTCTAAAAGAATGTCATGTTAACAATCGTGTCAATATATCGGGGAGTTTGTTTACCCAAATCTCAAGCTCCGACATATTGGTATTACTGTTTGCTGTGCATGGTACTTCGCGAATACATCTTTGACGAAGATATAGATGCACAAGAAATGTCTGATATACCATTATTTGTTTCCCTGAGGGCACACCATATTGGGAAATGATTTTATTCGCATCAGTTTACAGAGTTACAATCTAGATCATATAACTTTAATGTAAATGTTTAATCAAACAAAAGGGTGTGGTGAATTTTGTCAAAACGGTGGAGTTTGAGAACGATAAAAGTCTGTCCTTAGAAATAATAGTAAAATTATAAGATTAAACTGGCACAAAATAATACTACATAATACTGAAAACTCAGATACTATGTCCTCCATTAATGTTGTTCTGTGCATGGTGCTGTACGAGGATGGAGTTAATTTCTGTCAGACATTCTCGAGCCAGAATATAATTAAACATGCCACACTATGTCATAAGGACAGTTTATGTCCGCTTCAATATTAAAAGTTTCTGGATCCGTCTATGAGTATAAATAAATTCAACTCTTTAGACTGTTCCTACATCCTAGAACAAGATTAATATCAATGGTTTTTAAACGGAAAGTCCACCAGAAAAATGTAGATTAATCAGTGATTACACGAGTTGTTCGACCAAATGGTCAGCAAGATTTTCAGTTGACGTTTATTTAAGTGTATTACCTTGTATTGCAGATTCCCAGACTCACGCCTGGCCAAGATGTTCAACGGCAGTATCCCCATCGTCCTTGACAGCTTGAAGCAACACTACTTCATTGACCGGGACGGCAAGATGTTCCGCTACATCCTCAACTACATGCGCTGTCAACGTTGTTGTCTGCCAGAAGACTTCGCCGAGTGGGAACAACTTTTGGACGAGGCCAGGTTCTTTGAGCTGCAGGGGATGGTTAGAGATATCGAAGGGATGAGGCGGAGCAAGCACAAGGTAGTTCTACCCGCACAGTCGTCAGAACAGACAATACTGACGGCGAACGAAATCAAATCGGAGCCGACGTCGTCCGAATTCTGTGATTGCATTGCTGTCAGTATTAGCCCTGACCTTGGGGAGAGAATCTCGCTCAGTGCCGAACGGGCACTCTTGGAAGAGGTCTTCCCGGAACTGACGTCAGCTCTGATGGACACGCGGAATTCTGGGTGGAATATGGAGAGCCATTTTGTCATAAGGTTTCCTCTGAATGGTTTCTGTAAACTCAACTCCATCCAGGTGTTCCAGAGGCTGTTGAACCACAACTTTAAGATCATCGCCTCTACCGGTGGCGGGGTGGAAGGTCAGCAGTTTAGCGAGTACCTCTACTGTAGGAACTGCAGGGCGCTTCATTAACACTTGTGTTGTTGCATCATTGGAAGGATTTAGGGACATACATCTTTCAGCTACTGCGTTCAACACTTGTGTATCATCGTGAGGGAGTTTGAACATGTTAAAGCTCCCCCGATACTGGTGTATCATTGTGAGGAAATAACGGACAATGGTATCATTGACACAAGCTATCATTTCCTTTCGATACTGACGATCAAGAACACACTGATTTGGCTAGTTATCCACTGACACACATATATCTGACTGTGAGACAACTTTTTAAAAGCGTGTGGACTACTTCTCTTTCTGACCATCGAATGACCGAGGTCAACGTTAACCACATGACTGTTTATGTGTGTGTGAGGATCTTGGATTCACGGATGCTTTATATGAGGAACGACTTAATGATGCCATTGGTTACTCTGAACATTAACATCTTCGTGACGCCTTGTCTCTCAATTAGGAACTAAGAACATTGCTTCTTCGTGTATACATTCGTTAAAAACTGTGATGAAATTTAAAAAACCTACTTTCGTCATTGTGAAGAACGATGCACATTGTACACTTTTAACTTCAAAAAACCAGCGGTGGCACTTGGGGATCCGAACAAGGAAAGAATACCATTAAGAACTATGCGACTCTTGTCAGTGATTGCGAGGAAACAATTTGACTACCTTGATCTTCTCTGGTAAACGTGAGGAACAATGAGAACACTTCGTAACTTATGTCTGAGAACATCTGAACAGCGTAATCTCATTGCCAGGTATTGTGCTGTGACGTGTTACCTTCAATCTGCAGCGTGAGAGCAGTAGATTCAAATGAACGGTATAGGGAAGTTTCCGATCTGTAACACATGTTTGTATTTCCGCTATAATGTTCTCGAGATGTTCAGCGACAGGGGACATCCATCCGGGACATGATGGCCAATACGACTGGTTGTTACTCAATTGGCCTAAATCACCTAAACAAAGCCGCTGCCACATTTTCAAAGGAATCTACCTACGGTGGTTGAAAATGTTGACGATTCTAAACAGCACTCAGACTTTTTGTGTTTGTGATATTGTACCGGCCTGTGACTGATCAAGCACTTCAAGGCTATTTGCACGTCTCCAAATATTGTTCCAGTGCTAGACTGTTACATCCTGCTCTATCAGCGTATTAGTATCATCAAGGCTGCTTCTATCGATAGCCTCAGTTGCGGATACATATTCTCTGATAGAGTAGGGTGGACCTTTCACGACATATCATTTGTTATTGCGTGTTATATATTATTTACAAGTGGTCCATGAAGGAAACACATAAACTCCTGGGTTGCCTTCAACTGTATTTTCTAATTTGTTGAGCATTTTTAGGGACAAGTTAACGAACTAAGGTTATTAAAGTCCCAAGTTGCCTTTGAAATTGTATTTATGTCAAGTGGAATATGACGTGTAAATTGTGATTGTCTGTGGTATTTGTCTTTTGAATTCGGCGTTTGTAGGCCACGTTGGTCAAAATATAATTAACACTGCATAGGCTAGATCTGAGAGGCAATCAGGCCCGTAGTTCGAAATACTCCTTATTCCCACCAGTGCCGTCTTCATTACATTACATCAATGAGCGCTTTTGCCATGATAAACATAATTTAAGGGTATTTTTTTTTAATTTAGTGGCCAGTTGAAAACTTTGTCCGGTGAGGTTAAAGTACAATTCTATTCTGCTGAAAATACGTACACGATTTTGTGAAAGTGACTAATTCTTTGCCAAATTAAAATGTAAATTAAAGGATAATGAAATAAACACGTCCTCCTTAAAACAACACTGAAGAAGACTTGAAACAACTACTTCCCTGGTCTGAAATGAACATGTCAATTGCACATCTCCACAGCTGGAGTGCTGTTTCAGTGTGTTTAGCACATGCTGGGAAGCGTGTTTGTTATGATCTGACGAAATCCACTTGTCAATAAATGTAATTTATATAAAGATTTTGTGTTTTATATTTTAGTTGCTCTCTCACAAATATAACGGTCTCCTGAGAGAATGTAAGTGGAATGATGTGTGAGTTCTTGCAACAGAAATCGCATCTACGACATCAGATCGAACATATCACTCGTACCTAGATTCGTTAGTAATCGGAATACTGTACGGCGGAGGTGATATCTTGTGACATTTTATCAACTTGTCTCTGACCTTAATTCAACCAATCACAACCCCGCTAAGATATCGAATCGGTCTGACGACTTTCTAGGCACGTCGCTGATTGGCTGGAGTGAAACATCACGAGACGTCGCCCGTGTGTAGCAGTAGTCAGATTAAGAACGGAGCGAGATGCGAGTGTTACGTTACGTCTTTAAAATCTAGGTCTGGTTTCGCATATTAGTTTGTCGGTCACTTGTCGAAGTAACCTTGTATTATTCTTCCGATAATAACCATGCATATGGTTTAACATTAGAAAGTAGGACCTTGTGGCAGGTTTTTCTTTTGAAGAATTAAGGAGACTTGGAATGATTTGAGCAAAGACCAAATTTCTATCACATCTATATTTTCAACAAGTATTGTCGAAAAGTATACACAGAAATGTTTCATTGTGCAGATTGTGGGATTCGAACTTGAAACCATTTGCTCACTAAGACGCTCTACCTCCAGGCCACGGAGGTGGGCTGGAGGTAGATTCTTTAATTAGTCTGGTTATAGTCATACCTTCCCTGCATCAAAATTATAACACCACAGGGAAACATACGCAGGATTTAGGAATCTAAATTTTGACATTTAACGGTTTATACATTGGAGAACCTACTATATACCATTAACGACTTTTGCAAAAATATAGAGCCATGTTCTCTGTAGCTCATCAGGGTTTAATTGTTTGATGTTGAAGATTGAAATAGATTGTTCTAAATATAATGCATAATTCTTAGACCTGAACAATTGTTAGTGCATATTAACAAACACATGACTCGACACTAATCTTTGATAAAATGGGTTGTCCAGGTATCACAATTCCTGCAAAGATATTGAAGAAAAGGTGATCCCCCAATTAAAATAGAATAAAAATATTCCCCAACTCAAACAAAATGGCATAAACTTTTGAGAGAAACAGTACAAATCCCTTCTCAAGTGAGTATTATACCTTATTAATGAATCCTACAGAGTGATGGAAAAAGTATTCGAACGGTGACCTTATTTCCATAGACTTGGATGTTAATGTAGTCTAGGATTAATAATTTTCATAAAATAAATTCTGGTTGGATCACTGTCAAAATTTTCAGCTTCATACGAAATCATCTGAGCTTGAAGTACATAATTTAGATTAAATTTTCTGACGATAATTCAACAAGAATTATCAGATTTACCTATATATGTACATGTACAAATAAAGACAGTTCCCATAGATCGCCATGTTAAATGTGTTTACAACTATGTAAAAATGTTGATCAAATTTGCGTCATTACCAATAAAGAAAACCGAAAATTAAACATAAATTATGAGGTTGTAGCCAAAACGATTCCTCACAAAATTGATAAATGTGAAAACGGACAACGGCTCATGCCATAAGCCCATCTGGCCTTTCAGGCCTGATAAGCTAAAATGTAATTGTGAACCAAATTATTTGATTCAAATTGCTTAAAACTAAATATTTCATAAATGCATATTTCATGACGTCATATGTGGATAAAAACGTATAATGCATTCGGAGAAGCGGATTCGTCAAAACGTTCGTTGGGTTAGTTGTTAATTGAATTGTAAGTTGAATCAACAGCTTCTTATGCATTCTCCAATGCATACAGAATTTAACGTCAAACTTGTACATCGACAGTGTGTTGAAATCGAGGATATATTCAGTACCCACAATAGTATGGGGGCGATTGGTAACTCAAGGCTAACGAGTAATTCGAGTCCTAGTAGACTCGTACAAATGTTCTTTAGCCAGAGGGAAAACGTATTTTGGCAAATAGAACCACCCACAGACAACCATTGAAAACGTTGTCAGTGCGCACATGGTACTAGTATACTATGGATGGAATAAACTATTCATTGGCTCTGTAGCTCATCGTGCTTTTTTAAATACACTAAATATTGATGAACAGTTAACAGAACGATTTGTCAGTGGTTAAAAATACTAATGTCTACTATTAACTTTAGCCAAGCCGTCTGGCCCCGAGAAGGTTTATAAAACTTTGTTGAGTTTGATTCACATAAGTTTATGCTTTTAGTTGAATATGTAAACACGTTCCATGTCGTTACTCTTATAAGGGGCCACATCTAAAAAGAAGTCTGTACATAATATTTCGCCAAATCTACCAAGAACTGAAGAAGTCTGTACACAATATGGACCATAGTCACCAAATCTACAATTTATAATTCCCATAAGCTATAGAACTAGCTATGCTCACAAAAGTTCTATGGCTTTTCTTTATTGAGTAGATCAAGACGATTAAGAAGCTGAAAATGTTTAAGGTTGTGGACCCGTGACCCTTATTTGAGGCCACCAATACAATTAATAATTCTAAATTCAGCTTTCTCGTGATTTTAGATCTTCTGGAGATCAAAGGGATTAAAACAAGTAGTTGTCACTAAGGTGACATGATCCCCCGCCGCAAATTAATACTTCAAAATTGAAAAATAATGTAAAGATCACCAAAATCGTCTGTCGAACATGTTGAAAAATTCAAAGTTCAACTGTGAACTTGAGAATAATGTCAAGATCACCAAAATCTAATCAGCTCGTCGTCTTCCGTAGGAGGTGCTTTGTACAAGATATTATGAAATTCCAGTGAATGGTTCTTGAGATATCCCACTGACAAGCTTTACATGTACATTATCATGTCGAAAAATTCAAAGTTCGACTGTGACCTTGAGAATAATGTCAAGGTCACCAAAATCAAATCACGTTGTCGTCTTCCCTAGGAGGTGGTTTGAGATATGGTGAAATTCTGGTGAATGGTTCTTGAGATATCTCGCTGACAAGCTTTACATGTACATTATCACGTCGAAAATTTCAAAGTTCCACTTTGACCTTGAGAATAATGTCAAGGTCACCAAAATCTAATCAGCTCGTCGCCTTTCCTTGGAGAAGCTATGGGTAAGATATGAAGAGAATCCAGCAAATGGTTCTTGAGATATCTCGCTGACAAGGATAAAATTGAAATGAAGGTCAAGGTCACAAACCTCTGTAGGAACATTACTCTTCCCATGATGAACCCGTATACAAAATAGGAAAAGAATCCAGTGAATAGTATTTGAGTTATTCCATTTCGTACGGACGGACGGACGCACGCAGCCGAATACTATATACCCCGCTTCGCGCTAAACGCGCGGCGGGGGATAATAATGTGTTTAGGTTCTGGCCCTTATCAGGGGTCTGAGTCACTGAATCTTCAATTTATAACCCAAGCATCCTCGGTTACCCAAGGTTTTATATATGCTCCGTTACTCGGTGATCCTGGATCCGTCACTGGCCCTGGACCCAACATTACTTTAGGGTTCGGCGGTTCTGGAGAAGTTGCATAAGCATTGGCTCTGAGGCTGTTGGCTAATGAGGCTTGATATAATATATTATGTTCAGTTAAAAAAAATTATTTTCAAGGTGTGTCAGAGCCTCAGAGGCTAAGTAATAGTTAGAACCTATGAAGAGAAATCTTCGTGATTAAGAAGGGGCGGAGCGACCGTAGCGAGCGAGCCCCTTCTTAATCACGAAGATTTCTCTTCATAGGTTCTAACTGACTTAGAACTCCACCTAGTTTTGATTGACAGGTTCAATGACGTCACTGTTTCCGTGAGTTCCTACGTAATCGTTTCATATGACGCGATGTCGCCAAGCTGTATGGACGTGTTTTTATGAACTCTCACTTTCGAAAAACGTATTTGATCGTAACATTTGTTGTGGTAAAACTAGAGATAATCTTCCGTCTGTCTTTGAGGTGAGCTCATTTTCCTCTGTTCATTGTATTCGGAAATATGTTATTTTTAACCATGTAGAGACCGTTGTCTAAATCAAATTGTGGAATGTGCGAGTCATTAAAATTAACATTGTTGTTTCATAATTTAATGCAAATGGAAGTATATATATATTTAGTTATTAGTGTTTTGTGTTTAGATTACAGAAAAAAAACAGAATATAATTAATTCATAATTTTATAATTAAATTAAAGTCGGCTGTTTTGGCTTTAGTTCGTTAAAAGACTGAACGTTTTTGTTTGTAAAACGACTTTAACAACAACTCTAACTAACAAATGCATGCTGCATGCAAAATATTTCGAAACTCATTTGCCAGTATCTTTATACCGCCTGTGTAGCGTAGTGTCGAGGCCGTGTTTACTTCGAGTCACGTGGGGCACATGTCAATAAAAAGTTGTAAAACATTGTTGTCATTTGTTTTTGACCAATCAGACACAGAGAGGGCGTGTCATGAAGAGCGTTTTAGCGTTGAGTTCTTAATCATTAAGAGTCTATTTTGTCAGGAAAATACGAGCGTCTGATTGGCTGAGAAAGTAGGTTGAGTTCTAAGCAAACTTAAAATCCACAATCATGTGCCAAGGGTTGTGTACAAGATGTTTCAGCTTTCTAGTGCATTTGAGAAAACGCAAATTGGTTTTAAAGTTTGGCATCTGTGGGTCACCAAACAGATAATTCATGATCCCTATTGGTCAAAAAGGTGAGGTGAGTTTAAGTTTAACACCACTTTCAGTATTTCACGGCTGCTAGTATGAGAAAGCCCGCAACACAATGTTGCTATGTATTGCGATGAAACCTGCAAGCATTGGCTGGAACTAGCGAAACATAGTTGGTAGTGCGCTAAAATTCAATGCAGTATTGCACCCAAACCTGACTGCAAATAGAACATTTTTCTACACCAGACAAAGTTGCTAAGCCCCTGCCAGGGTTCGAACCCAGAAACACTTGATCCAAAGCTTAACGGGCTAACCACTGCACAATCACGTGACCATTTCAGAAAGTACTGCTTTCTCAAATAGGAAGGCCATATATTGAACCAAGGGCCTTAACTCTGAATATTCGTCAGATTCACATGATGTCCATAATGTGGAGATATTAATCTCATGTTGATAAATATTTCATGTTCCTGAATGTTTCTGTAACTGAAAAACACATAAAACCTCTTGAGTAATGCTCAATGGTTTTGAGGCTGTGACCAGTACTGACCACTGTGGGCTAGATGAGGGGTCATAGGACCACCAAATCTACAATTCAGAATCTCCATTGGTCAAGGACTCTGTACAGAACATTTCAGCTTTCTAGTGTTTTTAATACCGGAGAAGACAATGAGAATAGGTTTTTAAAGTCATGATCCCTGTGACCCTATTTAGAATCCCCATTGGCCAAGTGAGTCTGCACATAAAATTTCAGCTCTCTTCGAGTCATTTGTTCTTGAGAAGAAGTCGAAAAAGTGAAACGTTTACAGACGGACAGACGCCGGATGCCATAAGCCCATCTGGCCTCTCAGGTCTGATGAGCTAAAAAGCACATGCACATCACTGATGAATATCCAATACAGCATGAAGTTCAATTCAATGAAAATAAGAAGCTAAGATTTCCTTCAATACCAACTGCCCTGCACAAGACATCAGTTTCCATTACTGGCTGGTTTAAGCCTTGCAGTATTTCCCTTGCTTTTACGTGCCAAGATGGTGGAGTGCTGCACCTGAAATAAATAATGGGCTCTAATTTTCTAGCACGGGAATCTTCAGGAAGGCTTAAATCAGCCAGTAATGGAGACTGGCAAGAGTTACGTGCTGCGTAGGGAAGTTGCTTCAATACATGACAAATCAGACAGTTACATACAATCATTTATTAGTACCACAATATAAACATGAATCGATGTACAGCATGATAAAAAGATGAGTGAAATGATAAAAGCTCCCCTTTTTAAATGGAATTCTTGTCACTTGATTAAATTTACAACCGACAAATCCAAATAAAAATGACTTTCCAAAGTTTTCATATATGGTGGTCAGTTTGCATGATCAAGATCCAAGTCTCTGACAGTGTTATTATAGCTTTGTCAGCAATATTAACTCCCGTTCTTCATCTGGACGGCTCAGAGACATGGAGGAGGATTGATGTCCATGACAAAGATGGAGATGATTCAGTTGATGAAGGTGCTAATATTACTGGCGCGGTGGTCGCATTCCTCCTGGTGGCATACCTGGAACAAAAAAAACATACATGAATAGATTTTCAATATAACAGTTCACCTGTTGGAATATTTGATGGAAAATCTTTCCTCAGTTAGGGTCACTCATACGGCTCCAGTGTATATGTATCCGCTCGCTACTACAATACATGGTGAACCAGCCAATTAAAGAACTTCCATGAGCAACAGAGGCAGTACCTGAGGAGAGGACCATTGAGCGATCAATGTTCAAATCATGACATTTCATTGGCTGAATAATTACTTGCCATGCTATTTAGCAATGAATAGCCTACAGCAAAACATGAGTTACAGGACTCAAGGAATCAAGGTATTGAAGTAGTGGTGCAGATCCAAATACACTTAAAGAACAGGATGAGGGATGTTATGACGCATTTTTTTTTTTTTTAAATCAACAGGATATTGCGTCTCAAGTTGCATTCAGTGCTCATCAAAACATCCTGATCAATACTTTTAATGTACTATGTTTTATATAAATTGTGCAATTGAACTCAAATTTCATTTATTCCACCAAAAAGATGAGATGGGGTGAGTTGTGGTTTAACGCTGCTTTCAAGAGTAATCCACTTATATCGCGGTTGCTAGTATTATGGCTGGAACTAGTGAACCATGGTTGGTACTACGCTGAAATTCAGTGTAGCATTGCACCCAAACCTTACTGCGTGTAGAACAGTAACGAGTTCTCTACTGCAGACAAAGCTGTCGGGATCCGAACCCCAGACCTTGATCCAAAGCCGAAAGGGCTAACCACTGCGCTATCCCGCCCCCTCCACCAAAAACAAATTGTAAATTCTAGTAGGATTTAAATCAATACCATTTAATCATAAATTGTTCAAACCTTAAAGATTTCATAATGAACAAATCAAAACTGTCACGACATTTTGACATATTCCAATTGTCACAAAAAAGATAATTCCATGACAATGTTTCACATTCAAATATTGTAATATGAGAAAGTGCAACTTGTTCCAACTAAATATTTAATTCCTTCCTTTCAATTCCAATTCAAAGACTATACCACCAGAAGCATTCAAGCAGCTAAACCAAGCCAAACGGACATCTAAGACACATTTTAAAAGAAACAGACAATCCTTTATCGCCAGAGTCCTATTTTCTATTATCCACGTAAGTACAAAATTGGTGTTGACTAATCCCGCATTCCCTACACAATTAGACAGCAAAGCCACAGCCCGGGGGCAAAATCCTGGCCCCGACTTGTCCCTCTTTCCCTCTGCCAGTATCCGGAGAAAACACCTGCCTGGCTGGGGGCGTCTCACTTAATGTACTTTATTGCCGTGAGCTAGGTGCTAAGTTTCATGTGACTGAGTAATGGGGAAGAACAACTGAGTTATTACTGGCTCTAAGTGTGCCTCAAGCCAGGCAAAATGTCAAAATCAATACGCATTTGATGAAAGCATAATCATAGAGGGCCCCGGGCAGCAGCGAAGCACTGATTATATCCCCAGGCTTGGAGATCAGAGCTAAAAAATTTCAAAAGATCAGAAGATAGGCATCTGGTTTCCACATGAACTGAAGATTGCATTACCAAAACCAGTTCAATCAAGAATTTCATTGCCCTTGGCCAAGAAGGACTGGAAACTTGAAGCGAAATTTCAAAACTTATTTTGTGCTACAGACAAATGCTCCTAGGCTTGTATCCAAATGAAACAGTTGGAAAACACTTCTCAATTTTCTCATGCCATATACGGTGCAAGCTAGAGATATTCTGCACCCAAGAGCAAGGTGAAATCAATTAGAAGAAATTTTAAAATGTGAATAAATAATATTAACTAAATAAACTATTATTTTGTACTTTTATTGGAAGTTCACCATCTTTAATTCAATTGATAAGATTATATGTGAAACTAATTTGCAGACTTAAAAAGCAAATAATTTGAGTATAATAATAAATGTATGAATTTCTTGAAAACACACAAAATAAAAATTTCAGAGAAACATCTGTCAAATTTTAACTATTTTGCTTTCAATTTCAACGTTCATGACTTGATCAACACCAACAAAAGGTACCTTAAACCATCTGAACTCTGTATCAAGAGCTCCTTTAATTAACATTTGATGAGAGAACTTCAAAGACGCTTTAATGTTAAGATTAAAGTGAACTGGCTTGTCCTTAAGGTGTCTAAATCTTCACAAACTAGTGAAACTACAGACAGCATTTGCATATAAATCAAATTAATTTTCCTGGCCAATTGGCGAAAAACTTTTTTTATTTAGACTTCTTGGGAAATGGAATGTTTCAGAGTTTCAGAGAGAATTAGTGAGCACAGCTCACATACCCCCGCTTTTTGGAGATTAATGTACAAGTCGTTAATATGAACATGAGGGCATGAAACACACAAAAGACACTGTGCACTGTGATTATATGTATCAAGTTCCAAAACATTTGAACAATTATGAGCGGAACAAAAATTGTTACAGACGGAACCGCAGACACGCTGAACGCTGTATACCCCAACTACTTTGTAGCCGGGGCATAATTATCCACACTTTAAAGAAAAAAAGTTTTGACATTAACATAGTATTCTGTAACAATCCAATATGACTGTCATTCAAAGCATTAATATGCACGAGTAGCACATACATAGTGAGTGAGTGAGTTAAGGTTTAACGCCACTTTCAAGAGAATTTCACTTTTATCGCGGCTGCTAGTATTATGGCAGGGAGAAAGCCCGCAACGCCATGTGGCTATGCACTGCGGTGAAACCTGCGAGCAGCGGCTGGAACTAGCGAACCATGGGTGGTACTACGCTGAAATTCAGTGTAGCATTGCACCCAAACCTTACTGCGTGTAGAACAGTTCTCACTGCAGACAAAGTTGCCATGCCCCTATCGGGATTTGAACCCCGGACCTCTTGATCCGAAGCCGAACGCGCTTACCACTGCGCTATCCCGCCCCCAGCACATACATACATTTATTGATTTCAAAAGATAAATATCACCAGAGAAACCAACACTGTACCTATCTATGAAGTACCATTCTGGGAAAGCTAAAGGGTTAGGATAGAAGCCCTCAGTCTCCTCGGCCACAAACAAATTATTAAAGGTAGGGTGTAATGCATCACAGATTATTATCACAATTAAATGAGCATAAAATCGAGACAACATACATTTAATTGATTATTAAGACAACTTTTTTTTATTTATTTAAATTTTTTGTTACTGTATTCAATATACCGGGGTAGAAGCGAGCCACATGCACAGTGAAGCGTGACAGCATAAAGTATATTGGATGATTTGAGTTGTTTTGACTACTGTTAGTATGTTAAATCGACAATTAAAAAGGTGCTGAAACACATTGAAACATCAGGTACGCTGGTATCCAAGCGACGTCAAACCCGGCAGATACGCTTCAGTGACTATAGAAATCATTTGTCGGAGGTAATGAGGCGCTGTTTTAAAGAGACCGTATATTAGTACTTTTTGGGGCAATTTGAGAAATTTTAAGTGGCATAATTGTGAAATTGAAATCCCCTTTTAATAAAACCAAATAGTTAACAGGGAGCGTTACAGTCTACCTTTAAGATAATCACAAAACATTGGGATATTATTAGTGCAATGCTAATAGAATGGGAGTTAACGTCAACCTTAGTAGCTTTGGTAGTACTGATCACTTTGCAGCTACTGCAGCACCGAGACGCCAAATGAATAAGGCAATAAGCAGTCTACATTTACCAAGGATGCTATTCAGAAAATTTCAGCTCCCCTCCCAATACAAACTAGTTTTTGAGAAGAAATCTTTAAAAGGTGAAAATGCTGTCCAATTTTTAGCAAAAGTCAGGACCAAATGTATAAATGTAACATCACCTAGGTGCAACGTACCTCCCAACAAATATAAGCTTCGGGTTTTAGATGTTCTCGAGAGCAGTAGAAAATGTGAACGGTTTTACAGACGCTTGATGAGTTAGAAATACATACATTCCTTTATCAAGTTAAAAAAAATTATACTTAAACACAAGTATCAAAGGGTTTTCATTGATCAAAAAGTTATGGCAAGCCACGGTGAGGGTGGCATAAATAATACAGTCTTAAATTCATTAACTCTTCCATAACACAGGCCCATTATGGTGTAACTGGAGGAGCAACAATGCCAAACTTTTTATGACACAAGTGCCACCCCAATTATACATTATGTATACCTACCTACTTATATAACATTAGAAGGTGGGACATTTATATTTAGGGTCCGAGGCCCGTGATTATCATCTAGTGTTACAGGTTTGAATGCTGAGTGTAGCAAAAGCTACAATCAGAAAGTGACACTGTAGTACTCTAGCACCAATGTTTGGGCACCCTGCCATGCAGACAGTGAGACTTGTATTGGTGCACTTTAGCCTTTAGCCTGCTGGATTGTTTTCAGGTTTTTGCAGAGAGCGTCATATTTGTAAATTTGTCACAATTACGTCACATCGGTATCCTTCATTTAAAGTTTTTCCTCGCCTTAGTAATTAACATAATCTTAAATAATTAAAATAAATATCTGAGTCACATATTTTTCTAACTTATTATTGTCATAAAAAATTATTAATTAGTGTAGTAATATTTTTCAAATATCAATTACTTTTACACTTGTCTATGGGAAAAATGAAATAATACAGTAGTTCTAGAATTGTACTACATTTTCAAACTCGAATTATTTTGTTAATAATTATTTATGCAGCCCAATTTTTACACCATTTTGTTCAGAATTAAATTTTATACCAGAAAAAAATTATGTTGATGGTATGTGTTTACCTTTCAGAAAACAAGAGCCCGTCATAAACGATCTCCGTTGTATTTATAAAGTTTCGACGTAATTTGTAACAATGGATATTCTTCAATGAACAATGCATTTACTTCCGTGAGAAATATTTGTAAAATAATGCATCAATCGTAATAAAATTTACACAAAAGGTTAACACATCTATTCACTTTTCTGTGTTCCAAATATAAGCATATGACATTACAGTTTTTATATATTCCGACGTCAATCAGTCATCGATATCTCGAAACATGACAGTCAACAAACACTCTGCGCTCGCCATATTGTTATGCATTTCCTTCGCCGATCATAGATTTGTTCAAATCAACAAATCTAATGATCTAAATCATTTTGTAAAGAATCCATTTAAAACCAAAGTAAGAACACATTTTTCCAAATGTCTGTTGAATATTTAATGTAAACATGGTCTTGAAAAGTTGAAAAATACAATCAAAATTTCGTTCGGGTAGCGTTGTCGTATTTGTAAACAATGTCACGTGATTAGCTTGGTTGTACAAAATTGATCATGTGACCATCTATGTTTCGTTTGTCATTTCACTGTAAATTCGCCGATTCAAACATTAGTTATTCACATTTATTCTTTGAAATGTATTTGTTTGTCATTCTTGTTAATTTCATGGATGTTATAACATGTGCATTCATTAAATTCGTATCAGAACAAAATATTGTGTGAAAAAGCCGAGACGACACAATGGCCTCCATTTGCAATGAATTCGAACTGACAGGTCTATCTATGATTTCGTTTGAAAACGGGTATAATTTCTATCAAATTCCAAATGAAAACTTTAAAATAATCAACATGAATCATTTAGCAATTGTATTCATACAATTATTTCACATAGACGAGACTTGTTAATTCGTAATTTACTTTTTAGCGAGATAGGGTTACTGCTACTGTTTCACGGCTCCATTTCAACTTGTGAAATCGCAGACCAGAAAGTCGGTCCATGTCATGTCAAACACATTTCGTACTTCGAATGTAAACTCATACATGATCACGATTTGTGATAATGGTAGGATATGACATATATGTATAAATTATAATCAAAATGCAAATTTACTCAGTGATTTTAATCGTAAAAACAATGTTACATCCGGGGGGTTGGTGAACTTATGCAAATTTATCGGGTCAAGGACACTGACTCTACGAACTGATGAAATAATTATTACAACTTCATTTTTTTGTTTTTAGATCGATTTTTATAAAACAACATCGTTTTGGGTGTCAATTTGTTTAATTTAAACAACTAATAACACTCTATGGTTAGATCGACGACCATTTCTAAAAATAGATACAGCTACTGTTTGCTTGACGTTCACTTTGAGTCGCGTCACATGAGAAAATCGCGGGAATATTTCATGGGGTGCATTGAAAAATGGCCGATTTGGCACTGCTATTGATGACACATTGGATATATTACTATATTTGGAAACAAGAATTGACAAACAATGCACAGATACATTTTTATTTAATTGTGGAAGATTGTGAGATTCAAAAAGTGTAAGTGAAGTTCTGTATTTTCATGGATTTTACAAAAAGTAATCGATTGATGTTTTCATTTGCCGTTATTTTCGCAAATTTGTCATTATTTTTTAACAAGATTATATTCAATGTCTAAATTTTTTAATAAGCTAGGTGACAATATTCTGAACATAATGATGTAAAATTTATGCATTTGGCATGCACTTACTATAGAATTTCAACCCTTTGAATCGAATAGGTAACAATTTCATAACGACGTCAAACACGCACCTGCAGGCAATTTTGTGATTGAAAATACGTTCAAGATTTTTAATTCGTCATTTCTCAATAAAATAAAATTTTACAGATATACTAATTACAACACGTGAAAGTCCATTGATTTCTGATTCGGAAAATGTGGACTTTTTCATGTATCACAGAACTTTGTCCCACACTTATGTCGTATGCATGTCAAAGGGTCAAACGTCGGTGACGTGTCAATATATAATAATCCTGTGGGCGCAAATGTGGCCTCTAGCGTGCAGGAGCTTAGAGAAGGCTGTGCAATT
Organism: Gibbula magus; assembly: GCA_936450465.1. Lineage (NCBI taxonomy): Eukaryota > Metazoa > Mollusca > Gastropoda > Trochida > Trochidae > Gibbula > Gibbula magus. The sequence continues at coordinate 19,650,411 of OW388299.1, read as the reverse complement.
TTACATATTGGATATACATTGGATAACGGTATACATACCCTCAAGATTTGGCATTATAATTATTGAAATATCTTTTTTCATTTAGTGATATATTGCAATAAACAATTGTAAGTGAAATATGTATATATACATATATCATAGGTATATCACGTTCTAAGGCAAAGTTACAGGTTTTAGAAGCAGGCAAATGCTGTTAATCTGTTCACCACTAAGAAATGAAATGCTAATACATTTACGTGCATAATTTTAAGCATGTGGTAGTGAAAGGGTTAATTAATGTGAAAGAACATTTAATGGGTCTTATTACAAGTGATAGTTACTGTTTTGGAATCTATACAACTTGAAAATTTATTTTTGTGTAAAATAATAGGTCTGTTTTAAATGTTATGCAAGGGATTTTATCTAAAGTATACTGTTGAAGTCCATGTAAAAGTACAAAATGTTGAGAATAAAATTCATTCAATATATTGGAAGTATGCACATGCACTGACTGCAGAAACGTTAATATGTAATTTGGGGCAAAATACAGCCCCAGTGCTTGCAGTTCCATACTCATACTGCTATACAATCTAAATCATGCATGAAACACTTCGATCACTTGTGTGACAGAAGAATGTTACAGTTGTTAACAGAAAGTCAAAATGCATCGGAAAAATTGGGCATGTCTCACATTACCACTCATTCAATTTAGCAGCTATTGATACGAACTTTAAATACAGATTCAAGCACTATAATTTTGACAAAAATAATTAAAGTATGTCGACACCCGAAATCCATACTTAGTTCACTATCAAATTCAAAATTCTAAATTTTACTACATAGCTCGTTTACAATAATTTTCTTTAATTGTTATTATTTTTATATAAGGATCATACATCAAAGAACACGTCTTTCTACAAAATATTGATATAAATATTTCAATCACGGAGAGGTTAACATGGATTTTTAAACTAGGGTGAATGGTTGTAAGGAAGTGGAGAAAAGCTTTTTTGTGCAGAATTAGCATTTCAATTACAAACATTTAGAAATTTGGATTGTAACAGGTTAGAATGCTGTGTGTAGCATAACACTACAAACAGAAAGTGATACTGTTTTATTATAGCACCAACTAGTCAGACAGGCTGTCACAAAGACAGTTCATCTTATTTTGATGCAAACAAAAAATCAGACCAATTCAATACAATTTTAAAACTTTTCCAAGTGGGCCAATTTAGTAAGTTTTGAACTATTTCCACTTTGTGTAAAATAGCCACTGAAGAGTTACCTCCCCTAGCATTTGAAGCTTAATACCAAACATTCTTCTCAATTTCAGATTGAACTAATAATCCTAGTTGAAATATAATTCAGAATCACTTCCTAGTTTCTTGTGATAATTGTATTCAGTCAGTCAATATGTGCCCCTACATTGAAACTGGAAATACCTCATGAAAATGGTGAAAAACAAGAAAGTAGCTTCAATTTTCGGAGGATCACCGCATACTAAGCAGGAGTGACCATTGTCCATAGATGGATATTGAACATATTAACATATCGGGACTTTTTCATTCGATGCCCTTGGAACAAAATGACACTTTGTGAATGTCAGATGCCTTCCTTCCAATGCTATGATGTCATGGTTGATCTGCATGACAGATTTTACATATATTCACTTCCTATACCCATGTGGTAAGCCAACTGTCCTTGCAATCTGCTAAAAGTTACAATAAGTGTCCATACATTGACAAGATTTTCTTGGCACTAGTGCGTAGAAAATCTACACAGGCATCTAAGCAGAGGGGTTGTAAATTAGTTTATCAACTGAAAACGTACCCCTCATCATGGGTGGTGGACCCCTCATTCCAGGGCCGGGAGGGCCACGTCCCATTGGGGGGCCTCGCATTGGGGGACCACCCATCATTGGTCCTGCAATAAAGAAACAAAGAATAAACAATTGGGAAAAATAGGCAAAAAGAGTTACTGTTGAAAGAATTGTGTAGATGTTTAATTATGTGTGGGACAATCGTGTAAAATTCGAACAAACCTGTAGCTGTCGAGTTAACAATGTACCTGCCTACATTACGAAATTATCCTGGTTACGGGATCATTCCCCTTTTAAAATATATATCATGATTCCAGAAAGATGAGCTGGCCAGGAATAGTCTGGCACCGATTTACTTAACATCTAAATGGATAATCACTGCCCAGCTATTCTGAGCAGGTAATTCACAGAAATCATATTACTTGTTAAGACCGTCAACAGGATAAAGCTCAGAATATTATGACAGTTGCAGTCAAGGATTAACAAGGCAAAGTTAGCAAAGCTCACATACTCCTGTGTGTAGTAAGACAACATTCATATAAAATTTGAAAACATTAGTCAATCATAGTCAAATGTATAATGAATATTCTGGAGTTTAACCCTTAAAAGACATCTTACTGTGTCATAGCGGGTTGTATATAAACCGTTCTCTAATACCAGACTCTCATCCCAACTCACCAGGTGGACCTCTGGGTCCGGAAGGTCTGGCCGAGTATTGAGCCCCTCGTCCTCCAGGGGCCATCATCTGTTGGGAGGGTCCTCCTACCCCCCGGGCTGGACCCTGCAGACTGGGGCCGCCTCCCGACCCTCCAGGACCCATCACCCCTCGTCCTGCAGCCCGGCCCATACCTGGACCACCGGCACCTGCTAGCGGAACTCTCGCCATACCCTCCTGGAATATACAGAAATAACAGATTATAAATATATTCAGCTTTACTTGCATAACCTAGCTATTTTCAATGAATCGGACGTGTAAAAAAATGAAATATCTGATGATACTTACATAAGCTCAATCCGACACATCCTCTGTTACCCAGGGTTTTATATATGCTTTGTTACTCTCTCTGTTACTATATCACCCCTGGGACATCAGGGAAATCTGTACTCAAATTACCTGCCCTTGGTCGACGTAACCAATGAAAATGCTAGAAAGAATTCAGAGAGTTTTTCAATTTCAAATCTTTCACACACTTTCTTGAAGCATAATATGTCGTCAATGTTTAAGGAATTACCGAAGAGAGCTGTTAAATGAATTTTCATTGGCTCACATAGCTGCATAGCAGTTTGATTGGCTCCCGTCGACCAAGGGCAGGTAATTTGAGTACAGATTTCCCTGATGGGAGTGTCCCAAGGGTGATATAGTGAAGAGTAACAGATCATTATGAAACCCTGGGTAAACGAGGATGAATCTGACATTGCTGAGTTTATTATGACAGATTGATGAACCAAGCGTCTTTTGGAAGTAAATGCACAATACTATTTGAATACAAAATGAGGTACATGCATTTAAGCTGAATCAGGAATTCAGTGAAAATCCCCATTTCTGATAGTATTTCATTCCTATTAAGAATTAAATTGTTGAAGACGTAAAGACAATATCTTATCTCTAATCTATGTTACCTAACATTTCATGACAAAGCAAACATTGTTTGTCTTAATCAAAAAGACCACACTGAATTCTTTTTATATTTCAAAATTTCAAGCTAATTATTGTACGATTTGTACAAAAAAACCACTAATTTCTGTTTCAAATTCAATGAGATGTCCAGGGATGACAACAGCTTTGATTGGAGGGTTAAACTTTTGGAAGAAAATCAATTTACGGTCAAGTCCCAACCCTTAAACAGATGATTAGGCATTAGCGGAAAATTGTCACCCCTCAATATCAATCAACAGCAATGGGTCAATATCCTTATCTATGATCAGTCTCCTGAAGAAGTACGAACCTCTGCTGGGGGTGGTCCCTCTACAGTCATAGACACGAGATGCTCTCCTCGCAGTAATACGAGACCAAGGACTCTCTTCTCTTCCCTCTCTCCTGCCTTCTGACTCTTTGGTTTAACTTTACGAAACTCGTCACAATCTCCTAGGATCAGGTTCATGTGTTTGTCGAAGGCTTTAAACGTACCGATGAAGATGCGCCCGTCTTGAAGGGTGCACCTCATACGGTAGTTAATGTGTTGAAGCATTTTGGAACTTTTACCCACCTGAAACATAATAAACCAACTTAGATACATTTGTCCAAATTCTTGGTTGGAGAATAACACTTTTGAGAGTGTTTTGTGGCATGTTTCAGATATTTCCTTCACATGTATGATGAGAAAATAACATGTGTCAAATCAAAAGTTGGGCAAATCAAGTCTCAATTAATTTCAATTAAACAAATAATTGCCTGAAATCTAATTGTCCTTTTAAGACTTGATGGATTGTATTGTTACTTTCATTTGACATAAGGATCTGGACAGAAGACTAAAATAAATAACTTCACAGAACAAATTTGAATTATTACAAAAAATGCTGCTAAAGTATTTTATTTTGATACAATCACATGACAAAAGTTCTTACATTATCATATTTAATATATTGCCATCAATAAATTAATTTGTAAATATGAAAATTAACAGAAAATAATGAATGAACTTCCTAAGCAAAGCTTTCCAGTTTCATCACCTGTAAAGCAGATGTATTGTTTCACATCAAATTGTTTTTATTTTGGAATGAATGTAAGGCAACATTTACAAATTTTAAATATTAAGTTGAATAAAAAATATGTGTATATTCCTCAAGAGTTTCAACAAAAATTACCAGATAAAAATCAAGACTTTAATCAGTCACTTAAACTCAAATTAAGTATTTGACAAATTATGGTGTTGTAAACTGTAATGTCTTCATTATTCGGCCTAATTTCAAATAAATATTACTATGTACCAGCAAGTGATTCGGGTGGGAATATATTCGGGCTTTGCATTTCACATGAACTATCAGTCTAGTTTATTTTGAAAAGATGGCATTATCATACATAGTGGCATGAAAAATACCAATTGTCTCATTAACATTAACAGATCACAATAATCATTGATGACATGCCAAAAATGGCATTTCAACTTTAATGGCTTTAAATAAGATGTAAATATATTTCAAAATACTCACGAAAATAGGATACAAAACTAATGTTCATCATCTTTTAACAAGCAATTAATTGAAGAATAGTTAAAATAGACCCTTAAGCATAAAGATACTTATCATATATTATTGTTCACTAAATGAAATTCAAGAAACGGCCCTAATAACCCCAAACTGTTAAAAGAAAATCTTTAAAGTCAGGATGTAAACAAAGAGATATCGAAAATTCTAAGTCATCGATAACAACTATTTTGGGGTCAAAATGCATGTAAACAACATCATTAAATCTAAAAATGAAACTATGAGTATGAAGATTAGATACAAAAGACTCAAATCACAAACATCATACCATCTTGCTTCTTAGGATGTGGCGGATTAACAAAAATTAAATTGGGTTGTGACCCAAAAGTTACGATTTTCACATTTGCAGCATGTACGTTTACGCGGCGTCAGGATAACAGCGCCACCTATACCGGCCAAGGGAGGTAATTCCGTTCCACTGGTTTTTCTGCATGCCACCACGAAATTTATCCTTTGTTTGGTAATGGGGGAACTTATTACCGAGAGTGTTCGTAAATGCGATTCAAGCGTCTGAAGTATATACGTATCTTTGCTTTAAATCAAAACGAGCAGAAACTTGAAGGACAGGGAATACAGGGAATACAGGGAATACAGAGAATACAGGGGATACTTCCAATGAGACACTTGCGTAGGTCGCCTGACAAGTAAAATACACGAGGTTCTCAGTCAATGCTTATATTATATTTGAACCGACGTTGGATCCGTCGATGTTTTAAAAAAGCCTTCTCAAATAAAACTTACGAGAAGATTTAATGCAACTATTGTCGTGTAGTGTCCATATAGAATAGACCTATGTTTTTAGTTTACACGTGTGTGCTACAGGTTTTTCTTGTTAATATTACTTAATCTTACTTAATTGGATGTATCATATTAAAAATATTTATGATTAAAACATAACCATGACCAAAAAGATAATTATGAAATATATAAGTTGGAAATTGCAATAATCACACACTTGTGCATTTCTTTATGTTAAATATATTAAAAACAATGATATATATGTTTTGTATTATTTCATTGTCCAATTTCGGACCACTGGATGTTGACTTTTCATTTGTTTATATACAAATATCTCAATATTTGATTATGATGTTTAGCATTCAAATGTAGCCTCATTTTATTAGGAATATCAAGTGACCACATTATGGGCAAACGACAATATAACTGTTGGAAAAAGACCTATCATCTATAAACATTACTTGAATGCAAATGTTAATTCATAAATGGCTTACTGAAGGAAGATGGTATTTTTTTTTACATTTGACGAATTTATTTCCATATACAATGTCAAGACAATTTTTTTAGAATACATGTATATGGGTATCATAAAATCCATCAGAAATTACCTTCTTTTGCAACACCAAACTCTTTATAAAATACAACAGTCATTTATGCCCAATAACTTACATATACTTTTCAAAGAACGCAAAGGGTGAAAGATATTCTATTCTGCCTTGCTAAGGAACCATTATTTACAAGAAAAGCTCAATTGTTAACTTAGATGGGAACGGGATATCAAGGTGGATATATCTGAATCCCTCTGGCAAATTTACAATTATAAACCCTTCAGAACAACAGGTATAACAAATCTAAGATGACTACAATATAAATTTGTACACTGAGTTATCACAACAAACAGGGACTTATTTAACTATAACTTGATACCATCTGCTTCTTATACATTTTGTAAAGTGTAAACTGAATTGTTCATCTGTTCTGTGAGTGTGTACATGTAAAAAGGTTGTGGCAGCAATTAGTCAACTGGATTGAATATGATACAGTTACAAGACTACTTCTAGATGAAAAACGTATATATATATATATATTCTTTGGATTAAAGAAAAAAGAAATGATGCTCTAAATTTAATTCTCACTGCAACGAAATACTTTATATATGTGAAAAAAATTTCAAACTTGCTTCCAAACTTTGTTGGATTGAAAAATTACCTTCTTACCGTATACGAAGTTGAGAGATTCACCGCTTTTTCGAACTGTAACTTCGGAAAATTCTTCACCTATTGCTCATCGTGTCACAACCTCTTCACAAAACTATTTGTATAATAAACAGTTTCTACCATCTGTCCAAAATGTGTGTATATATATGTGTATGTATGTATACTAATGAATCATGAAAAAACAAAAAACAAACAAAACAAACAAACGATGTACCCATGAAAAAGAAATCAAGTGATGAAAAAAAATAAAAAATAAAAGAGACCATAAAGTATAAAAACATGATCTCTGGAATATCCAACATATATACATTTCGCAGATCAAGTTATGCTACACTTCACCGTATGACATTTTCGTAATAAGTTGTACCGGTATATGCACTTTAATTTGGCTCTAAGAAACGTTTTGGCTTAGACCTATATTCCTTCAGCCACTTCAGTGTGTATTGAGACCGGCACCTAGTCGAGTTCCACTCACATGGCTGGTAATGCTGATAATAATACGTCCTCTGACAGCTATCTACATCACAGGAACTCGATATCGTAATTATAACGTAGGTAAAACGTAGGTAAAAAAAAATCTACCCCATATATAACATAGAGTAATATAGGGGGTAGATTTTTTACCTACGTTTTACCTACGTTTTAATTACGATATCGAGTTCCTGTGATCTACATGTATCTGTCAAGTACCGGATAAATATGGTACGTACTACTTTCAAGACTTGACCAAATGGCTGATGTTCAGTTATCACTGGTTAAATTATATATATAACGTCATACTATTGTTCCCTCGTTGTCGCGTGAGTCCGGTAGCCTTGTCGTGAGCGGTTGATCATTATACGTGAGCTTCCTACGTCTGCTTCTTACGTCTGGAACTTTGGTTTATTTTGAAGACGTTGGTAAACGTTTAAATAGAACCCTAAATAATTCCAACATATAAAGGATAAGACTAAAATTCACGTGTTTGCTATGTCTAGTCAGTTTTAATCGAGTTGTTAGTTAATGCACGAAGCGCTCATAAAATTACCGACTACGAACTGTAACCTCTGCAAGACTTTTATATTGATTTCTACACTGTAAAAGTGACGCTTAGAATATAAACACAATCCTAAACAGGTTTTGTGTCCCATAATTTTAACACGTTTAGTTTAACGCGTTTAGGATTGTATTTAGAATCTAAACATGTGGGCAAAATGTCGCGTTTAGGATCTAAACGCGTTATGAGTAAACGTGTGAAAATTATGGGACACAAAATCTGTTTAGGATTGTGTTTATATTCTAAGCATCACTTTTACAGCAAAACTTGTTTCCATGAAGTTTGATATGTGCATACTTGAATAGGCAACATATCATATGAACTACGCTGCTGCTGTATGTTCATTCTTTTCCAAATAAATATTTTGTAGAATGCATTTAACATGTTTATCTTTAAAATGTCATACAACTGTTATAGCGGTCACCAATTTACTGTCATTTCCATATGCCCTTCCCCATATCTTGCAAACGGAAAGCTGTCCTCATCGTCATTTGCGTGAATAAAATATTGTACATTATCAAAATTGGATTCTGAAACCCATTCTTCAATTTGAATAATTAAATATTCCAACGTTTGCCATAATTTTAATATCTTAACTTTTGACCATTTTGACTGTACCTATACAGATCACTAGGCCTACATATACATAAAAAAAAACCTGAAAAAAACATGTGTCTATTTTAAAAGCTTACGGCCTCTATGTTGAAAGAAGATGACATTGTAAATCTGAATCACTTATATATGTGTCCAACATGTGAAAATATGATGCACTGCACAATGGCTTTTACGATATGTATAGAACACGATCGTATATATGAAATAAGGCCCGTCCGCCGTCCCGGATTGATTACTTTTTGTCGAGAAGAATGTGTCCATTATGTAAATCAGCAGTTGAAAATGAAACTCGATTCATGCTAGTTTGTCCATTTTACTCCGTTTATGTAGAAGGAATTATATATATACATTCCTGATTTATATTTGTCAAAACCACCTGCTCTCGCTTAAATTATATCATTAATGTCTTCTCAAAATGACAATATAATTCTTAAACTGTCACTGTTTATTAAACATATAGTATGAAACTAAGAACTGAAATTTTAAATGATGGAAGGTCGTCCTGAAAGTAACACACACTTCTAGAATTGCCTGTCATGTTGTTCTAGTGGTGTTCGCTGTCGTTTGTATTTTTATATAATTTGTATAATTCTATCTATCATTTGAATATGTATATATAGTTGTGGGCCTTAGGCCTTAAATACAATAAAACCTTTGACTTGACTTGAATGGATTTGATTTGATTACTTTTTGTCTTGGCTAGTTTTCGTTTAATAGTTTTATGCTTAATAGTATCATGAACACGAAGAGATCCAAGGTTTATTCCACATACACAGAAAAAATATAGCTCACTGCACTGTTCGCCATGTGTGAAAACAGCGTGAGACTGTTAATCTAAACCCTATTTAAGTCTAATCTATAGTTGAAAAGTTTTATGAAGTTATTGAATCGTTTGAGTTCATTACTATAAACGTAAAGATAAGAAACGTTTAATTAAAACATGCAGATTAAGAGATGATCGGGAAAAAAGTCACAGTAAAAAAGTCACAAATTTGCCTAGGAAAAAAATTCACAGGTAAAAAAATTCACTATATTTTATTGGTCACAAGTTAAATATATTTTTTATTATTTAGCACCGTATTTCAACCACTGTTGTTTTCTTCAAATATACATTAATGATAGCCTTTGTATTAATTCGCATTGTTAAGAAACACTGAAGCCAGTCTTCTAGATCAAAGGTGACAAATGTTGTTTGTAAAAGTAAAGTTAGCTGAAGAAGAAAATATTCTTTTAATCATGTTATTACAAATAGCAAGTATACTTCACCTTGTTAATTTATTCTAATAATCATCTTCAATGGAAAGATTACTAAGCACACATAATGAGTGGTCATATATTAACTAATTCATTAAACATACGAAGACAACTACAACAATATCAAAGAGTTACTCACTCAGCACTAACATAATACTAATATAATATTATTTGTGACTTTTATACCTGTGACATTTTTACCTGTGACTTTTTTACTGTGACTTTGTTTACTGTGACTTTTTTTCCTACATTCGATTAAGATAGCATCGCCACGACTATACATACAAAAACACGTTTAATTCCGGAACCGTAAGTTTTTCACCATGCAGTTGTTTAAAGGCGCTATATATAGTGAGTGAGTGTCTTTAGCTCCTCCAGATTGGAGATTTTGGCATTTTGTTTTTCTCAAAATGTTCATTTATTATTAAAGTTTATACAATATATTGTTACGCAAGCAAGAGAGTAAAATATTTCATTACACGACCCGATAAGCAGTAGGCCTATCCTTGGAAAATGGTTTCTCCGTATTGGAAGCACAATACTTTTTGTTAATGGTGCGAAAACTTTGTGAACTCTAAAATCAGTTTGAGAGATATAGATTTGTAGGTCTCATGCGATTTTGAGAGTTCAGCAACATGTTTGACCATTCCATCATTGTGCTATATAAAAACTCTTATTTGAGTGTTTAGGTAACACTACATCAGTCAGATCACTTGAACTACCTTCAAGCAGCCATTTTAATGTGAACACCTTATAGAATGGTCGCTCGAAGGGAAATGGACTTGGATCGCTTGTCCCAACCATGCACATTTGTTTGAGAGCTTTTTTTTTATTGCTTCAGGGGTATTATTTATCAATTGGTAATATTTATTTATATTTTCGTGAGTGCACTTTATTTCAGTTAGAACGGCCTGCTACAAAGACTTCATCTTTTGAAGTCGTTTCGTTGTTTTCAAATCTCGAGATAGGAACTTGTGTCCAAAAGGGATTTTTGGCTTGTTTTGTGATGATGCGTCAACAAATATAAGTCCAAGAAGGTACATTATGCCGAAAACATCATATACTAACATGAATTCCATATTTCATAAATTTGTACCTTAAATAGGCCTACCACAACGGTATTATGTCCAGAAAACTGCTTTGAAATGGCAATTTCAGCACCCCATGTACGTGTGTTTGAACAGATATAAGATATTAAGTATCATATTCTCATGAATGAAATTGTTAATATAGAGATTATTACCTGAGGAAGTGTGTTATATATGACTTTTACGAAAGGAGTGTGAATTTGTGTATTGCCCGAGCGAGAGCGAGGGCTATACACAAATTTGCACGAGTTTTGTAAAAGTCATATGGCACACTTTCGAGTGTAATAATTTCTTTATTACCCATTTTCACTCGCGTAAAAATAGGCAGGAAGCGGCCCACTTCTCTTGCGACAGCACGCTACAGTGACGTCACGAACAATCGTTTTCCCAGATAACACACCTCCTAGTGGGCCACTAGTGGCAGGTAGCTAGTGGCTTGCCACTGGTGGGTAGCAAGTGGCCCACCGGTGTGATAGCTAGTGTGCAACTGGTGGCAGATAGCTGGTGGCTTGCCACTGGTGGGTAGCAAGTGGCCCACCGGTATGATAGCTAGTGGCTTGGGTAGCAAGTGGCCTACCAGCGTGGTAGCAGGTGGGCCACTGGTGGCTGCCACCGGTGGCCCACCTATCAGCTGGACAAACTACAAGTGGGCCACCAGTTGTGTGTTATCTGGGTTATGACATCACAGACGACACAATACGGGATACGGGGCACATTGTGCTCATATCAATATTATTAACTCGGTTATTTTCAACCATATGGGTAATACTTAGAGGATATTTGGCTTTTCTTGACTAATACCATGTTTATCTCATCGAGTGAGGTAGAAAGGTTATATTTTCACGAGTGGCGCAGCCACGAGTGAAAATATATTACTTTTCTACCTCACGAGATGAGATGAACATGGTATTTGTCAAGAAAAGACAAATTTTCTATTTATTATATGACCAAATCCTTGCATATTCACCGAAATCGGCTTGCATTTACGTTAAGTCAGCTCCAGAATGAGCCTGTCGCCTCAGCAACAATGTGACGTCATGAACGTGTCATGACGTCGGAGCATTGTTTTATGACGTCAGGTCATTGTTATATCAGTCACTAGTGACTGATAACACGTTCCATTGTTATTTTCACTAGTGACTGATAACACGGTTTATTTTCATTGATAGATCCCGGTATTTCACCTGCAATCATATAATAAATATCTTTACGTGATATTAGATATCATCATCAAAAACATTCAAATTCGACGTTAATATTCGGCATATGTTGTGTTTGACTCTATGTTGAAAAGTTGGTATCGTTTATTTTGCCCCTTGGTACATGTAAAACGTTCTCTTGCACGAAAACATTTTATGAAATTATTGTCGTGTCTTATTAATTTAAGCGTCCGAAAACCAATCACACGAGGTTATATGATGAAAAGAGATTTCCACGTTATATGTATCTTAGGCCCGCTTAAACATAGTAAATAAGTGGCCCACCGGTGTGATAGCTAGTGTGAAACTGGTGGCAGATAGCTGGTGGCTTGCCACTGGTGGGTAGCAAGTGGCCCACCGGTATGATAGCTAGTGGCTTGGGTAGCAAGTGGCCTACCAGCGTGGTAGCAGGTGGGCCACTGGTGGCTGCCACCGGTGGCCCACCTTCTATCAGCTGGACAAACTACAAGTGGGCCACCAGTTGTGTGTTATCTGGGTTATGACATCACAGACGACACAATACGGGATACGGGGAACATTGTGCTCATATCAATATTATTAACTCGGTTATTTTCAACCATATGGGAAATACATATCTTTACGTGATATTAGATATCATCATCAAAAACATTCAAATTCGACGTTATTCGGCATATGTTGTGTTTGACTCTATGTTGAAAAGTTGGTATCGTTTATTTTGCCCCTTGGTACATGTAAAACGTTCTCTTGCACGAAAACATTTTATGATATTATTGTCGTGTCTTATTAATTTAAGCGTCCGAAAACCAATCACACGAGGTTATATGATGAAAAGAGATTTCCACGTTATATGTATCTTAGGCCCGCTTAAACATAGTAAATGTGTATAAATATTAATGATAACTTAAGAATATTATCGACGCTCGTCTTGTGACGTATGCAGGTGCCCGCTCGTTGTCATGACAACCACCAAGCTTCAGCAGTCGGCCACGTACAGAGAAAGATTGTTGACAAGATGGCGACCGCCAGTTCTGCTGGAATCGGTGGGAGTGAAATAAGGCATCGTTATGAACCTGAACAGGATCCGGAATGGAATTCAGATTTGCCGTACGGGGGGAAAGTCTATCTGGCTAGGAAGAAGAAACCAGATTCGTATTATGTGCGGGCCTTAGAGGTGAGTCTTTTAAAACTCAGAGGCCAAGTCCTCAACGGTCAAAACAAATCGCTCAGTCGGAAAATCACTCACTGAGCCACTCAGTCATCAGTCAATGATGAAACCTAGAAGCATCTAGAACTATTTAGGGTTTGCTTCTATTTTATTCCTTTGCATTTTCCTACACCTGTCATTACAGTTATTAAATAATATCCACGATATTCTGTGGTCTAGATTTATGTGCACATTCTAAATTTCTAATTATTCTTTTCTTGTTGATGCTGCTTTGCCTCTGACACGTGATGTCGGAAATCGACCCATACGGTGTCTAAATAATTTAATGAATGTGTGGCGATATATGAATAGCTTCTACTTCTAGTGAGCTATTGCGTTTTACTTTAGTTTAAAGCTAAAGGAAGACATTGTTATTTACTTGGTAGAAACGCATTTATATTTTGAAAATTCATTTAAACGAAAATGGACTGTAAAAATGTATCATTATACTATGATTTGATCTACATTTAATGTATTTAATTACAATGTATATATGCATGCATAGATGATAGATATAGTATTTTAAATTCGTCATGTAACCTCAAAAATAATTGTGAATAATGCAGAATTCCTGCACTGTAATTAAAAAATAAAGTTGTTTATTTTGTACAGACCAGACCTTACTGTTGATCAAAATATCTCAGAAGATAACTGATATTTATCATATAATGGATGGTGTTCTCGGCAGGATAAAGGCAACGGATATTTTCGGTATCCGTTGGGGTCATATACGGATAAAGATGCAAATTACAGAGGTCAAGTGACGGAACTTCTTTTGGAAATGACGTCACACGCGTTAACATTTCAAATGCCTGTAATAACCGTGACAATTATAGAGTAACAGCTTCTTGTAAATATACATGCTCCCTTTCATATAGATCCACATTAATTTTGGAAATGATAACAAAAACATTATTGTGCAATGCATAGTGCGGCAAAATTTTATTATGTTCAAGCAGTGCCAAAACATGTTCATCGCGAGTTGAAAATTACCGAGCAAACACTTTATAATACTCACAGGTAACAAAGGCAGTTTGAGTGACACATTCATTTATCGAACGGCAATCTTCACGGTTCCATAATGTGACTTTTGTAAAGGGGATTTTAGAATTAGCTGCCTAACATTCAGTTTAGCTCTCCGTGTGGTGGAGCGAGTCGCCATTTGCAACCGGGCGGAAGGGAAGCAACTCTCGCACTTCGAGATTCGCTTACAGTCATGGTTACACAAGCGATAGGACGCGAGTTCGAATTCGCTGTCCTCACGTTAAATATTTTTCATTTGAAAAACGTATTTTAAAACGTATTAAAACATTGAAAATTAAGATCATGCCAAAAATAACAATTATTTTCACTGAAAGCATAATTTAGGAGGCGTTATTTTGTGTCATTTTACTGTGAGAATAACACGCAGTTCATTTGCATATATCAATACGCTTAGTTACAGTTAAGTTCAACTTTGAAATAATGTTGTCATGCTGTTTTGCGCAAAATGAATGAAGAATGACATTGTATGATAAAGAAGTTATCATGCTCGTGTGTTTTGGGATGGTAAATATCCTGCATTAGGAATAAACACAATGTATTTAGCTCGCCAAGGCTCGCAAAATACAATGTTTATTCCTAATGCAGGATATTGACCATCCCAAAACACACTCTCATGATAACCTCTATTGAATTTGTATGGAACATAGATTTTTTATTTTTAAAAAAACATCTGACTTTGAGGTGTCCCAAATACGAGACATGGATCCAGGATATGCTCCAACCTCTTGAATGTCAATACACGGTATCACGGTTCCACGTTACTCCAATGCTTAAGCGAAAGTCCCGCCAGAGTTACCTCCCTTCGCTTTGCGAGTAAGCGACTTCCGGTTTCCATAGCCTTTACATTACGTGATTTATGTTTTGGTCAAAATATGTGATAAAAACGTCTAAATTAAAAAAAATTGCTACGAAAATGTCTTTGTGACCTCGTTGATGTCCAGTTTGTGCAGTTGTACTGCTTCTGGGTGCTCTAAATTTTAGTGATTACGAACTGCAAAAGTGCGTTGACAATCGAACTACAAGTTACAACTGTCACTGTCGGTTGAAAACACCTATTAAAATTAGAATTTTCCAAAAATATCAAAATTATTAGTCGGACTCACTTCATATGGCGGTACATATTAACCTATTAAAAAATAAAATTGAACGATAATATGCTGAAGTGAACATGTAATCAAGATATAAGTAGGAGATGATAGCCTACCGTTATTTGACATTTAAAAATATTTTTCAACCGAGTGTCTTAAATTGTGTAAACTCGTGGTAAATTCATGTAAACTATAGATAACTTGCACTATCACAGCTTGAAATTATTTCAATATAATATTAAATAATTTACAGACTCGTAGGCCTACCCGTTATAGAAGTTATAGAAGTTCTGAATTGATCAATGTAAAACTTTTAGCTTGATTTGAAATCATCTGCACTTGAAGTGCATACTTTTTAAGAATTAATTTTTCTGGGGACAATTTAACTTATGTCGTCCGATTTACCTACATGTGTACATTAAATAAAAATATTTCCCATATCAATCGCCATGTTTTCACAACTATGTAGGCCTATATATTTATATACGTTGATCAAATTACTGTCATTTCCTAGATAAACAATAGAGAATTAAATATCATGCGACTGTAACCAATATTATTCCTGACAGATTTGATAAATGTGAATAGGATCAGAATTGTTTAAAGAAAATGTATTTATTATATAAGTGTCGCCGTTTTCCAATAAGATCCCATGTTATTTTAGTGCAGCATAAACATGTTCATGTAATTCAATTTGTAATCTATAACATCTTATTATTATGTTTATAAATTTCGATTTAATTTTTAGCATGGTTTTGAAAAACGGCAAAATAATGACTTGGTATTTTTACAGTAACGTCACTTCCCCATTGCCACCATTCAATATGTAAGCAGACGTATAGGGTTGAAAATGGACATATCTCAGTAATCGTTTAGTTCAGTAACGTTCTATCCAAAATCAGAAATTTGGTACGTGTTGCGGAGTAGATACTAGATTTCCTGTTTCCATGTCCATGTGAAAGTAACATTTATTATCGTACTTAGTTGAAATTAATAAACTCACAGACATAAAACCGTAATCGAGACTATTATTTAGCGAATATAGAAATTGGAATAGTTATTGGTTATTATTAATCCTTGGAAGATATTTCTTATATCATAAAACGGAAATTCAGGTCCAACAATAACGGTAATATGTTTTAATAAGTTGATTAGCACAGACGAAACAGAAAGTATACAAACGTGCATTGCTGTAATATCTAAGGTATCTGTTACGATAGCACAGGAAAATAAAATAAAAAACCATGGATGCACAATTTAAAAAAATATCATTTACTGGTTCTAAAATCTTATAAATGTTATTGAATCATATCTATAATTTTAAATAAAAATGGATATTCAAACGGAATCAGTCCACAGTGCTCTTTCTTGCAGTTTTTGCAGTGGAGCTTTTATTCGACACACAATTTATGACATGTGGTTGTGCAGTCAATATTTTAGTTTCTTGATTCTGGACTTTACCTGTGTTTTTGGAAGGGATACTCAAACTGAGAGAATTATATAGTCCAGACTAAAGATATAGTCAATAAATAAAGTAAATAAATGATGCAAACAGTATTCGGACGGTGACGTTATTTCCATAGACTTGCATGTTAATTTAGTCTTGGATAAATAATTTTCATGAAATAAATTCTGGTTGGATCAGTCAAATTGTCCAGCTTGATTGAAAAACATCTCAGCTTGAAGTACATAATTTTTATTAAATTTTCTGACAATTTAGCAAATGTCATCCGATTTACCTACGTGTGTACATTAAATAAAAACGGGTCCCATACGGCCATAGATCGCCATGTTAAATGTTTTCACAACTATGTTTATATGTTGATGAAATTACTGTCATTTCCTATATATAAAACGGAAAATTAAACATAAATATTGAGGTTGTAGCCAAGATGATTCATCACAAAAATGACAAATATGAATAGGATCGGACAAATATCCTATCTATGAAAATTATTTATCCCAGACTAAATTAACATGTTAGTCTATGGAAATGGCGTCACCGTCCGAATACTTTTTGCACGGCTCTGTACGTCAAGGGAAAATAGCAGATTCAAATGTTTCTGCACTGAACGTACTTCAACAATATTAACTAATAATTTACACTAACTCCAACATCAGCTGTAAAGTTTAATAAGTTTAGGAAACAACAAAACTGTCAGCGTACTGCTTTCTCATAATTTACACAAAGGTAGTATATAATAAAGTAGCTTATCACCTGGTTAAAATACATCATTTGATACGATTTCTGTCCAAAAAGCAATTATTCGTCATGGCAGAATGTAATATAATAATACGAACTCTCCGCCACAATATCCTGTTGACATGCTATCATAATCGTAATCTATATCCCCAAATCCTTTTTTAAGTAACTTTCACTGAATTATCGAGCATATGATTGATTGATATTAATATTGATTAAATATTTAACGATTTCAATAGTCTGTAATTGTAAACAAAATACCCATCCCCATTAATATTTCGACGGTTTCATTCTTTAATCCCTTTAGACGGCTTTAGTTATCGTATTCACCGCAATGATTCAGTTTTAAAAATATTACCGAATTTGAAATGCTAGTACAAAGAAAAAAATCATTAATATTAACTCCTTCAAAACTAAGTTACAGTTGTGATAAAATATTTCATTGACGAAATCATCGTAGTCAAAACAATGTAAGTCGATCTGAACGGTCGGGAATGTACCTGTTATTGTAGAATTTAGAATGAAGTTTTAAAATATCAAATATTTCTGAATAAAAAGAATAAATTCCCCTGATTTAAGACAACGTAAATTATTAGATGATTTTATTTTAAAAGTGTGATATGGACACGAAACGCCAACATACAGAATAGAAATATAGGCCTACTTTTCAATCGGGCACCTGCAAGATTTAAATTGTTTGTATATTGTGTATTGTTTGCAACTGAATTCTTCAAATAAAAACAAGTTAGGGATTGATGTTTTAATTAACGAACAAAACTGTTTTAAATAATAGTTAATAAGTCATTTTTTAAAACTAAGCGATAACAACATGATATAGACATATAGTAATGCCAGCTACTGACAAGACGCCGTCGTTCTAGCCCTTAATTAGGCTAATATTATTTAACACAAAAGAAAATTTAGTTCTTGAATTGCATTATAAGACATGTCTCCATATTTAAAATCGGTAAAAACATCTTGACTATTTAATATACTTTTTAAAATCAAAGACTTTGCTTCCGCAGTGCAAACTGCCCATGCTAAACGCCTCTAACCGGAAGGCTCTTACTCGCATTGTGCGCACGCAGATCGCCGCCATTAACATTTTTCCAAACCGTGATAGCGTGTATGTCACGAACTGTACCAAAATGCTCTTTCCTATCATTTTTTTTTATACAGAATTGTTAATCTAATACTAGGTAGCAGGGAAATACTGCCACTGATATCAGAGAATTTTTTACTTACTGTATTAACTTAACCTGCATGGGTCTGATTTTAACCGGGCCAAGTATTTGAAGGCCATTTAGAAGTGGCATACATAAGAACAGGAAGATTTTCTGGATAACAACTTCTTTAATGTGAAAGTATACAACGTTTTGGAGTATAAACTCACTCCTTCAACAGGTGAAATGTAATGCAGGCCTCAAACAGAATTTCGGGGGGTCATGTGGTGCTGAGGTAATTTAAGAAATTTAAGGCCTACTGTATTTCCTCGAATAGAACCCAGGGGCCCTGGGGGTAAGGGGGAACTGAACCCAATATAACCCCGGGGTTGTATTCAAGGAAATACAATAGTTCATAGACGTATACATACCCTGCTGTGTTCATCCAGGGGCTGTTGATCCTCTTCACTGTTGCTCTCGTCCTCTACTCCTACTTCTACTTCGACCACCTGCATTTCCACATCGCCCACGGGTACGCACACCTGGGATATGCGACGGCTCAACACCAGGTGGGTCAGCGCTATCTGCACGGGAAGGGGACGGAGAAGCATGCTGGCAAGGCTATGGAATGGTTCAGGTAGAGAGGAAAAATTTACTCATTTTCTTGTAATTTGATAAATTTTCCTATTTCATTATCTGATGTTTGTGAGGTAAAACTCTTCAATCTGATCTATGATAAAAATATGTTTAATATTTATTTTTCCCGAATAATATCAACAATGAAAAACAAAATCTGTAAGAACATATACGCTGTAATGACTGGTTGAAACTATCAAAAATGCTATTATTTGAAAATTTAAAGGAAACTAAACTGCTCTAATTGAATAACATGCAATGATTTTTATATTTCCAGAAAAGCGTCAGACCAAGGACACCCCCACGCGTCTTATAACCTGGCTATCGGACATCTCCGCGGCATGAAGACTGATCTCAAATCTGGGTGAGTTCTTGCATCTGTTCTGTATTTTTTCTTTCCTTTAGCTGATTAAAAATCATAAAGCAATAATCCTTTAACTGTTTCATAGTTACAGCTTATAAAACAGATACAAAACAATTTCAACAAAACAAATTTCAATTTATATCATTATTGAAGTCATATCTTAAGCCCTCTTTATACAGCGAACTTTTCACATATGCAATATTGCTTATGCTAGAAATATACACACGTGAGTAAAAGTAAATTTACTATGCGTTCATAAGCGTTTAATTTTTTGGCTAAGCAAATGGGCTTCCAACTCTTTTGATCTTTGAATAGAGAATTCCTAAAACATGCCTATTAATATTTATTAGATGTAAACAAAATAAATGACATTAAATTATATTTGTCAACATTGCTTTGACTATATCGCCCTAATTATATAATGAAAATCAGATAGTCAGATAGATTTTGAAGGTCATCGCTTGCAAGAAGAAGATTATCCAATATAGAGAATTTGAAAAACAGTATGAAGAGTTTCTAAAGTTCTCTAATATATTTTCTCAACCTGTGTGAAGTCACTATGTCTGAATACGACAAACTTTTACTAGAAAAGTGAAAATACCATATTTACTCAAGGTAGTAAACATTTGCACCTGCCCCTGACCAGATGCAAATTTGCTTACGGTAGTGAAAAATTTGCTTATGGTAGTAAAATATACATATGTGCAAATGCGTCCATACGGTGAACTTTGCTCATATGAGCAAATTTGCATATGTGTAATGCTTTACTAATATGCAAACGCTCGCCGTATAAACAGGGCTTTATAAACCCTCAATAAAAAACAGGTTTCTGAACAAAATTTATAGATTTGGTTACATTTTTTGGCTTAAAATACATCTTGCATATATAGTACCGGGTATATGATTTTTGATTTTCCAAATGATAAGAAAGGAACAAAAGAGAATAAAAGGCAACGCATTGATTATCCTTGTCCGTGATTGACTACCGTGTCAGCAATCACAGATCCCATAAAAGTTCCAAATTCTTTACAGTTGCAGTGTTTTACATGTTCATGCTAACAAACTGTTCCCTCTACTATTGCAGGGAAGCACACTCTCTGATACACCACGCTGCATCTCAAGGGGTCGAGGAAGCACACAAGGTTCTCAATGACGTGTGTGCTAAGGGAGGCTGCATATAGGTGGCTCTATTTGACATTTGGTCACGTCACATGCAAACTGTCAATCCAATATGATTTATTCAGAAAACATGTCACAACAATCTTTCAGCATATTTTGTACACACATTCTCAGATGAGTAACTAATCTAAATATTGGTTTGAAATGTAAACTCATTGTATGAAATACAGTCTGTCAGACTGGTGATGTTTGCTTAGGGCCAGGTCAAAACTCTTGTTGAAATGTGTAAATGTGCTCAATCCAACACAGCGAGTCGCATGCTATCCAATGGGGTTGCAGGTAGAACCTTTCAACATAGATTTGGGCTGGCAACCTGTAACGGTTTGATTTTGATGTCTTAATGACTTTGGAACACAGCTGTCCACTGTTGAAGATTTATACCTCTGTTGAATATTAACATTTAACTTTTGATTCGATAGGCCATTGACAGGTCACTGTGACATGTTTTCTTGTTGAACATTCTAATGTCGACATTTTGTATGTAATGTGGTTAAATTTCAATCAGATTGCCAATAGAGGGCGCTGATCAACCTGAGTGTAGTCCTCGTATATTTCCGTCCAATAGAACACTCTCATTCTACCCATTATCTGTGCTTACGTATCTGTTTTATGAAGATCTTTTGAATGAAATGTTTTGAATAATGACACATAGTTCATGAGTTGAATCATGTCCTATGTCATATGTTTTGAATGAATTTGAAAGAGTTGAACTGAATAAGTACATAACGGTACTGTTCTTTAAGTGTAACCTTGAAGTTGGTCAAATTATTTAATGGCTGTTATAAAAGCAAATGGAAACCATAAATAAAATTCTTCGATGACAGTCACAGGCACAGAATATGGATCTTGTGAGCTTGAAGGAATTACATCACAAGTTTACTGCTGAGAGCCAAAGAGGCTTGCAAAGTTCTAGAAATACCTAGATATAACAGTCACATTTCCTCTTTGAACAAAGTTTTACTATAATTTGAAATTCTGATGCTTGAGAACATTACTAAAAAAATATTTGAGGAAGCATATAATTAAATTATTATTGATTCATAAAATGTTGAAAATGCTAATTTCAAAGATCTTTCCTATTGATTCAATAGATTCAATGATAGATATTGATAAACATGTTGACTGTCAATGTATCTTGGTATTCCTACAAAACTACCTGTTGTTTTCAATACTCAAACACTGTCCATATTTATTGTTAGAATATGTCTGTGATGTTTTATAAGGGTGACCCCTTTGTTCCAGTGTGATAGCAAGGCGATAGCCAACATGTGGATTTTCATCTTGAGTGTCACTGGTAACATTTGGGTGTTGGGTGATTGGCAGAGTAGTATTGTGTAATCGTGTAAAAAGAGATGTGTATTGTTGTTCCTTAGATGGGGTAATTTTGTAAACTTTTGACAGTTTTATTACAACGGCAGTGAGACAGTCTTTTCAGTTGATTAATTCACAGAGAAATTCAAACCTGTTCGGCAGTTTTTTGTTTTTACCATAGTGGCATTGATCTATTGACCAATGATGGTACGTAAAAAGTAAAATTTGGTAGGTCAGTTACCTAAGACTTACAGAATTTTTAACACCTGATTATGATTATTATAAGGCATGTCAAAAACTTGTAACCTGGTTCAGACTTATATTGATTAACTTTTCATCAGAATTCATGAAATTACATTGGCAGACTTTATTTCCTTACCAGTTATTTCAAACACTGCATGAGGCCAATACCAACATTTTTGTAATTGTAAAAAAATATGCTGAAACTCAAGTAGTTCTCTCATCAGTGTCTGATGAAGGGGCCTAACCCCGAAACATGTTACTACAAAGTTCCCTCGCTCCTGCTGCGGCTGGCTTCATGTGTTGATGACGGCTTTGACCTCCTCAAGTATTTCTCTATCGAAATGAAAACCATGACCCTCTCTCACACAATATAAGTTTATGTTAATGCACTCGTCTTATTAAATGTTTTTATTTATTTGACACCTATTATATATTTTAAAATGTTTATTTTCTTTTCAATTCATGTTTCTAATATGGGTTAACTGGTTTTTGCAAAATATTATGAATTTACATTGAAAACATGTTTGAGGAAATGTTATTCATAAATATTATGTTGAGACTCATTCTGAAATACTCATGAGAAAGATTAAAGAAAGTTTTAGAACAGAAACCTATCCTTGAATTGATTATTTTTGGATCGTTAATGTTGGAATGTATCAAGTTTTGTGAAGTGGGTACCATTTCTCTCAAAGTATTCAGTTGTGTTGATTTTTTCACTTGAATTTATTGAAATTGTAACATCCAGATAAGGAAATACTGAAATATGAAAACTTATTTCCGATGCAATTTTCAACATTTTCGTAAGGAGTTAACTTTTATGAAAATTTATAATAATAAAAATATTCATTCCGAGTGATCAACTTTCTAAGTTCAAATTCATTAATTGATCACCCTTGGATGTTTTTGCCAAATAATTAGTTTATGTACCGTATGTGACATTATTAGAGGTGCTTGCCACGTCAATAACGGTATTATCAACAATTTTGGACAGAAAATTAATGATTATTGATTACTTGAAACTAATTATTAATCTGTCTATGAAGATAAAATGATACTTTCCTCTACATATACCACTTGATGAACGGTTGTTTTGTTTTGTTTACAAAAATTGTGATCACAAGGAAACTGCTTAAAACCAGCTGAATATCACAGCACTGCATTATTCTTTAATGTGCAATATTAATAAAATATATGTTACTTAAAAAGTTGTTGTGTTCTTATTAACATTTGAAAAAATAAAAATATAATGCATGTAACTAGTCACAGCCGTATCAATGAATATTGCAAAAGGGGTTCATATAGCTACTGGTGACCATGGAATATTTAGGGTCATTTCCCTGTATCTCGAGAACAATTTATTTTCAGTCTTCAACACCGAACAATATAATCCTTGATGAGCTACAGAGCCAATGGTTCTATCTTTTATCTTCACAATTGGAAATATTTGGTACAGACATATCTATAAAAAATAGTATTAACATATATGGCCAAATGTGTTTTTATTTTATTTTTCATGGTGAGGTATCTGAAGCAGTATGAAAAAAACACATTTAACCGGAGATAAAATTCAAACAAAGTTTGAGTTTGAACAGTATCAATTTAGTTCAGTTTTGTTTCATTAAATCATATGTTCACATAAATACGCTAAATATTGTAAAATACAAGGTTTTATTTTTTTTTTAAACATACCATTGGGTTCGAACTCAAGAAAAAATCCAGTGAGCAGGTGCTTGTTGAACGATGTCACGTGATCCACAGCTTCATGGACCGCGTTTGATTTGCGGACTCGAGTATCGAGTTGCAAATCAAACGTTTGTTCTCCGTCAACTCTAACAAGAACGTACTCCCCGATTTTGGCATTTTGCTATAACATGAGTTGTAACTTGTGACGTCAAATACATTATGCGTAGTGTATATTCCTCTCGAAACGAATCACACATTATGGTTGAAATATTTAATTTAATACGTGTTTATATTTAGATTAGTTACTTTTTTCCAACGAAATATATAATTGATTGTGTTGATAGCTGAGACGAATTTTTAGGATACTTTGAGCAAGGACTTGATTACAATTTAAGTAATGTATGTCCGTGTAGAGGGGGTAACACTCAACGTTTGATTAAAAACATCAAATCGCATGTGTCGACTCGACACTCGTGTTGTTAATCAAATGCAACCCGAATGTTTCCTAAACCGGAAGTCAATATACTGGAGTGAGAAATTATGGTAAGGTCTCTTACGTTTTCCGATGTTTTTAAAAAACTGACTACAGAAGTAGCTTGGACACATTTATAAAATGAGAAAGCATATTTGTAAAGGAATTAATTCTTTGAAACATCTTTGTTTCTATCCAAATACAAAAGCTGTAGTGTAGATATTGGCGACAGCTTGACGGATGACTCACTGAGAGAGACACTCACTGAGGAGAGTGACATCGTCAATTTCTTAGTTCACTGTAAATGAATTAATTTAGGAAAATATTGATACGTCTTGATATAAAAGAATTAATTTAACATCTTGTGTGTGTTGGTAAAATGAAATGAGTTCAATCTCACCAACAATTTACAACATGAAACCTGTTTCTTTTGATGACATTTAAAAAAGCAGTTGTACTGCAGTACTATACTGGAAACCACTGGACGTTTCAGTGCAGATACTAAAACCTAAATCAAGCAATAGTTGCAAACACTTGAAAATCAAAGTTCTATAATGTGGTTACTACTCATTCAGTTGGACTCACAGAAACTCATTATCGTAATTAAAACCTATAGATAAACATGATAAAGCGTAGGTTAAAAAAATCTACACCCTATATTACATAGAGTAAAGGAGCAATCTGGGCAGCCGTAATGCCAGTCTAAGGGTCACTTCAACATTAGGTCAAAATTTAAGCTAAGAATTGGTGACATTCACAAATAATTTCCAACTTTGTAATTTACACATATTTCAGAATGTTGATTGGTCGAGAGCATGGTCATTAGATCTAAATATACTGGTTTATATCGTATGAACTTTTAAAAAGTCGTTCATACGTGTTTGAACGTTTTCAAATTGACGTGTGACATGTAATTGTTGACGGAACTACTTTCTCAGTTCTGCCACAGCTCCTCAATTGCTATCATAAATCTTGTTTAAGTTTCTTTTAAGAAAGTTCTTAAAACATTATGTCTCCAGATGTCGGAAGGAACCACGTACAGGGTCTCAATCATATCCGTGAATTCTCGTCGATGTCGGAAATGCACACATCCAATGTAGATAATGCTAATTTAAAGTTGATGTGCAGATTCTTGATACATAAAAAAAATTATAACATGTACTTTGTTGCTAAATATATGTCAGTACTTTACCTAGATTATGTATATTATCTTTCGAAGTTGTGATGCATTTTTGGGAACTATTTATCTCTGCGTCGGAACTTGTTCAAAGAATTTGCTACTGTGTAACCGTGTTTAACTTTCGTGTTGCCTCAATGAAATCGGTATCATAGTATTTCTTCCATTGAAAACATATACCAACATAAACTTTTGTGAATTTTAGAATATTTCTGAAAAAAACAAACGTCAAAGTTGGAAATTATAAGAATTGAATGTCATTTTGTGTGTTTGCAATGGAAAATGAACAATGTCAAAGTCTCATTCTCAAATGAATGCACATACGTAACACCTATACATTTCTCCACAAAACCTGTCTGATTTCCACCATATAAAACTTGAATATAACTTTAATAATTGATCAAACTAAAAAATCAAGCACAAAAAACTCTCCTGTGAACGTTACTCCGCAGTTGATACCCTTTCAAGGAATATGATTGGTCCATTGAGCTTGCTCAATAGTTCACATTTCACTTCCCACTGATCAGGTGTTGAATTTATAGCGAAGCAATTTTCGAAACATCTAACTGTTTTCACCATGCTGTCGTGTTTGTTTACCTATATTATATTAAAGTTCCCCTCCACGGACCAATCAGCAAAAAGTGACGAGGAAGAAGAAAACTTAACATGCAGAAGGTGCTAAATAGTCTCCAGTATTTATCAAAAAGCTACTTCAGTCCCCTGATTATCTGGATACAATTACCCAGGGTGCAACATCCAAACGCAAGGCATAACTATTGCCAATCTCCTTACTGGCTGATTTAAACCTTGCAGTATTTCCCTCGCTTTACTGTGCCAAGATAGTGGATCGCTGCACCGGAAATGCATAGTGGTCCCGGATTTCCAAGCTCAGCCAGGGCAAGAGTTATGAGAAGTTGACCCTGGTGAAGGAGGATGTGTAAATATCAGACCATTACAATGTTATGTCTCTTCCAGGCGGAGGTAGAGGAAACCATCAAGAGGCTCCTGACTCACAAGGGAGTCCGAGGAATTATTGTCTACAACAATGAAGGTAACCATATATCACAGCAACTTCCTAAGGTAGAGGCGATATCCGTTTGCGAAAAATTCATCCCCATCCATCGTAAACCTGCTTGACCTCCTTAGTTTATGAAACTTGTTGACAAAAAAATTTCCCTAAAGCCTAAAGATTCAGAGGAAGATATTCAAGTCCAATGAAATGAATGAATGAATGAGTGAATTAACACAGACTCTGTATTGTGATAATATTGCAATATATTGAATGAACTTTATTTCAATGTTTTACAAACATTACATTTTAGTTGGAATGCATTGCAAAACTTATTATATATATATGAATGATATGATATGATATGATATGATATGATATGATATGATAGATTCCAACTTTCACTTGTAATACAGGGCCTGGGGATACACTATACAGCCAAGCTAATGTTCTTGCACATCAAGACCATCTACTTGCATCTAAAACCCAATTTTACAGAAGAAGAAGATATACTATAATATATGCGAATTTGTGCACTAATTTTCATTTGATTCATAACAGGCGAACAGGAAGCTAATCAGGCAGTCACGCTTCAGTGTGCTCCCCGGCTAAATTTGCAGCTATTCTCAAACTCGCTTTTACTTGGTTATAAAAGTTGTCTTAATAATTAATTGCAAGTGTATTTTATCTCAATTTTATATTCATTTGATTCCCATACCGGTATATGATGTCCATCTGTCATTCTTTACAAAAATGCATTACATTTGAACTTTAACAGTTAGAGTCAATATCTTGCAGGTATTCCGATCAGATCAACAGTAGACAATGCCACAGCAGTTCAACATGCAAGTCTCCTCCACCGTCTCACTACCCAGGCGAAGAACGTGATTCGAGATATCGACTCTACAAATGAACTGTGCTTTCTCAGATTGCAAACTAAAAAACATGAGATCATGCTTGCACCAGGTAAATATAATAATGTGAACATTTTGAGAAAGGACACATAGTTAATTATTTATCATTAATTAATTGTTATTGGAGAATTTTGAAGACATGTGACGTCAGTTCTGTCAATATCAGTGACCTCTTCATAATTATTATTCAACCTTTGTTATCACGAACTGTTGCAACCTACATTGTAGGACCTAAGGTATACACCACTTTTCAAATTATTGTAATGAATGAATTTAGTTTCTTGTGATTTTTTGTGAGACTGTAAAGTATTGTCTCTTTCAATACTTTCTCAATAAATTGTGTCACAAGGTTAAACAGATATGGGGATGTTTTTTCACAGGATTTTGCAGGACAAAATTTTCATACTCTATGATTATTAACAAATTAAGAAAAACTAATCAATTGTTTTCTCTTTGTTATTTCAGACAAGGATTATTACTTGATAGTTATCAAGGCACCAGAGAGCTGAAGTATCTCTATGTCAGTTTGGACTTTGGGAAATATTCTTGCTTTTAACTCATTTATTCATGTACATATGTTATTTATATGTATACAAGCTCCAGATTATTTCTGAAAAAGGGTATTAATATCAGTTCCACATTTGTGATGAGCATGAAGTTATTTCGGGGGGTGCCTGAACGAAGTCCAGTTTAATCTATAAATACTCCTTTAAGAGATTTACTGTAATTGAGGTGATTACCTTCCCTAAATTATGTTAACATGTCTAGACTTGCTATAATGAGATTACCAGGGTATACAGAAAAAACAGGAAATTGACAAACTCAATTTACATTGTTCTAAGTACACCCCCTCCTATAATAAAGCCTAAAACATTTGCCTAATTAGTGCCCTTTTTTTATATTATTTAAGTACTCTGGTATGTTGGTACGAAGAAATGAATCTTGTGTTACAAGCCAAGTTAATGCAAATAAAACATCGCAACATATATAATAGTAGTAATATAATAGGCGTAATCGGGTAGGATTTAGTGGCATATGACCCTAGTGACTGGTATTTCAATCATTACTCTGAATGAATATCATTTGTTTTTCTAAGTTGTTATGAAATTTTTAACTCTGTCAACTAAGGTAATGGTATTGTTCATGTGGTTACAGAAATGTAACTTTTTAACCTTATTGTCAACATTTGTGTTTATGCATTGCAGGGTCTACTTGTACACATCCCCCACCCCAGGTTTTGCCATGCAATTGCCAAATTTAGTAATTTGATAATGTTAATTATATATCATATGTATCCTAAATCAATGTATCCAGTATATTTCTTTGAAGCTAACCCTGATGAAAATGAAGGTTATTAGCATTGGGACTTAATCTGTATATGCTATTAATGATAAAGTTACTTTAAGTATTCCTTAATAACAGGAAACGGTCAATTGCGAATATGTATCATCTAGGACCATTCAAGTTGTAGTCAAGACGAATGGTGCACTCCCCCTTTTCCGACATCCTTTTTCGAGTTCTGGAAAAGTACAACCCCCCCCCCCCCCCCCCCCCTTTTCTCAAAAAGCTGGTCGGTGCACTCTCTTTCTCAAAAAGCTGTATGTGCCTCTATCTACTAAGGGCACTCACTAAAATTAGTTAAGAATAATACTCAAACCATGACCGAGTGATAAAATCTTCAAAGGAAAAGCCAAGAATGTTTTTTTTATATAAACAAAAAAATCAATTTTATGGGATACTTTTGTTTTGTTTATTTATATTGAAAATAAATTATAAAAACAATGCTTAGTTTGTTATTATAGATTTATAATTACATCACCAGCAATGACCCATTCAGAATTCATTTCCATAAAATACTTTGGTCATAGTATCATCCTTAGTACAATGTCCTTTTTAACAGTTAATACATTACATGAAGTGTGCAATATAGCCATATTCTTGCTCTTTATTTATTTCATCATGTTTCTTTGATACTCTCACATATATTATCATATTACCTTTGTTTGTCAACATGACAAGTTTTGCTTGAATAAAGACTTGATATAGTTTAAACTTCTTTGTTTGTCATCATTCAAAGGCAATCAGGTTAAAGACAGTTTGAAAGTAAAACACTTGTACATGCTGCGGTTGGATCTTAGTATTGCGATTCCCTTGTCTCAATGCTGATTGGCTGGAGTGAAAGGTTACAACACATGACCCCTGTGGAGCAGTACTCTGATCAAGATTTGGCAAGGTGGAAGTGTAACACTCGATCTGCTTTTAATGAGTCTGCACTCTCACAGGGAAATGTAGAGCAACCGGATTTCACAACAGTGAGCTTTTTTCTTTCACTTTATTCGGACATAGGCAAGACTGTATCTATTTCTGATATCCCTTGAGTTGACCTTGTGACATATGGTCAAGGAATCTTTTCGTATGCAGCTTCATCCCCATGGAAGAACCTCTCCCTTGAGTTCGTGCTTCACAAGCCTATTCAGCCCTCAGAACTGCTCTTAAAACTTTCCTTTTCCTCCAAACTTTTGACAAATTTCCAACAAGTGCTCTTTGACCATGATATACAGCATGGAAAGGCACCATACAAATTTACTTTTTTAAAACCCTTTCACAACAATTGACATGTGCATTGTTATAAACAGAGAATACACACTATATATAATAATACAATAATACATAATTGTTGTACTTTTTCTCAACGTCAGAGTCCGGCACCAATCATCAGCACTGATTCTCTGATTAAACAAATTCATGTTGATATTCCTTTGTTCCACTTAAACTGAAAACTGTCAAAATTGATATCAAATCTGAAGCTTGATTAGAACTAATGATGATGAGTAAATTGTTATACTCATCTATGTTACCAGCTTCTGCCAAAGTGTTTGTATGCTTTTCGTTGTAAACTAATTTGTATATGTAATGTGCATGTACATGTACCACAAAAAGAAATAAATAAAACATGTTTTTTTTAAAGCACTGATTCTCCTGACAGCTTATGCCATTCATTATCTTGTTCAACTTTCCCCCACAAGGCGTAACTCACCACTGGCTGATTAAAGCCTTGCCACATTTCAGTAACTTTCCTGTATCATGTTCAAAGTCATACAGACTCGAATGCAACTCTTAATGGATTTTAAAAGACCAATGCTAATAAATACGTTTTCTACAAAGGATTACTAAGTAGCTATCATCCGCAACAGAAGTCAATTGAGTGAGTGAGTGAGTTGGGGTTTAACGCCGCTTTCAAGAGTATTTCACTTATATCGCGGCTGCTAGTATTATGGCAGGGAGAAAGCCTGCAACGCCATGTGGCTATGCACTGAGGTGAAACCTGCAAGCAGCGGCTGGAACTAGCTAACCATGGGTGGTACTACGCTGAATTTCAGTGTAGCATTGCACCCAAACCTTACTGCGTGTAGAACAGTTCTCTACTGCAGACAAAGTTGCCGTGCCCCTGGCGGGATTCGAACCCCAGACCTCTTGATCCGAAGCCGAACGCGCTAACCACTGCGCTATCCCGCCCCCAAAGTCAATTGAAAGGTTCAGGTATGGAGTGTCTCACAAGCGTGCTACAGGAGCTGAAAGCTATCGAGAGCTTCCTATAAGAACAGTAAACTTTACATGTCCAGCATGCCACGTGATCATCTCGGTACATCTAACGGCATATCGCGCATTCAACTGCAAAAGGGTGCTGTATGCGGTGACTAACAATCAAGAAGAAACCTGTGACATAAAAAATGTTCAAGCTGACAAATTGGCACAGAACAGTAACAAAATGCAGCAAGACTTAAAGTAGACAGTGATGGAGACTAGCGTGAAGGATTACTAGTGGAGAAAGTTGTATTGTAAAATAAGCAGCTAACAATCCTGGTAGCTCAGATGTAGAACAATGGGTTGAAGACTACCATATGACACACATGGTTCAATTTGAAGCACTGAGAAATGGCGAGGATCTAACAAACCTAGTCAACATTCTGTAATGGAGAATGCATGAGCAGTGGATTTGTGAAAAATAATCAACGAGAGCAAGAGACGAGTTGATTATTTTTAACGAATCCACTGCCCCTCATGCATTCTCATCCATGTATGACATCACGAAACATGCACATGTAATTAGTTTGATGATATTTTATGTGCGCTTTATTTGATTGGATCGCCTGCACTGCAATTAAAACATTTAGACAATTTCACCCAGACATTTAGTCTTTTTTTGGTATATAAAATAGATAACACCCTCATCCTAGGGAATTCTAGCAAAGAGAGCCCTTTGTCTACAGGAAGACCCTCGGGCGCTCGGGTCGTCCCTAGGGTGGTTTAGTCCCCTAGGGCAAAGGCCTCTCTTTGCTAGAGCACCCTCGTTTTCAGGTGTTATCCATTACATAGATCATCATCATCATCATCATCATCGGTTCTTTTTGTTTAACGTGCAGGTCCGGGGGCATCATCCACACTGGTGGGCCTCCATCCAGGTAACTGGCTAGCTGCACTCATGGCAGATTTCACTTCTGATCTCCACGTTTTTCTTTCAATGGGGTCTGTTTTGGTGAGCTTCCACTGTCTGCGGTCTCTCTAGATCCTTTCCTGCAACTTTTCTTCTTATCTTCCCGATTCAGTTAGTCAGTGTTGACACACTAGGTCACACACTAGATTCTTTTCATAATTAGCATATATATAGGTTCACCACATTCCAATGCAGTTTTGTGACCTTGACCTTCATTTCAAGGTCACATTGGGCGGGAAAGTGCAGTAGTTAGCGTGTTCGGCTTCGGATCAAGACGTCTTGGGTTCGAATCCTGCCAGGGGCACGGTAACTTTGTTTGCAGTAGAGAACTGTTCAACACGCAGTAAGGTTTGCGTGCAATGCTACACTGAAATTCAGCGTAGTAACCCATGGTTTGCTCGCAGGTTTCCCCGCAATGCATAGCCACAGAGCTTGTTACAAAAGATTTGTTTTTTCAGCATGTGAAACCACAGGAACTCGTTATCCTAAGTAAAACATAGGTAAAACATAGGTAAAACAAACCTACCCCTTATATAATATAGAGTAAAGGAGCACGGGCAGCCATGTTGCCGATCTAAGGGTCCATTCAACATTAGGTCAAAAGTTACGATAAGAATTGGTGACATACACACATGAACGCCCGTACTTATCAATTGTACATTTCTCCGCAAAACTCAGCTGATTTTCACCATGTCACCCCAAGAATAACTTTAGTAGCTCCAATCAGATCGTACGAAGTGTTTCGGCCGCGATCTAAGTTCTAACGTTCACGGGAGAGGTTTTTGTGGTGGATTTTCGAGTTTGAAGAGCTATTAAACTTATCGTAGGGGTGACATATGGTGGAAATCAGTCGGGTTTTGCGAAGAAATGTATAATTGATAAGTACGGGTGTTCATTTGTGTATGTCACCAATTCTTAGCGTAACTTTTGACCTATTGTTGAATGGACCCTTAGATCGGCAAAATGGCTGCTGTTGCTCCTTTACTCTATATTATATAAGGGGTAGGTTTGTTTTACCTACGTTTTACCTATGTTTTACCAGGGACATTATATACATATATATCTATATAAGGTCCCTGGTTTTACTTACGATATTGAGTTCCTGTGTGTGAAACTTGTCAGTAGGATTTGACGCTAAGGTTTTCTGGATTCTCATTTCTTACACAAAACTTCTACTTTGGAAAACAAAGAGCCTTGTCCTTTCCTTATTTTTCCATCTATACATAGAAAAGCTTATTCAAACTCAAAGGACAGGAATCAACCCCAAATTCCTGAAACAGAGACTCTATTAACTAATTCGAGAGATCTTGCCTAAAATTACCAGTGGGTGGTTGTTAAAATTTCAACCCTCTTGAGTCGCTATGCGTTTATAATCGCAATTGTGATTATATTTCAAACTATTCAATAAACCGCATTTTTGAGCCTGTGTTTGGCGTCGTGCTGTCGGTCCCTTGTAAACGCGACTTAGTTGTCACGTGACTAATTGCATAACTTCGGCAGTTTCCGGATAAACTCGTCATTACAGCGGAAGTGTTCAGTGGGTTGCGTCGTGTCAACAGAGAGGAAGCTTTACTTGGCAACGAACCTATAGCTCGAAATCATGGTGAGTTTGTCTCTTTCTTCACCTTGAATTAATCTTTATTTATGATTCTAAAAAAATACCGGATTATATATATGCGTATTGCATATTTGATTAGCTAGATCTTTGGAACAAACAGGCAAAAGTAATAAATTTGTAAACAAAATTGAAATGAAAATTACGAAAGATTTTTTTTTACTATAATAGTAATAATAGTGTTACTAGGTCTATATGATACGGCTATATTTCCGCAGTTTATCTCTGACTGACTGAGATATTTATTTAGTTCAACAATGTTGTCATATAATAAATGAATACTATCACAATGTTTAACATTGTTTAACATTCAGATACACAGCTAGGTGGTTATATCTAAGATTATCATATAACTAGTACCCATACCATGCATGTTTTTTTATTACAAAAATCAATCAATATGAATACAGTAGCTTTTTTCACCAAATATAAATATTGATGAAATATGTACAAGGTACCAAGTTTTTCATCTATACCAAATAAACAACATTTGGAAACACCCCTCTGGATCCAAATCTAAGTTTTGATAAAAAAAAAAAAACCCAAACTATTCTATTCAATTGGGCGGGGCTTACACTATAAGTCCGAATCGCATTTTGTTGATGCATGCGATTTGGGGGTTTACACTACACACGTTTTGCATGCGATTTGAATTCGAATATCATAAGTGCAATTGTTTTACCAGGGTAGTTCCATATGTGAAAGTGTACATGTATGTACATTTATATGTATAGATGTGTGTATAGATGTATGTAATTACTGTGGGTGTGTGTACAATGGGTGTATGTACAGGTTTTATGTATAGAATCTGATGTATGTATGTACAAATATGTGTATGTACATATGAGTCTTTGTACAAATATATGTAAGCATACAAGTCTGAGTGGATAGATGTATGTTTGTATGTATTGATGTATCGTTTTTATTTAATACATCGCATAAAAAAATCGGATGTAGTGTAATCCTCTCCTGTCTCCTATAAAATCTAAATCTTGGTGCTTATGAGAGGGTAAGGTAATTAAGTGGTGAAAACTAAATGTTGTATCATGGTGTTACAGGCTGAAGTGGAAGAGACGATCAAGCGAATCCTGGCACATCGGGGGGTCCTGGGATACATCATTGTCAACAGTGATGGTGAGGTTCTTGTTCTCTTTGTCTCTAAATATGTCACAATAACTCTGAAAATGTTGTCATAATGTCAATTTTGATGAATCAAATAGCAGAATCGTAAATTTGTATAGAGTTTAAGAAAAAGCTCATTATGAATGACATGTTATCTCACAATATTTGTCACATTTAAAATACAGATTTACCTTAAACTTCTGTTACTCAATCTGAATTTGGTTTTTATTTACTTATCATAATGTATCTTAGAAAATCATCTTTAATGTATGGAAAGTAAGATTTGCAATTAATTATAACCCCTAAACTTAAGGGCAAGACAGTGGAACAATTTAAATTGGTACACTATAATATGATAAAATGAGTAACGTTATCATATTTGTCTTGTCATCAGCTTTTAAATGAGTCCAATTTCATGTCTGTAGCACCATTATCAAGAAAATTTAGGCACTTTTAAAAATAATTCACTGTCCTGTCTTCATGCAGTGACCACCAAACATGATGTATTTGTTATTGGCTCATGTATCAGTCATGCAGGTGCTCTGTTCCTGGGTTTTGGTGAACTGGGGTGAGTGTATTGAGGGAGGGAGTTGCTAAGGGGGTCTCTAGGTTGGCTGGGACCCATAACTGACAACTCAAGGCATTAAACTGCATAGCTGCCAAGCACAGTTAGTTGTAACTAATGAGAAGGGGTAAGGCATGATCCGTCTGTCTAACTTTGTTAAGCATT
Organism: Gibbula magus; assembly: GCA_936450465.1. Lineage (NCBI taxonomy): Eukaryota > Metazoa > Mollusca > Gastropoda > Trochida > Trochidae > Gibbula > Gibbula magus. Next base: position 19,614,628 of record OW388299.1, on the reverse strand, counting down.
AGTAGGGTGTGATACACGTGGGTGGGATCATCTATTGCATGGGGTTCGGGTAGGTCACAACAAATGATTGAGAACGCTCCAAAACAGGGACAAGTTTAATGACATTTCAGATATATTTCAGTTGTATTTGTGGCTTGATATTTCATTAGTCATTAGTAGTGAACAAGATTGTTAACGTTGCAGGCATTGCCATCAGAACATCATTTGACAACACCACAACACTGTCGTATGTCGGCAATCTTTACTCTATGACAATGAAAGCCAAGAGTTCTGTGCGAGATATCGACCCAACAAATGAGCTGCACTTCTTCAGAATGCGAACAAAGAAGTATGAACTTCTGGTTGCACCAGGTGAATATGTTGGCATAATTTTCATTTAAAGAAACCACCATTCTCTCCCAGAAGCGTATCATCTATTACAATGCAGCAGCTTATGTTATATAACTGATAAAGAATGTGATGAAATCTGCAATATTTTAGAGCTTATTGTGCATCGGCCATTTTTAGTTTATATGGTTTGACATCTATCCATCTGTCTGTAAACTTTTCATTTTTTTAGCTCATCAGGCCTGAAAGGGCGTCATCCCTAAACTTTCCACATTTTCGACTTCACCCCAAATAACACTACACACCCAAAGCTTAAATTTTATAGGCAGGGGATTAAAATTGGTCATTTTGACCTCCGCACAATCGGATGAAGCTACAGAGCCAGTGGCTCTATTTTTCAATTTCTTCTCCAAAACCACTGACTCAGTCAACCATTTCCTGCCACACATGATGAATTAACAAATAACATTAAGATTGAACAGTGAAAAAAAAACAATACAGTATTTCTATATTGAGATAAAATAATTTTGATGAAAACTAATCAACGCAATTTCTATATTCCAGATTCAGACTATCTTCTCATTGTCGTCCAAAATCCAGAATGTGGAACATTGTAAACTTTACACAAAGATTGTGGAACATTGTACAACTGTATACTCAGGTTGTTGAAAATTGTACAACTTGACACATGGATTGTTGAACATTGTACAACTTGACACATCAATTGTTGAACATTGTACAACTTGACACTCATGGAATATTAAACATTGTACTACTGTACACATGGACAGACCTATTACCTACTCACCAGGCGACATTGTGAACATTTTTATTATTCATCTAGCATCTCTGTTTCTATGCTGAGAATATAATTGCTTCCAATTCCTTATTAAAGTTTTAGCCTAAGCCATTTAATAAGATCTATCTAGAATATAATTGCTTCCAATTCCTTATTAAAGTTTTAGTCTAAGCCATTTAATAAAATCTATTGTTATTCGAAGCTATCGTTGTTAGTCTTGTAAAAGAAAATTATGTGTAATGGTATAAAGGGAAGATGCAAAGATTTGGGGTCACCTCCCTTCATCTGTTCTGCGGTGTTGTGAACATAAAATATATGTCTAAGATTGGGTTACATGTAGAGAATGAGTTTCACTTTCTCTGTTTCTCATATACACATCAACAAACTAGTACATATTATAACTTATGATTATTATGAATTTCCAACCAGGTCAAAGTGTAGATTGTGGATTAATAAGAAATACATCTATGTACATTTATAAAACTATTTTTGTCAGAAAAGTGTCTCTTGATATTGATTATTAAGATATATGTATCACTGTAATCATATTTCTTGACCATTAAGTATTCATATTTCTGAAATAAAGAATTGAATTGAAAGTAAACTGCCAAGCAGAAGAAGGTATTCACCTCAGTTGATTTTATCATATGTATGATTTTCAATTGCAAAGTTTTTGATGTCATAATCTAATACTGAAAAGTACAGGTGTTATTCAGTTGTCAAAGAATACGTCTACATGTTTTTGGGTTTTTTTTAATGAAATTTTATATAAATGTCTTCACAAATTATTTTTGATGATAATACCACAACTGTTCGTCATTAAAGACATATTCATACATTTACATTTTAAACATGATAGGGGTCATGTTGGTGTAAATTTCTTTTCTTATCCCTGTTTTCATTAAACAAAGATATTTTAACTAAAATATAACCACAGTAACCAATTATTTCATTCAAACTACTGCAGATAAGTTTTATTGCATTTTGCCTTAGTCAAATGCATCTGATTTCTTTTAAATATTGAATTAATCGAAACCAACTGAGTTGAGTACTTTCTTTTGCCTGGCATTTTAGGTTTCACAACAAGACTAATTGAAAAATCAAAGATAATTAGAATAAAGTTATACAGAAGCATAACAATAATTAGAGTATTTATAAAGCGCACATATCCACATCGAAAGCATGCTCAAGACGCTCCCTGCATTATTACCCTGTCTGACCTGTGCTGTTGTAGCGGTGGAAGGTCACCTCCTCATCTTACACCAGGTACCCTCTTGGTGCTCGGTCACCGAAACAGAAGCACCATTGAACAAAGTCACTTACGCAGGGTGACACCATAAGTCTTTCAACTCATGTCACAGTGTGGGCAAGAAATCACCCTTCAAACTCTCAGTTAATTCAGCAATGAAGTGGGTAACCCACCCATGCGTCGAGTCGCGCCCATTCTTGCTGTCAGTGATAGCTGTCAACTGAACTATGCACAGGACAAGTCACGACGTGCCACCACAGGGCCACATGCCACAACTCTGTGATAATTGACTTGAAAATGGAAAACCAAAGATTGGTTGTTTTATGATGCAAAATTGAGGTAGTTGAAAAAAGCAATATGGGGATATCTCTATGAGATTATTTGTTATTCATTTTTGAATTGTGAATTATAAGTCTTTGTTATGTACATTTTGATTGTACCCAAGGAGAAGGTGAATGTTTTCTTCAAAATAATGTATTTTGAATTTTTAAGAAAGGTTGTCCACTTTTGATTTTATTCTTTAAAGGTTGAAATAAGTCTATTTTCAAAAGTAAAGTTAATTCAAGTGACAATTTTGAATTTTTAAGAAAGGTTGTCAACTTTTGATTTTTTCTTTAAAGGCGCTGTAGCACATTTTTTTGCAAATTTTATTTTTTCAAATTTCTCATTTATAATGATTGTTTATGTCATTTATATTTACTTTAGAGGGTAAAACATCTTATATCCCAAACCAATGATCCGTAGTGGTAATAATTGTGTGGCGTATGAAGCCAAAATTGCATGGCGGCCATTTTATTGTGAACACATTTTATTATATTCGGAAGACAAAAAAAATTCCCATGGCTTTACGGAACCATGTACACTCATTTGCAACTTGATTTTCCGAAGAGAGAAGGGTGTTTTACTATTGTTGACATTATTTTTCAAATACATTTCATCGACTTATTTCAGCAAAAAAACGTGCTACAGCGCCTTTAAAGGTTGAAATAAGTCTATTTTCAAAAGTTAAGTTAATTCAAGTGACTTGAATATATTTCACAGAATAAAGTCATAATTACTGGCCACTAGTTTATTTATTTCAGTAGATATTTTTGAGTCAAATATACATAATAAAGACTTAATATTGTTGTATATATTTATTCTTACTTGAATAAACTCTTTATGTCAATCATTGAGACTTTGTTGTTGCTGATGGATCTAGCAGATGTCTAAGAAAGGCATATTTTCACATGCACAGTAAATTATAAGTTCAATTAATATTGAACATGAAAATATTGATTTACAAATTACTGTTACAAATTATCAATATGTTGCTATTATTCAGTTTTTCAAACCTTGTTCATTGATGAGATCATGTGTCAACAATTGATTTTCTGTTAACCACTGTATTTGTTCATAGTTTTCAATACACTATCGACATGTTGAGGTATGACTTTCTAGAATAGGAATGGAATGAATTTAGTGTTTATTTGCAAAGCTCTTCTTGGGAGCAAAATCTTTACAGCAATTACTATTTACATGAAGCTATTACATTATTAAATACTGTCTGTACATAATACCTTTCCCTTGTTATATAAATTTTATACAATAATAATAATTGATGGCCAGATAGGCCTAAGGCATTGGTTATCTTCTGATCATGATCACGTTATCTGTAAACTTTTCACATTTTCGATTTCTTTTCTAGAACAGCTACACCCCAAAAGGTTAAATTTTGTTTGTAGGTACCTTGCACCTGCATGGGAATCAAAGTTGGTTAACATATGGGCGTGAGAGTTGTTATTAGTGAAAGGGAATTGGCAGTGCATAACGGTGATTGAAAAAATGAATTTTCCTCTATCAGGCATATTTTCAAATGTTTTTAATCGTTTAAGCACTTTCAGAAGACATTTTCACAAGATTTGAGATTTCAGAGAAAATGTATACTAGCAACTTTTACCAATGAATGGGGAGTACTTGAACTTAAAACTCATCCCTTTTTCGGTGGTCTTCTTCTCCAGACCCATTGACTCTAGAGAGCTGAAATTTTATGTACCGATTTCTTGGTCAATGGGATTTTATAGCTCATCTGGCCTGGAAAGCCCGATGGGCTTATGGCATGGCATGGTGTCCAGCGTCCGTCCTTCCGTCCATCCGTCTGTCTTCTTCCAGAACCACTTGGTCTAGGGAGCTGAAATTTTGTTTACAGATTCCTTGGCCAATGGGGGTTCTAAATTGTAGATTTCGTGACCATGCGACCCCAAATATAGGTCACAGAGGTCATGACCTGAAAACCTATTTTCATCTTGAGATTTTATATGCTCTTCAAAGGGAGGTAATTTAAAGGAAACAACAGTGATGAATTAAATCTTCAAGTGTGTCTTTAATTGTAGGGGATTTTATCTCTGGCCTCAAAGATAGGTCAAGGGGTAAGGACCTTAAGATCTATTTCATCTTCTCCATTTAAAGTGCTTCCTATTTGTTAGACCGAAGAGTTGTCATTTTGATTAAGTTAATATATATAAAGCCAGATGAGCTACAGAGCCGGTAGCTCTATTTTTTATGACCCCATGACCCATAATATGGGTCACAGGAGTCAAGACCTAAAAACCTGGGCTCCGTTCAATAACAGTGAGAACTTATAATCGCATTGAGCAATCGCGTTCAAGAAGTTTAAAAGTAATCACGATCGCGATTACTTTGAAACCTCTCTTGAACACGGCCCTATTGTGAATGTCGTCCTTCTCCTGTACAAAAAGCTCTAAAGCGGAAATGTTGCAATTTGCAGATCAGGGGCGTTGCCAATATCCAGAACTGCGGGTTATTTGTTTATTTTTGATGTCACGATAATTGAAATAAACTAACTGATAACACTACTCTTAAATAAATTGGTGTCTTGCAAGACAACTACAAAAATAGAGCCATGGGCTATGTAGCTCATCAGAAATTGCATGATTAAATATCTCAGGTTGATGACTTAGTGAGTGAATGTTTAACAACTGCTTAAATCAGTAAGTGAGTTACTGTTTAACGCCGTTTCGGCAGTCTCACAGAATAAGAGATTAATATAATGTAATTATAACTGCTTCAAAAGATATGTCTACACAAGATTTCAGCATTCTAGTGCCTTTTGTTCAGTTAAAGTAATAAATATAATGCACAGCTCCTAGCCCTGAAAATTATGGTATTCGTGGTGGCATTCTGAATTGGTTAACGGATTATCTGTCCGATAGACGACAACGTGTATGTATCAACGGTACATTATCAAAAGAACTACATGTTACTGCAGGGGTTCCCCAGGGATCTGTCCTTGGCCCTTTTTTATTCCTTGTGTATATCAATGATTTACCCGATAACTTGCAAAATGTCACTAGATTGTTTGCTGATGGAGCAAGATTTATATTCTGTTGAAACTTCTCTTAACAATGACTTAGTCCAATTACACGAATGGGCTAACAAATGGTTGGTTAACTTTAACTCCAATAAGACTAAATTCATGCTATTTACCCATAGTAATAGTCATCAGGTACCTAGATTAGTATTCAATAATGATCAACTGGAACGTGTACATCAACATAAACATCTTGGCCTTATCTTCTCGGACAATACTAAATGGTCCAATCATGTTGATCTTGCCATAGAAAAGGCTTCAAAACTAATATCTTCTCTACGTGTGTTAAAGTATGTTTTGAATAGAAGTATTTTATCACGTATGTATGAAATGTATATTCGACCCATTTTGGAATATGCTTCTGAGGTCTGGGATAACTGTTCGGATGTTCTGTGTGACAAACTTGAAAAGGTCCAACTTGAAGCTGCAAGGATTGTGACTGGCTTACCAAAGTTTGCTTCAAGAGATAGCTTATACAAAGAAACTGGTTGGTTGCCTTTAAAAATAAGACGTGGAAATAAGAAACTTTGTACTTTTTACAAGATTATTAATATACAAGCTCCAGAATATCTAATTAATTTACTTCCACCAGTCACTGAAACTAATGTACGTATTTACCATATTCAAAGTGCATTTTGTCATAAGAATAACATTTCCAATTGTGTGTTGCCATAATAATGTATATTACATGTTTACCCACTTCGTCAATTGTAGATTCCTTACTCTCTTCTGCATATATTGTGTTATGTATTTTAGCCTTGTCAAATAGTTGTTGATTACGTGGAGAGGGCTTCTATAGGTTTCACAACTTGTGCCCAATCCATTTCTTAAATGAATAAAATATGTTTTCAATCAAAAAAAAAGCAAAAAAAATTACAGTCTTGAAATTGTCAGTGCATAACAAAAACATAATTCGACACTAAATTTTGATTAAATGGGTTGTCCAGGGCTCCGTTCCATAACAGCGAGAGCTTATAATCGCTTATTGATCGCTCAATGTAGCGCTCAATGAAGCGCATTCACTCAGTCGGGAACGATACGGTACGATTCCTCGAAGTTTGCTCGCCATGCTACGTAGCGCTACATTGAGCAATCGCGTTCAAGAGAGGTTTAAAAGTAACCTCTCTTGAGCATGGCCCTGGTATCACAATTCCTGCAAAGATATCGAAGAAAAGGTGATCCTCCAAATTAAAATAGAATAAATATATCCCCCAAATCATCGATCGTTTTACAATTTTCATTTTGACTTCGGAGTTCCGTGAAATAAACGTTCTGCAATGCAATTTTCGCCTGATAGACACATATTTTAGTGAATGATGTGAATGATATGAATGATGTGTGGTGTACACATCTACCATGATTCAAGACATGGTCATGATTGAAATCTCGCGCTGGTGATATAAATAGCTTGCAAACACAATGCAGTGTAATCGTAATGCTAAAACTAGGTACCGTGATACGGCACCGACATAATTTCCCCAGTTTTGTCGTAATGATCGTCATGGATTGTCGCTTAAAACTCCATTGGAAAAATATTCCACATGGATGTCTAGGCCTATGTATTCTACTTTGCAAATCTGTTTCAATTTAGTACTTGAGTTCCGTATAATCTTTATGTACATCCATTGTGTTGTTGGGGTCACACATGCCAAACGTTATAAATGGTGTTATTTTATCGAGAAATACTGACTGTTACCGAGAGTTACCATTTTGATGGTAATGGACTATGTATACCGACGATATAAAGATAAAAGTATCGATTTCTGATCGAAAACCGGACAATGCACCGCCTGTGGCGCGCGTCAATGAGTCAAACGTAATTTTGAAAACTTTTTTTTACAACAGAATAAAAGACAGCTTTGAGCTGATAATGTTCAATAGGTCATATAACTAATGTGCATGTAAACGGAACTTGTAGTTTCGGTTTCTGCACATGTATAATGATGTTACTCGAATTAAATTGGAACTGCTACTATGATATATTTGGCGATTGAAGATGAATATTCAAGTTGAGTGAATTTATTTGAACTGAAATCATCACATATCGTATGTTGACACGTATCAAAGCCAAATAAAAGTTAATGAAACACAATGGATGCATACGATATTTGCATTTTAGAAAATAATTTGCTTATCTTATCACCCGGCGTCAATTCTAGACCCGTCGTCTATTAGAGGAAATACGGTATATAGAGTACGTCTGGGTAATTCCGCTCACCTTTGGACGCGATACGATGTAGACGTATTACATTTGAACAGAGATATTTTGTTTTACTTCAACATGTACAATTGAACTTCACTTATACACCTGTTTTACTTAAAATTATCCATTATTTTAATAGTAAAAGAACGGGAACGGTGTAGTACGTACGAAGGCTAATTCCGCTCGGTACAGGCTAATTCTACTCACCTATGTGGGTAATTCCGCTCAAAATGACGTTTTTAGACCATGAATTATATCAGAAATTGTTTATTTGTATTTTCAGTGCAATATATTTAAAAGTTCATACATAAATAACTATTCTTTTGAGAAACTTTAAAGTGACGATACTTCTTTAAAAACCCAATTGTAACAATGTTGCAAATATTGCTATTCTCCAGTATAGGTACTTTGTCAACTTTTTTATTTGATATAATTTATATTTCTTATATATGACAATTGTATCCATTCCCACAAATTCGTGTCAATTTTGGGAACAAATACTGTCATTTGAAACCCTATTGTTATTATATATTTGTGTTAATAAACAAAAGAAATTGCATGTCAATGCACATTTCAATATCATTCTACATCTGTATTCTTATTCTTTTCTCGCAAACCAAAGCTGCGGCTTATAACTAGAAATTACTTACAGACCTATCTTTAACTTCGCCAACATTGAATATCACTCTGAAATGTCATTTGCCACATTGTCAATGCATATTAATGTTTGTCAATCCAATAGATTTATAGTTATTGAGTTCTCATTTCATGTGATATAAATGGTAATGAGTTATTTTAATGAACTAATCAATTGAACCCCTTTCTGATTTGTATAAAATAATTAAAATGTAATTGAATGTAAGACAAATAATAATTTTTATTTTGCTCTTTGGAAATAAATTATTTACATTGAAAGGCAGGTGAGCGAAATTAAACTCTTAGATTTATGCTGCATAAATAATGGAGGTTAATTCCGCTCACTATGAACAATGTATTTTTCTTGAATTTCTTATCATATGAAAAACACATGCAGTAGAAAAGCTCAATTCAAGTATTTTGATACCCATTTGTGATTGTAGTAGGCCTAATGTCCCTGTGGCTGTGACTTTATTCGGTAGTGCTTACTGTGTAAGATGCACAACGGTCTAAAACTAAATATCTTACATACAAGACTAAGATATATGAAGAGCTCACTTAATTACGATTTATTTAAAATAAGTGTAAGAAATAATGCATGTTGTCAATGTGGCCACAACTGTGAAAATGTATTTCATTACTTCCTTGAATGTCCTTTGTATATTACTCAAAGACAAAATATGTTTATTTCATTAGATAATATTGTCAGAAACAGAGCTTTAATTAATATAAGTCTTCTTTTACATGGCAATGCAGATCTCTCTATTTGTGAAAATCAGAATGTTTTCAAACTTGTACATATCTACATTTCTCAAACTAAACGTTTTCTCTGACTTCTTTTGTACATATCCTGACTGCCTGTCCGTCTCTTGTTGCATATTGTTGTGAGAAGAATCATGTAATTATCTGGAGAGGGCTTTTCTAAGTTGGATAACTTGTGCCCAATCCATTTCTTGAATGAATAAAATATGTTTCAATCAAATCACAACGGTCGTCTTGAACCGTTATTCTCCTAAGAAATCGGGACACGGAAAGCGCGGGGAAAATAAAATTTTGTTTCATGGATTTATAAAACCAAAATTACTCAATAAATTTAACTGAGTTTCATAAATGACACCGTTTTGAAACGAGGTAATTATACAAGAAGACAAAACACTTCAGGCTTGTAATGGCAGATTTTTAGCAACCGAGCGGAATTACCCTCCTGAGCGGAATTACCCTCCAGACCTACTCTACTATTATAATGTTACTTTTTAGATGCTGCTGCACTTTGTGTTAGGTATTTACAAAAATAACTAGGTCTATTCTAGATCAGTAGGCCTACTAGGGACCAATCTAAATAAATTTAGATCGACATATTTTTATAATGTTATATTGACTGTAGGCCCTATTAACATAATATAGAACAGTCGATTTAAATTAATTCAGATTGACTTGGGACAAAATAATAGGGTTACCTCGATTATAGGGTAACTCACAATTTATTTAAATGAACATTATCTAAATGAGTTTCCTTAATGCGATTATTTTCTTACATAAAACAAGTATAATTCGTTTGCATTATATGCACAGCACAAGCCGTTGTCAATTTTCATTCAGGGGAGCTAATATTAACTCGTAACCATGCGATGAAATCCCCTGGCAACGGAGATTTCGTCACGTGACTTTTTGCTTAACTTCGGTGGTTTACGGTGAGCGCGACATTCTCCGATGTCAGTGTACCGGAAGTACGAAGTGGAACGCCGGACTCAACAAGCATAGCAACCACATATCCAGAGAGAAATCATGGTGAGTATTTCAAAATAAGAATTCCACGACTTTATTTTCAACAAGCTCGTTAGAAAATTATCTTTGCATTGTTATTCATTGCCATGATTCATTAATATGTGGTATATATTGCGTATCGAAGCCGATCGAGAGTTTATTTATCAAAATCTAAAAAATAGCAATCCTTGTGTCATTGTTTGGCTTGTGTAAAATGTAATCATGGGGGTTTTCAATCAGATATGGTTTCCCAAACCAAATTTAGCCGTGGCAAAATCTTAATTAAACTGCCCTGCCCTATTTGAATAGTGTGAAAACCCTATGTCATGGTAAAACTTTAGAATTACTGAGAGATTGTTGTGTCAGTGGCAAGTTCTCAAATCAATATGACTCCCAGTAGGCCTCTGTTCTAGCTGCTTGATTGTAAAAATCTACATCAGTGAAAGTCAATACTTCCATTCTTCCTGAGCAATCCTTTTCCAATGTATAGGGATGAGAAAATGACAAAATTTCAATCAAGTACATTTGATTATAGTTTCAAAATTCATTAGTTTGACATATCTGTTACCTTAATTATTATTCAGTTAAGAATAAAATCGGTCTTTACTTTTTAACATTAATAGTTTTTCAACAAGTTATTTTACTCTAACCATTTTAAGTAGGCTTCTCCTATAATATGGTTCCATTTTGGATAACACTACCTTCAATAGTACAAGTTCTTGTACTTTTTCGGGCCGAGTCCCTTGCAGGATTATACACATATGCTTATTTGCCTAATATTTAGGACCATTTCTGAACCAATACAATCCAAGGACTTCAAATTTACCGGTCCTGGGGATCGTCAGTAATGAGAAATGCTAGTCCCTATTTCAAGATTTCCGGTAAAATACTGTTATTTCCTGGTAATACTAATGGCCCATTGATACCCTGTTCCTGGCTTTTCTTAGTTTGCTTTACATCATCCAGCTGTGACAGTTAAACACTACTTGATGCATCATGTTCCTTGTACGCCATTTTACGCATTTGATGGAAAATGTTCACACTTTTGTTGGATAAGAACTGTAATGTCAGTGTGCTTAATCGAACTGTGAATGTCATAATGAAAGTAGAGTTACAGAATAGAACTATTGGCCTAACTGATGATGTACTCTGTTTTGATATTGTTCTTTGATGTAAAGAATATTATTGTTATATATTGTAGTACATGTATGTCTGATAGAGGTATTTTTACATTTCAGTCTGAGGTAGAAGAGACCATAAAGAGAATCCAGGCACACAAGGGTGTCCAGGGAGTCCTTATTGTTAATTCAGAAGGTAGACTATTTTTAGCTTTAAATATTATGATATAATATCAATGCTGATAAAATCATAGTGGAAAATTAGACTAAAGAACATATGAAAACATATCGAGATAAACTCTACCCGTTTTCTACCTTGCTCCCATCAGTGACCAGTAGTTTTTCGTACAATTTATAGCAGTACAATGGTCTGGCATGATTGCGAATCGTACAAATTGCTTCAGCTTTCTGCTTCTTCAACAATAAAAAGATGATGGATCTTTAAACTGATGGATATTGTGTACACTAATGCCGGATAAGACATCACTTCCGGTAACCCTCACATCAGCCCCATTTGGGCTTGTCGCTGTCCGAAGAAAAGTAGACAATCTTTTTTAATGTTTAAGTAGCTCCGGTTTAATACAGAAACTACATATCGGTGTGTCTTTTTGTTTGATTTAGACAAAATGTACTTAATTCACCAATTGCGGATTAGAAATATAAAGAAAACAAATGTTGATCTTTAAGGCCTTTGGCATCAAGATGAACTAATTCTATTAATTGGATTGACTTGAAAGTTACTGGTTTATTCAATATACATGTGTATGGAATGGAAATCATAAGTGTTGCTTTTTGTCAGGTATCCCAATCAGATCGTCATTAGACAACTCCACAACAGTACAGTATGCTAGCCTCCTCCACCAATTGAACAGCAAAGCCAAGAGTTGTGTGCGTGATATCGACCCAACAAATGAGCTGTACTTCTTCAGAATGCGAACAAAGAAGCATGAAATTATGGTTGCACCAGGTAAATGTTTGGATTGGTTAAACTAGACCTTAACAATTACTTTGTAAATATACAGTTTTCATTGTTAACAAAGCTACTTTCTATGCAAACACCTGGATGTTCTGTTGTGATAAGCATGATAGTTTCATCATTTGTTCCCTTAAGCATCTAATGTTGATTACCAGTTTCAGTCTGCATAGAAATTCAAAATAACAAACATATTTCTTCAATATCCAAGATATTGTTACATGTCATTGCATAAACATATTTCAATACTGGCTAGATTCTGGTAAACACCTACTATTTCGCATTTCAGATCATGATTACCTCTTCATTGTGATCCAAGTGCCAGAGTGTTGATTGATTGTACTACATCTGAGAGAGGGGATGAAACAAGGAACTACAGATTAAAGGACTTGAAGCATTTAGCATCTCATTTCAACATGCAACAGCTCCAAATCCTTCCCTCAAATATGAAAAAGTGTAAATCTGTATACCTTTGACGCATTTTGTGATTTTATTTACAACTTATCACCTTCAGTCAGACAAGTAATTGTCATGTAAGCATTAAAAACAACTTTGTTGTATTTCTTACAAATTGTTTAGTGTTACTTTAATAAAATACTACTTCATGCCATCTGTGTCATCTCATTTAACATTGTATCTTGATCAAGTTAGATGATTAGAAATTGTCACAATAAAACACTGAACCTTTTGGTTTTTCCTTGATATATGGTCGTTATTGAAGTGTCTCTTAAGGATACTCTCCTTAAGATTATTTCATATACCCCAAATCAAAGATTCTGGGGTTATAAAGTTTTTCACCTGTCCGTCTGTCTGTCACAAAAACTTAAAGAGCCATCAAGGATGTTGATAAACATATCGGAAATTGCCAAAAATCTATCTCTGTGAAATATATACAGTACACTTAATTTTTCATAGATTTATTCGACCAAAATAAGCCGAGAAATAAAGGTGTTTTCCAGTCTAAACATAGATCAAACCTATTATTTTCAAGAGCAAAGCATTGTGGTCTAGCTCGCACAGTGTATACACAGACACAAAAGAAAAATAAATTTTGTGAGCAATGAAAGAAATCAAAATGTATAATTTTTCATTTAATTATGTATTTTCTACAGATATTGGAATAAATGTTTTACCAAACTAGGTATTTTGCTTGAAGTTTATAATCAATGAGAATATATTATATTTGTCATTATTTGCTGGTCTTAGCTCAATAAAAAGTACATTAAACAGGCAAGAATGTGTATGTTCTCAGGACATTTAGAAGCATTGTTTATAAAGCAATCGTCACATTCAGTAATGTGTGACAAGGGTTGCCTAACTTCCAAGAGAAGCATGTGCAGCCCGTGGGTTTCTATCACGACTTGCGGTAAAGACCAGCCTTCCTGCTTCAGAAACGCATGCTACTTTGTAGTTTGTTTTATGCAATAAAGGGAATTCTGTTTATTTGATGTCAGATACCCTTAGCGAGCGTTACTCAAAGATGTATTTCTCTTTGAAACCATATTTCATTACATTGTCATGATATGAACATTATTTATCATATACCTATCAATAATATGGGATGTTTTGCATATGTGATAGAGGTAAGGACACACCATCCATATCGCTGCCCGGTCCGCAAATCCATATCAATATCAGCCAGGGTGACGTTAGGCTAGAGTGATCTCCCTTTGCTCACAGGCACGCTAACAATGGGTAACGTCAGAAGCGAAGCATTGACGAAGTAGTTTATATCAGAGTAGTCTCCAAGCAAGGATGTTGTTGATGCTTTTAACTTACATTCTTATTAACATAATTAGATATTCTACTAATTGGAAAATTGAATAGGAGGCACGGCTAAACTATTTTGAACAATTGTAATTGAGGGTTTGTCTTGTAGGCCCCTCAAAGTAAATTTTCGCACAGAAATATCTTAATTTTAATATTTCTTCAAGCATTCTTTCTTGTTTTAGAAAAATGTATAATATATGATAAAAAGGTTACAACATGTCATTTTTCATACCATACCCCATATCAGCCCTCGACCCATATCAGCCATCTGGCCTGTGGCCCTCGGGCTGATATGGGGGTGTCGGGCTGATATGAGGTATGGTAAGAAAAATGACATGTAATAACCTCTAATTATCACATGTTATGTTGTAGATAAAATATTTCTCTTAGCGATTGATGTTATAAGTATATTTTCCACAAATAATTTTGTATTTGTAACACTAACATCCTTGATGGCTCTTTAAACCGTTGCCATGACCTTTTTTTATACCCCTGTTACGAAGTAAGCGGGGGTATATAGCGGTCATTCCGTCCGTCCTTTCGTACGGTCAATTTTCTCAAAAACCGTCAAAGCTACATCAACCAAACTTTGTACAGATGTTAACCATGTTCTTCCGATCGCGCACAGACAATTTTCAATTTTCTGAGATTGATATTTTTTGTCGTTTCCATGGAAACGTCACTTTTTGGACTTAATTTTATTGTGTTCAATGGGGACAAGTTTTCTCGGATACTGTTCAACCTAGGTGAATGAAATTTTGGTTGTGAGTATACTCATGACCATACTCTTTATCGAGTTCGAAAACCAGTTCCGAAATATCATTTTTTACAGAGTTATGGCCCTTGAAACCGAAATTGAACTTCGTACCAGAAGAACTGTGATGCTCCAATGGGGACAAGTTTTCTCAGAAACTGTTACATCTAGGTGAATGAAATTTAATATGGAGGTAGTCCAGATGATACTCTTCATCGAGTTCGAAAACCAGTTCCGAAATATTATTTTTTACGGAGTTATGGCCCTTGAATCCGAAATTGAACTTCGTACCAGAAGAATTGTGATGCTCCAATGGGGACAAGTTTTCTCAGAAACTATTACATCTAGGTGAATGAAATTTAATATGGAGGTAGTCCAGATGATACTCTTTATCGAGTTCGAAAACCAGTTCCGAAATATTATTTTTTATGGAGTTATGGCCCTTGAATCCGAAATTGAACTTAGAACCAAAAGAACTGTGATGCTCCAATGGGGACAAGTTTTCTAGGAAACTATTACATCTAGGTGAATGAAATTTAATATGGAGGTAGTCCAGATGATACTCTTCACCGAGTTCGAAAACCAGTTCCGAAATATTATTTTTTATGGAGTTATGGCCCTTGAATCCGAAATTGAACTTAGTACCAAAAGATCTGTGATGCTCCAATGGGGACAAGTTTTCTCAGAAACTATTACATCTAGGTGAATGAAATTTTACATGTAGGTAGTCCAGATGATACTCTTTATCGAGTTCACAGTCCAGTTCCGCAATATTATTTCAAAGCCCTTGAATCTGTAATTGAACTTGTTTGGTTAGTAATAGGCTTTTGATACTTCACATGTGCATCCATTGTGATAAGATCTTCAGATGAGGTCATAATTTTGTTTACCTTGCGATCTTGAACTTTCTTATCCAGTACGTAAAGTACTTGAAATTTGTTATACCTCTCATAAATACTTCTGGGAAATTTACATTTTGAAACTTATTTAGTTTATCATTTAAAGCCTGATGAGCTACAGACGCCTTGGCTCTTTTTCTTTCAACAAAATCACTGGTCTGCCGTTGTGTATGCATTAAATACGACAGTTTTAAAGATTTGTTTACCAAGCCACATACTCCCATCATCTCAGACCAGGCTTTTTATAACAAGAATATAAAGAGTCGGTTATTCAGTAGTTTTTCTTCTGAAATATGCTAGCAATAGACTGAGTATGATTAGCAGTGTGAAAAAAAAAGAAACATGTTTTCATTGCAGACAATCATTTCATTACATTTATTTTCCATATTAAGTTTATGTATATATATCATCTAATGACATTAAACAAGCCAAATCATTATTTTTGCATAACAAACAAAAACACTCATTATTTTTGTTTAGATTTTATTGAATAATAATAATCTTTATAATAATTGTAAAAACAACTCATAAATTATGATAAATTAAAACATTAGTTAATCACAAACAAAAACATAAGTTCACATGACACCACTCCGCAAGTTCTTTGTTAACATTCATAATGAAGACAATGTCAAGTTTTGATTTGCAAACCATATTGCTATTAATTATTTCTTCTTGAAATGTGATACATGCTTCATTTTAATTTGTCACAAGTTGGTTTTAAAATTACTAAGTTCTACATGAAGAAAAACTAATGCTCACACAACTTGCACTTACAAATTGTTCTAATAGCCATTCAACACTTTAGCATCATAAGTTGCCGGCAAAAGGAGTCCTAAATCCTAAGATCAGTCATTTTAACAAACCAAGGACCATGTCGTCACATCCTTCGGGTCTGCTATTTCTTACATGCGAGGATTTGTCACAAAGCCAAAACAGACTCCATAATACAACATTTAATGACAATGTAAATATGATTCAGATACCATCAACACATTCAAAAGTTTTGATAGAGGCTTTAATAAAAGCACTCAACAATAAAACAAACAGAATTCCATTCAGGTCAAACTACGATAAGAACTATCTTTTCTTACAGTGAAATACTCGTTTCCGATTGGCTTACAGCTGTTATATTTTTCCTTATGTACCCTGTCAGTCTTACAGTGTACACATTTCATGTACCCCCCTGCCACAGTAACAACTTCGAGCTAAGAGTCGGTGTCCCATTATGGTCAGATGATGATGTAGGTGGTGTACAGAGTTTTGAACTGTTCGATCAGCTGTTTACGATTCTACTAATTATAGACTTATTTTTTCTCTCCAATAATTGCTGCTTTGTTTGGAAGCGAATTCCAATTTGTGTTTCTTGCACACTCCATTAACCTAAAATTAACACACTTTAAGGCATTTAAAAGCTTGTAGTAATACGTTACACAACTTTATAACATTTCAGTTGAGATGGTACATCATAATACATGTATTTCCCTCGAGAGAAGCATACATATATTGTCATGACATATGTCATAATTCTATGGTGTCATGTTCTTCTGACATTTCTTTCTAAATGTGGCAGTGGTGAGCAGCCATTTTAAGATATATGTAAAGCAAATAATTTCACACCTGTATAAGTGATACATGTAGATGTTTCGGTCAACAAATATAGGTGTTATGATTATAATTTGATTGTCAATTACAAATTGTAATCTGGTAAGACACTAAACTAAACATTTTTGGCAAAGACAAGTAATGTAAAATGATAACAGACAAAAAGACCGAACTTGCTAATAGAATGTATAACTGAAGATTTATTATATAAACATTCGTCTTAAAAACATTGTTACACTATCATCGTTTATTTAATCATTTTAATCTGACTAACACATATTTCAGGTATCCATGTAGCTTTGCTATATCTAAACATTGATAATAATGAAACTTAGTATTAATAAGTAACAGAGTAATATTGTGTACCAACATGCCTGCATATAAATTCTTACCCAAGTCTTCTTGAGACTCTGTTCTTCATTTTTGAGTCATGTGATCTTTGTTAATTTCAGTAAGGAACATAATTCATTTTAATCAATTATTGGATGTATATACATAATACAAAATACTGGCCAATATATTAAAGATAACGTGTATGTATAATAATAAATCTCCAATATTGGTTACCAGTATTAGATCTTGTATATTGGTTATTAATTTATATTGGTTAAGAATTGGAGTAAACCTTAAAAAAAAATGTTTTTATGAGATTCAAATTAAAACATTTAAAACAAATTTTGGCAAGAGTACACAAGTACATCAATGAACAGGCAATATATCTAAGTTATTTCCCTCGCAACTATCAAAACGTTTGTATTTCAACAACAGAAAGTTGGATCTTCCATTTTAACTTGATACTTATCAATCTGACCATTAAATGAACAGGATAACAACACAGCCCTCAGAAATGCTGCCGGCAGTTCAACAAAATGAAGCGCTTCGTAGCGCTCATTGATCGCTCAATGTAGCGCTCAATGAGCTCTTCTCTCTTGAACGACACAGTGCAAATTCCTAGAATTTTGCTCGACTTGCTACGTAGCACTACATTGAGCATTCGCGTTCAAGAGAGGTTTAAAAGTAATCGCTTATTGAGTGATTACTTTGAAACCTATCTTGAACACGACCCTGAATTCAAAATAAATGTTACTTACAGGAAATATAACAATACATGATTGTGAAAGTTTAGATTTTAATTTTTAAAGAATTAGTAATCCAAACAGCAAATTGAGATCCAGGTGGTATTTCCATTTTAAACTTGATGATGATCAAGCCCGAAGAAAGAAGTTATGATCCAGAAAGATGGCTACAAACACTAAATTTGATCAAAAACAGATGATTGATTTTAAACTAATGAGCTAGACAGGAAACATGACCGATGGACACACATTTCAATTTCAATGCCCCTGGCAACAAACAATGTTGTGGGGTATAATAATAAAACAAATTTAATATACATATCACATTATATAGTGAACACATAGTTTGCTTGACAGAATCAAGGATATGTAATAGAAGTCCATGCTTGAATCAATATCAAACACTTTCCAAATAACTTTGATCATGAATTCTTGCTCATGAATGTAAATCAAATTAAATATAACACATCTTACTGTATATCAATATTAGCAATAATAACTTCAGCATTGTGCACATTTTTTTTTTATTACTATTGGTTTTTGTGTTGTTTATATAAAACAATATTTTCTTCAGTAGCTGAAGTCAATTCTCGTTTTGCAGGGTTACATGGCCGGGGATATTATTCGGGTATTGCCCGTTTGATGTGGAATATAATGTCCCTGTCTAGAAGTATATTTCTTGGAATGACCCTCTCCGAATATCTAGAATTCAATGTTAAGATGTTTAGTTTAACGTGAAAGTTAAATGTTTACTGTTTTAAAAAAAATACTAATTTCAAATATGAATCTACAAATGTTTTGACGAAAGACAAATTTAAATTCAAACCCAAACCAAATCTGTTGAACATACCAATGTACCACAGTGACTCACTGAGCTGAATGACCTGGACTTCATAACTGCTCTTAAACCTACAGTAGACTTAAAGGGAGAGTTCTGTCGCCATCTTGGATTTTTTGCATTACGTGAAATTTAAAAACACACCATAAAGGACCTAACTTTACAACTTTTTAATAACAAAAGACATACACTGATAGAGTATTCACATAGTAAAACATAACATGTCATAAAAGTAATAAACAATCTGCTGTTATGCTGAAGCAAAGTTTTCCCCACTCGCAGCTCTGATGAATGGCTTCAGTTCTCATTGTTTCTTTTTTTATAAAATGTGCGCTTGTGTTTATCAAGTTGTGAAATATTAAGTCATCAAAATATTATGTTCATTAGTATCTTTCAAAATGACTTTCTTTTAATCATGTATTAATAACATATATATGTAAACAGGAATATCCTCTCTCCTTTTAAGACTATTCTGTGAGATTTCTCAAGATATAACATGTAAGCATAGAAAGACAACAGTGAATGAATTCAAAAGCCTACTTCAACTCTCTAAAGTGTCTGTAACTGATTCATCTTGTTATGGTAACTCGACAGTACTCCATATCTGATGGCAACTGAAAATGACCACTATAAGATACCTAAGGCAATAAAACATAGGCGGTCAATGGGACCGATAGCGTGCTTTATGAGACAATAAAACATGCTAGACGTCAGTTAAGGCGTCGCTTAACAAATGACGTCATATTTTACGTCACTTTGATTGTTCAATGCTAGAGAATGTGTTCTACGACGGGAGGCATTGATATTTTCAAAGCATAGTTTATATAAACAACATAATATCTCCACGGTTTTTATACAAGAGCGAGTAACTATTTAAGGGCATCTCATATAAGAAATAGTAGACTCGTTGTTCTTTATCACCCTTCGAGTTTTATGCTCCCTATTATGTTTTATTCAACACTAAAGCACGCCAACTCGTATTCTATTTCTTAAATATGCCATCACTAGGAAACACTAAAAGTTTAAAATTTTCTGGATCTTCCTCTGTGGTCTATATTTAGAAATTTAAAAAACCCACTTTTGCATATCGGAGAAACATGAGTGAATGTTTCAAGGGTGTGTTGCCAAAGGAGAGCAAGTCAAGTAAGGATGAGTTGATAACGCAAAGACTACATCAATCAACGTCAGCTAGCACCGAGTCTGTGAGTCCGTTACAGTGAGCGATGCGGTCTATGTGCTGCCTGTAGAGAGTCATGTTGTGCATGAAGCTGGGGATACGAGTGTTCTCCAGCTCAGAGTACTCCTCGGCCAGATCAATGTCGGTGAAGTCGATCTTCCCGAGGCGGATGAGCAGACTGAAGTTGATGGTGTGACGGTGCTTGAGGATCTGCAGGGCTCCCTCCAGGTACACCTGGTCCTTGCAGAAGCCACCTGCATCAAGAGAGGGGGCAATTAGACAGGTGAAGCAACTAAACCTAGGTATAACCAGGGCTTGCATCATTTACTCCCTTCAGATTTTCTATCATAACCACTGTTATATATAGAGCAAATTTTCGGTTAGAAATCAAGAATCCTGTTGCATCAGGTGGGACCAACCGACATTTTTAATGGTCCAAATGTGTTCCTTGCCCCCCAAAACGTTGAAATAGACATAGTCATTTGGAGGTGTCCGCGGCCATTTTTGACGCCAAATTGATTTTTTGTGTTCCATTATAGACAAAAACCATTTGTTATGATGTTAAAGGGGCAGTAGCACGTTTTTTCACTCAAAAAAGTTGATGAAATGTATTTGAAAAATAATTTCACCAACAGTAAAACATCATTCTTTCTTCGGAAAATAAAGTTTAAAATTAGTGTACATGTTTCGGTAAAGCCATAGGAATCGTTTTTGTAATACAAAATAATAAATTGTGTTCACAATAAAATGGCCGCCATGCAATTTTTGCTTTATACGCAACAAAGTTATTACCACTACAGATAGTTGGTTTGTGTAATAAGATGTTTTACCCTCTAAAGTTAATTTAAATGACATAAACTATCATTATAAATGGGATATGTGAAAAAATAAATTTTGCAAAAAACGTGCTACAGCGCCTTTAATGTGTTCGTTGCCCCCACAAACCTGGGGATAGACACCAAGATCATCACATTTGAGTTGATGGGTACAGAGAAATGATCATTTAAAGAGGTGTCGGCGGCCATCTTGGACACCATCTTGAAAAAAACCCACCTTTCTTGGGGTCCTATTTTGGTGAACTTTTAGTATGTTATTAGGTACACTAAACCTTCCCAGGATCAGTTGAAAAACCTTTTGTAGCAATATATTGGGGGTTGAGGGGGTATTCTGCCTATATTGACTCGACTTCTATCTGACGCCAGATAGAAAATATATATATATCAATATAATGTCATATATATGATGAAAATGTTCAGCTTAGAATTTCCAACAAGTTGACATATGATTTGTAAGAAACAGAGAATTAAAAAAAAAGTTATGATTAGGGGGGGGGGGGGGGGGGGGGGGGGAATTAATTTTTTTCACTTTTTCACCCAAAAAATAATAAATATGAAAATTTTACGAGGCCTCTCGATCTGTATGTGATTATATGGGTATAAGCTACAATCATGCCAAATTTCATGCTTGCATCATGATGTGCACAATTCAGTTGGAAAATTGCACAAATACCCGCTGGGCTATTACTAACGGGGGTGGTGAACAAATTACAGCCACTTGGTGTTTTCTTTAGGAACGTGTTCACCACGATATTATACCAGCAGTCATGGAATGTTAATATCTCAGTAACTATTCGTTGGATTTTGACTAAATTTTCTAGTTTTGATAAATACGTATCAGCATTTTTGAACATATACTTGAGAAAATTGCATGTTTGTTTTAAAACAATATATCGACTGCGTTTGTGTGCAAATATATTTTTTCGGCATGCAGCCTCACATAAAACTGTCTCTTTTAAGCTAGTTCTGCTCAGCTTCTCATTTCTAAAATCAACTTTGTGTTTACTAATGTCTACTATTTTACAGCCTGAAATATCTTTTGTCATAAGTACCTGAAAACCGATTTATCAAACAAATTCCTACACCAAATGCAAAAAAACAAACTGGACTCTCGCAGAGAAATTTGTTCACTTCCTTTGAGTAACAATTTCCAGGCGTAGACGTTCCTACGGTGTGATCTTACTACTTAGTGCTAAGAGAACTTTAAAAAAATCTAGGCCCTGACCAGGAGATCATACAAAAACTCATAATCATTACCTTGAATCCATGACATGATCAATTTAACAATAATTGTTTCATACATATATATTGTCCAATTAGGCTAGAAACACAGAAAGTAGACCTACATTTAATAACTACAAAATGATTTTGTTACACTTATTTCAAGGGTTCTGATTGGTCGAGAACTCTCAAAAATATGCAACCATTTCTCGATTGATAAAATGTGAATTCATGCGCTATCCTACGCAATTTTATACAATTTATTGCTGTTATATTTCGATAGAGGCACAAAACATCTAAAACAATTCTTGAATAACTTCAACCACCTTGAATTTACATAAGAAACACTGGTACGACTACAGCATACCTGGGAGTGACGTGTCGACCTGTCCACGTTTAGCACGAAGACAGTAGTCCCATCTGACCAGAGGATCATGTACAAACTGTCCCAGGTCACGGAACAGCTCCTTGAAGGAGAGTTTGGACGCCATGAATGCTGTGTAGTAAAGTAGAGCAGCTCGCCACATACAGGGGTCCGGACGGAACAATACGCTATGGAGAGATGCTAAACCTTCCTCCGTGGGGTTCAATGGTTTCATTCCAAGGTCTCGTCGAGTCTTGTAGTTGTACCACGGCTGATAGCGGTTGTTGAGACTCCGGAGATAATGGGTGCCTGCAACCATGAAATCAACCATCTTCACTACATTCTATAGACACAGGTGTCTTGCTAAATACTCTCTTAAGCTCTTTTCACATGGACACATTTGCTTATGTGAGTAAACATACTCATGTAAGTAACTTTACTTCTGGTAGCATGTAAACGCATTTACTTACATATAAGTATATAATTAAGACAAGTAATTGTCACAAACGTGACTGTGCACGTCCCCCGCCGCAATTAAGAAATGAGCTAAAAGAATGGACACACAGCTTGTACCGAGTAGTGACATTTACATGTTTGATTCAATTATTGTTATATCGGGCAAAAATTTTTAAATGGTCAAAGTCTTGTAGTGACTTTGAAAACGGGGTCAAAGTCACCCAAATCGACTGGTGTCTGCGTATTCCCCAGATGAAGACTGGTACCAAGTTTGAAGATTCTAGGTTGAGCGGTTCATTAGATATCGTGCTAACAACATTTTCAAAACTGGTCAAAGTCTCGCTGTGACCTTGAAAATGAGGTCATGGTCACCAAAAACTTTTCAGGTCTGCGTATTCCCCAGATGAAGATTGGTACCAAGTTTGAAGATTCTAGGTTGAGCAGTTCATTAGATATCGCGCTAACAACATTTTCAAATTGGTCAAAGTCTCGCCGTGACCTTGTAAATGAGGTCAAGGTCACCGAAAACTTTTCAGGTCTGCATATTCCCCAGATGAAGACTGGGACCAAGTTTGAAGATTCTAGGTTGAGCGGTTCATTAGATATCGCGCTAACAAGAAGCGGGACGGACGTACGGACGTACGGAGCTGAATACTATGTCCCCCATTCCGCGCTTCGCGGGGGCGGGGGACAAAAAAGTGTATTTACTAGACCCCTAGAGGTCTTATAAGTATAAATACTCCTGGAGTATTTGTTGTCATGTGAACAGAATTTATGTTTACTTAGGTAAGTGAGTGAGTTATTGTTACACGCCACTTGGGCAATATTGCAGCCATTGGCGGCGATCCGAAAAGTTAAAGAGCCATTTAGTATGTTATGTTTCTAATACAAAATTATTTTTTCAAAACATACAATAATACCAAACGCCAGAGAAATCTTTCATCTACGTCATGGCGTATGAGAAATATGTTTCATATAAGGACAATCCGATGCAATTCAGTTTCGAAGACATGTACGTACACCTGGATTAGCGTGCACCACTGAATGTGATGTCATTTGTCAGATTTTCCTTTATTACATGATGTTGAACACAATAACAAGTAATAGTTACTATCAAGCTGTATCGGGAAATACCAGGACAGTTTGTCTGAGAGGCCAACATCCGTGGCCTTGGCCCTGCATGTTTCTCTTGTCAGTCATTGCTGATTGTGACGATAGATATATTAGTGTGTATTTGAACGTCTTGTAAATAAATATTGGCATCTTGTCTGTTGAATGGTGTTTTATTATGATTATACCAGCAATATATGGCACTTATATTATTATATGCTTCAAGCATAGTATCTAGTTGGCAAAAACAGCTATTTCAATATCATTAGGAACTACATAAAGCCAAATATCAGTTTCCATGAGTAATTGATTACTCATATGCATTTCTCTTTTGACTGTTTGTGTGCTTGAAAATAAAGATTCGATATATATTTAGACTGGAAAACACCTTTACCAATTAATCAATTTACTAATTAAAGGTACATCCATTGTGTTGTGAGGGGTCACATATTCCAAACGTAACAAGCAAAAAAGTGAGAGTGGCTCACTAATACCCCCGACTGTTAAAGTTTGACATTTTTATTTTACTTAAAGAGAGAGGTGTCTGCACACCTAAGGATTGATAAGCTATGAAATGTAATTGCTAAGATTAAACTGTTTGTGAAAAGGGTAGGACAAGTCTCGATCTTTATGTAAAAAAGTTGGTTTAAGTAAAAATAGGAATAATAGTAACTTGAAAAGGTATGGGTAACATAATACACTACTGCTATTACCACTGATTTCAAATTTATTTTGGAAATTAATCCATCATAATGATTCATTCGAGTGACTTTAAACAACAGGTACATGGAAGCACACCCCTGAAGGCACAGTGAGATATACAGCAGTTTATGGCTGAAAGGAAAGAAAATTTAACTTTTCCAAAAATATAACCAGTGGAAATTAAAATAATAAAATCAACAAGAACACAGTAGCTTTTGATGAAAATTACATGAAAAAGAAAATGATGAAGTCAACAAATCACATCACAGAAGTAGCTTCATTCATTCTAGCTATGAATATGATGAAGTAAAAAAATATAAAAAATCGCCAAAAATTCAAAAATTCACCAAATCGTGTTACATTTTGCACTGCACCTCTCCGAGTGGTGAAGAAAACATGTACCAAATTTGAAAAGGATGAGATGAATAGTTTTTCTGTTATCGATCGGACAAAAAATGCTCAGAATTTGACTAAGTTAAAAAATACAAAAATTCGCCAAAAAATTAAAAAATTAAAAAATTCGGTTTAAACTTCGCACTGTACTTCTCCTGGTGGTGAAGAAGACATGTACAAAATTTGAAAAGGATGAGATGAATAGTTTATCTGTAATAGATCGGACAAAAAATGTCTTCGGACGGACGGAAGGACGGACAGACGGAATCATTGGTATTACTATATACCCCCGACCTTTTTAGGTCGGGGGTATAATAAAATATGTTACTTTATCGAGAAGTACCAACTGTTACCGAAAACTACCGGTAATGATCACATGAGTCAGAAAGTCACAGCAACTATTGAGACTCAGAAGTTGTCCTTCACCGTTTCAACAACAATGTAAGTAAACCGCTAAAAAGATAATATAAATATTGATTGATTGATATTGGTAATTATTTCAAAGTTCTCTATATAATGTTTCTTATTTTCTAACATTTGTGACGATAGATTTGATTTCAAATGGACAATTACAGGCCCGATGCCATAAACAATTTAAAGTAGAGTAGATAGAAAAAAGCAAGCGGTGAAAAAGAGGTTTTGCTGTTAAATATTCACCAGACGTGTCAATTACAGAGCAACATTTAATTTCAAATGACATTATAACTACTTCGTAGCCTGTTTGTGATTTGCAATAGATACACGTGTATCTTATATTAAGGAGAAGGTAAATGCGAACATATAAAACCATAAGAAATACATAAGAAAACAATATTTTCGGGATAACAACTCCTTCATCAGGGGAGATGATATTCCACCTGATGAGGGACTTTGTGAGAACTATTTCCATACAGAAAATCATCAAAATGTTAAGCAGACATCATTTTCTAACTTCACAGTCATATAGACGCTGCTACAAAGTTATAATCCGTGTAATCCTTCACCGTTTACATGACTTAATTAACGTTTATGCACTCATTACAAAACGTGTAGGCTTACATCAGTCCCAATCGTACATTTACTTTGATAACTGAAGAAAAGTGCGACACAATAAGCCTTACTATAGTATATAGCAAGCCAGTAAATGTGTATCATCTACAATCACCATTTTATGAGAAAGCATGATATTCGATGTGGAAAATGGGAAATATATCAGAAGATTTCCGAATGTTACAATGTGTTCTAAATTTATTGTAAAAACCAGTTTTCAATAAGCATATCGCAATACATATTGATTTCATCTTTGAACCGGTTAATACCAGTAAACCAGTTATATTGCGCACCTCTAATTACGATGAAACCTGCGAGCTAGAACTTAGGCAAACCATAGGTGGTAGTACGCTGAAATTCAGTGTAGCATTGCACCCAAAACTCACTGCGTGTAAAACAGTTCTCTACTGCAGACAAAGTTGCCATGCCCCTGGCGGGATTCGAACCCTGGACCCCTTGATCTGAAGCCGAACGTGCTAACCACTGCGCTATAATTCTGCCCCCTCTACACTATAGAACGATGGCAGATGTAACACGAAACAGAACTAAACAAGCAAAAATAGAGCCATGGGCTCTGTAGCTCATCATCATTTCATTGATTTTTCATTTATCTAAGGTTGAATATCTAAGTTATCTCAAGTAATCCGTTGTTAACAAGCAAAAATAGATTTTTAGATCATGACCCCTGTGACCCGTATTTGGTGAGGTGAGGTGAGTTAGGGTTTAACATCGCTTTCAAGAGTATTGCACTTATATCGCGGCTGCTAGTTTTATGGCAGGGAGAAAGCCCACAACGCCCAGTATTTGGAGTCACAGGGTAACCAATCCTACAATTAAGAATCACCTTTGACCAAAGAGTCTCTACACAACATTTCACCTTTCTAGAGCTTTACATACTTGAGATAAAGATGAAAATACCTAGGTTTTTGGTCCTGACCCGTGACCTAGATTGGGGTCACAGGGTCACGAAATCTACAATTTATAATCACCATTGGCCAAGGAGTTTGCCACACCTTTTCAGCTCTCTAGACCTTTTGGAACTGGAGAAGAAGATGAAAATAGGTTTTTAAGGATGTGACCCCTGTGACCCCATTTGGGGTCACGGGGTCACCAAATCTACAATTTAGAATCCCCATGGGCCAAGGAGTATGCACACAACTTTTCAGCTCTCTAGACCTTTTGGAACTGGAGAAGAAGATGAAAATAGGTTTTTAAGGATGTGACCCCTGTGACCCCATTTGGGGTCACGGGGGTCACCAAATCTACAATTTAGAATCCCCATGGGCCAAGGAGTATGCACACAACTTTTCAGCTCTCTAGACCTTTTGGAACTGGAGAAGAAGATGAAAATAGGTTTTTAAGGATGTGACCCCTGTGACCCCATTTGGGGTCATGGGGTCACAAAATCTACAATTTAGAATCCCCATTGGCCAAGGAGTCTGCACACCTTTCAGGCCTGATGAGCTAAAAAAGTGAGTGTGGCTCACTAATACCTCCGACCTTTCATTTGCAATCTCTTTGATTCTACCCTATCCTATGGATCATGTCAATATGATTTCATAAAGCTTCATTAGATAAATAAATTTGTGTAATGTATTATGCAAATATTTTTTTACAAATTCACAACATTGTGTGTTACTCGACACTGCACCTCTCCTAGTTGTATAGAAGATTAGTGAAAAGTTTGAAAAGAATCGGATGAATAGTCATTTTGCAATCAGTCGGACATAAAATGTCCTCAGACAGACAGATGGACGCACAGAATACTTGGAATTACTACATACCCCAGACCGTTGGTCAGGGGTATAATAAATCTTTATGGTCTTTAGAAACATATTTTTACTGACACATACCAATTTCATGCCTTAAGAGGCCCTCAGCCCACTGTTCGCGTAGATTGACGACTCGCACATTCAACATTGGCCTGCCCTTTGACCTGGTCATTGAGCCTCGAGAGATGAGGTCTTCACTGAGGTTGAGACATATGTCCGATTCCAGGTCCTCTTTCTTCAGGAAGCGCTTGATGATGTTGAGAATTTGTGGTCGTGTCAGGATCTTGCCGCCTGTTTGTACTTCAAACTCCTCGTAGCTGCCATACCGCTCAATTGCTTTCTCCATTATCAGAACAGCCTGGAACATTATTCAATTCAATTTTACAGTCGAACTTTCAGAGTGGTTCCTTTCAAAATTATTTCCGGCACTGAGTTTTCTAATAGTGGTCTTATGGTCCATTTAGGGGTGATCCTTACAAAAGGATAGTTCAGCAATAACAGTGACTTGCAACATAAACTGGTTCATCTTAAAGAGTTTGAAAGGATTACACTTTGTCCATTGTGGAACAGGTAGGGCAAGATACAAAGAGTATTTAACAACTTTAAACAACAAAATCAGACTGAACGTAAGACTTGTACCTCGTTCGTCGATTTGAGCGGTACCCTGCAGAGGTCATATCAGGTTACCTTCACCAGTGCAAACTTTCAGCCAATCAGAGGCCGTATACGATATACAACATTGAATGTGCAGTTTCGTTTGTCAACTCAAACTCAGGTCCAAAGCTTTTCTAGCCTCTTGGCTGGAGTGAAGGTTAAGGTGAAGGACATTAAAACTGATCTCTATGGGGCACGTTCAAATCATATATGCAGTGAAGCACAGTTTTGGTAAATTACGTAATTACTAATTTCGTTCAATAAATCAATCTGATTTTACTGAGATTGGTCAAAGTTTATGATTATGAGACACAAGTTGATCAGCAAAACAAAAACAATTGCCCTTTAGGTAAAAAATGCTATTGAAAATGCAATCCTTTTTGTATTTGTTATCAATCTCAAGACGACAAATGTTTTACCATATAACCCAGATTGTTATCTTTTCAAGACTCATACTTGAGCATTTAAACAACTTCCAACTGTCTTTTGATAACAATACTGAATAGAAACATTTGATCAAATATGTAGTAGTATATCGTAGTATGTATGTGGCATACAAGTCTCAGAGAAATGTTTCAATTGTACCCAATTAATTTATGATTAAACTGTCTAATTGTAGCACAGTGGTGTAGTGGTTAGCATGCTTGCCTCTCACACCAACGACCCGGGTTCGAATCCCGTTGGAGACACCAAAAATTTGTGGCCTGGGTCTTATACTGTGTTGTGCCCCTGGGCAAGGCACTTCATCCACAATGCACTCAGTCCACCCAGCTGTTAAAATGGGTACCTGAACAAGGGAGGTACGGACCTATATGGTCGCGCGGAGCGCTTAGTAGAGGCACCGAAAGTACAGTTCCTTCAGGGTAATAATTGTACCGCCATTGAGCAGTGCTTGCACTGGATATTAGGCGTTAAAATGTATATTATTATTATTATTATTATAAATAACAATGCCAGAACCATTACATACAATATAAATCTTTGGTACATTATTGGCAGTTCACTATTTCAATGACAGCAAGTTATTGATGTCTGCGTTTTAGGGATACATAACACGCATGCATAGATCATTTATGTAAACAAACATCTACTATTATTATTACCGGTATGAATTTAACTATTCATTAAAATGAATGATAACATATATCATGCATATAATGAGTTATACATACCTTTTCAAAATGAACTTTGAAGCACATAACTGAACTCATCTTCAGGAAATGCCAAAATGAAATAAAATTGAAAATTTATTGGATATGCATGCAATTTACTAGGTCAAGAGGCTCTACCTGCAACCCCACTGGATAGTTAGTATGCGGCTCGCTGGCTGAGGTAGAGCATTCGGACGACAGAGGTTTCGGTCTAGCAATTTACATGATCAAGTAATAGAATGTATTGTAGAGTTATGTTTACCTGAGTCAGATATTTATCCGAGGGGTTGGTGTACCTGCACAGTACCTCAGGCTCTGCCGGTGAACGATACACAAAATAAGGGTTATAGTTATAATTTGCCCTCAAAAAACGATCTTTTTCCAATCGTTCATTTTCAGGTTTTATCGCTGCTAAGAGTGAAACTTTCTTTCTGCGTTCACTAGCGGTAGTGGGCACGGTTTGCAATGGTTGACGGGGATTTGGTGAGGCTAAAGCGTTGAGTCGGTTTGGTGTAGGTGGGCGTGGAATCCCTGGTAGGCGGTAAGTTGCGTGTGAACTGGAGCCCTCGTTGTTTTCTGTTAGCGCCCCTGAGTGATCCGAAGACTCTTGATCAGCACCACATGTCGAACTCACTAAAGACTGACGTTTTCGAAGGAGTTTCTTTCTCTTTTTCCTTTTTGTTGATGTTGCTGATACTTCTTGCTTTTTTACTGGGACATTGACAGTCAGTATGTCTGAATAACTAGCAGGCTGCACAGATTGGAAAGACAATCTGGGTGGAAGTACTTCACTTGCCATAACTAGAAAGAACACTCAAGGAGAAAACATTTAAAATGTTCATGCATTTTGCACGTGCAGCAAGAGAGGGAGATCACAGAAGTATCTCCAGATAGGATCGTAGGATTCGCTAGCACCGTTGAGGTATAACTGTTTACTTCAATACTTGTAATAATTTATAGATCAGTATCTTCGATGAGAAGAAAATCGAACATTTTAGACAAAAGGTATGAGCACATATTTCATGGGTATATTGAACCCAAACACATACTTTTTATTGTGTGACAGTCTTCAGAAAATGGAAAATAGAGCTCCTGGAATTGATTGGAGATACTGCAAAGTATTCATATTTATCTAAATCGTAGATATTTGATGTATTATGATGGGAAGGTTCATTTTCAGAGAACCTATCCGCCATCTTGTAA
Source organism: Gibbula magus (assembly GCA_936450465.1). Lineage (NCBI taxonomy): Eukaryota > Metazoa > Mollusca > Gastropoda > Trochida > Trochidae > Gibbula > Gibbula magus. The sequence goes on along the minus strand of OW388299.1, from coordinate 19,583,179 downwards.
AGTCTGTACAGTAACCATGGCAGCAACAAAAGAACAACATTGGAGTTACCTCCCCATTATCCTCCACGCAGGCGGAATGCGCACATCGGGGCTTCCCCTACGTAGTGACATGCGCGCATAGTTGGAGTATGATGAAGCTCACGTAAAATATACAAATGTCGCTAAAATTGGCTCATTTAAAATAAACATAAAATTGAGAAAACAAGAATAATTTTGGAAAATGAAATACACTTTGCACTTTATGAGATTTCTTTCTGAAATTTCCACAAGGCTTTTTATTTGATAGGCCCTAGATTGTTTTTACCATCATGTATTTTTTTCTAAAATAACTAAGATTCGCTAAATCATCAATACCTTTTAGACCAGGCTGCATAAACAAGTTAAATGTTTCTCGGGAACATTTTAGACGAAGGCGGAAGGACTTTCTTTATATTTTTGTGTTATATAATAATAATGACGAGGAAGGAGTGCATTTTATGCCATGAGAGTTGGTAGTTAGTGATATACATACAACACGCGTGTCCTTCTTTAAAGGTACATCCATTGTGTTTCATAAAATTTTATTTGGCTTTAATACGTTCCAACACACCATATGTGGTGTTTATAATACAAATAAATTCACTCAGCTTGCATATTCATCCCCAATAGCCAAAATTATCATAATTACCAGTTTCCAATTAAAATCGAGTAACATCATTATGCATGTGCAGAAACCGAAAGTGCACGTCCTATTTACATGCACAGTACTTATATGACCTATTGAACATTATCAACCCAAATCTGTTAGTTTGTCTGGTTTAAATAAGATTCCAAAATTATGTTTGACTCATTGGCGCGCGCCACACGCGGTGCATTGTCCGGTTTTCGATCAGAAATCGATACTTTTACCTTCATATCGTCAATATACTAAGTCGATTATCACAAAAAATTTAGTTTTCGGTAACAGTTGGAACTTCTCGATAAAATAAGACCATTTATAACGTTTGGCATATTTGACCCCCAACAACACAATGGATGTACCTTTAACGCACCCCTTCAAACTTATATCGATCTGTGATGTATGTTCATGATTTGTTTCAAAGATACTATGATCTGTTCGGGTGACGGTCGATGGCCCATGCCCTAAACCCATCTGGCTTATCCCAGATAGCCTAGCAAGGGTTTGTTTGGCCAACATTAGTATATGGTTGGTTGGTTGGCCAACGCTTTGACAACGTTGGGCCTACGTTATCTGAATGACAGTAATCCTATAGTTGTATTTGATAGTTGGTCAAACGGTGGGCCAACATTTGAAAAATACTCCCATTTGCATAATGTTTCACCACGCTGGCCCACTGTTGGGTCAACGTTGTAAATAAAAGTTATTTTTTAGCCATCATTTCGCATTTATTCAATTGTTCATTTGAAGCAAGTTGAAATAATTACTAGAAAGGAAATTTCAAGTTATGTTTTTAATCGTTGTTAAACATCACGTGGGACATGCTCTTTAGTTTAAGTAAACCACAGTAGATACCAAACATATGTGTCTCATAGCTTTATGGAACAGTCAAACAGCAGACGACAGAACTTTTCCTTGAGTGACGGCCTTAACTCAGTAAGTATCAAAGTACATGTTTGCTACCTATGATACATATGATTGTATAAATTCAAGGTAAAAACATCATAATATTATCATATTATTTTATATACGTTTCTGTTGTTCATCATAGTCTTTTCTGATTTTGAGTTGATTGTGACTATTTTACATTATTGTTCAATAACATTTTGGTATGGAAATCATATCAGTTGACAACTTGGCAGAATTCTATATCCATTTGTCTATTGTCTTTATTTGAAAGAATTTTTTTTTTTAATTAATGTTGATATTCATTAGTCCAACGTTGAACCATTTTTTGCCCAAGATTGGCTAGACAATAGTAAAGTTCTAATGTTGTATATATGCCTTTTACGTTTTAGCTCAGATTTCATAAGTGTTTACTTTAAAACTATTTCAATTATTTCAGGAGCAACCTACAAGAACCTGCCAGAACCAAACAAACTAATGCTGAGGCAAAGGCAATCATGAAATAGGGGTTTCCGATGCAAGATAAAATTGTATCACGGGACCAAGATAACTCAACTAATAAAAATATGTTTTATTTGATTAAATTGTTTTCTTGTTTGTATACTTCTGATTATGGTAAGGTATGTAGTGTACTGTATACAGTGCGATGCAACAACATCGGTATGGCATCAGGCCAACATATTGCCCAAAAAATCACCACGATGGGCCAATTGTGGGCCATTTCAGTGTGTAAATTTTCTTTCATTGGGCCAACAATGAGCCAAAATGATGGGCCAATGTAAAACCGATGAGCATATCCAAATGGGCCCATCGTCAATGTGACAACGTTCATGGGCCAGCCAAACCAGTGATCGTGGGCCAACCAAACCAGTGATCGTGGGCCAACCAAACCAGTGATCGTGGGCCAACCAAACCAGTGATCGTGGGCCAACCAAACCAGTGATCGTGGGCCAACTATGAGCCAACTATGGGCCAACTATGGGCCAACTATGGGCCAACATATGAATGTTATCTGGATATATGCCTGGTGAGCTAAAGATGAAATTTGAGGACCATTATGTTATTATGACAGTTAAATTTTCGACAGTTTATATTCAAAATGATGTAAGACCATACACCGTCTGTTCAATAACAGCGAGCGATTAGTAGCGCTCGATTGAGCTCAATGAGCGCTTATCCCTCCTGAACGACACGGAGCGGTAACCTCCCAAAACTTCTACATGCCAAAACTTCTACGGACTAAAACAACACAGTTCAGGGTCAACAGCACATGGTCATTACCCCAAGTAAGAATGGACTAGTCCGATTAATGTGCCAATACTTCTACGTTAGGTTACGAGTAAATATCACAGGATGTTGTAGCTTGTATAACTGTTTATTCTTATATATAGATTATATATATTAAAAAACACAAAATACTCTGTCATCTTCCATGGTTAGTAATAAAAAGGACCTGTTTTAATCCTCTACTCCAGTAAATTAATCCTCTACCCTCTTCTTCAATCAGCTGTAGATGTTTTGGCAAATTACATTAAATCATATCCTTGGCGATATAATAGTAAGGGGGGCAATTTGCCATTCATCGGAACTTTCGGGCTTTATCGGAACGAAAGCGCTGGATTATCGAGGATGCCACTTTGTTCGCTCACTTAATTTGCACGAGAAGGGGAAAATACAATACGCGAAAGGAGATTCCACACCTACGTTATATTACATAAGATACAGTTTCGTGAAAATAAAAACAACGAGGAATCATTTTACTTTCTCGTATTATTGTTTATTTGCCTTAATTAAGTTAGACGTTATATCAAATTGATCGCTCATTTCGTTATAAAGCATGTATAATAAACAAAGTAAGAAAACTGTTTGATTTTTAAAATTATTTAGATCACACATACTCCCCTCCACATGAAGATCTTATGTTTAGGTGGTTATTAATGAGGTTTTCAACTTCAATCAACATTTCAAGAACAGTACCGGTATGTTTAGACCGTAGAATCAATATCTTGCACGAGCGAGTAATAAGCAATTTATTACTCGCCTGTTTATGATATTGCTGTTTAATAAATCTACAATGTTATTACACTGAGATGAGATTATTTTATATGACGACAAATATTTGACAAGGCTAAAATACACATATATGTTAAGTTCTTCATATTGGTTATCCAATGTGCGACTCGTTAAATACCAAATCACTCACCTGCCGTGTACTATTATAACTCGGACTAACGTCCACGTGCTGTAACTAAAATTCACCAAATCGCATTTAATTTCGCTCTGCACTTCTCTTATAGTGGTGAAGAAGAGATGTGCCAAATTTGAAATGAATGATGTTGAAGTCATGACTAAGCTTGATGAAGGTTAAGTCTTCTCAGATTTTATGCAATTTAATGCAAACAAAAACTCAAATACAATTTCCTCACAATCCAATGTGGACATTCATGTCAGCCATCTTTTAAGCACATGATAAATATCATAAAGGGACGTAACTCTTGTTACTAACTGGGAAATGAAAAATAAAAGGAAGCATTCATACCTACAGGCCTACTCAAGTTTAGATCTCAACACCCCCACTTAAACTTAAGTTTCTCTTTTACATATCACACAAATTAACAAGCTGCTACATTCGCACTCTGGACACCGGTTTGGTGAACACATCTGCAACGTTACTCTCACTAGGCACATAATCCAGCTCAACGGCACCAGACTGAACTTCTGCCCTAACAAAATGATACTTTATATCAATATGTTTTGATCTTTGGTGAGTAACAGAGTTTTTCGCAAGCGAGATCACCCCCTGGTTGTCAGCCTTCAGGAGTAAAGTCTCATATTCGTCTTGATTGCTAATGTCCTTGTACAGTTGTCGGAGGAACTTCCCCTCCTGAGTAGCAGCACACAGGGCCATGTACTCTGCTTCACATGTCGATAGTGCTACTGTTTGCTGTTTCTTACTCTTCCAGGATATCAGGAGCCCATCACTACACAGTTGGAACCCATATCCTGTCACACTATGCCTATCATCTGATGTCCCCCAATCAGCATCACAAAACCCACTGAGTTGAGTGGGGTTCCAGGTTTCTCAAATTCGTTCAGCGTACCTCTAACATAGCGTAGAGCATGTTTTGCCATCACCACGTGATATCTCATTGGTTTTGCCATATGTTGTGACAATTTTGTCACCACGTAGCACAAATCTGGTCTTGTGCAAGTCATCACATATATCAGACTCCCCACGATTTCTCTGTACAACTTGGGGTCGTCTAACAGCACGTCCTCCTCATGGTGTGCCCTGTCAACACCCTGGTCCATTGGTGTGGCTTTTGGTTTACAGTTCGTCATGTTGAACTTGGCAAGCATTTTCTCCACGTAATTCTTCTGATTCAATTCTATGTGTCCTTTATCACACTTGAACTCTATTCCCAGAAACCATGAGAGTTTTCCAAGGTCTTTCATTTTGAATTTCTGACATAGGGACCCTTTGATCCCAATGAGAGTCTCAACATTCTCACATGCCACAATGATGTCATCGACCCAAACAATCATGATGACAGGGTATCCATCAGCACTTCTATAGTAAACACATGGATCCGCTAAGGACTGATTGAATCCAGTTTCTGTAAGATAGTCATGTAACAGAGCATTCCAATTCCTGCCACTCTGTTTCAGACCGTAAAGAGACTGTTTGAGTCACCACACTAGTTTCTCTCCACGTCTTCCAACTTTTTCAAATCCCTCTGGTTGTTCCATGTAGATTTCAAAATCTATTGGAGAATTCAAGTAAGCAGTTTTCACATCCATTTGGTGGATTGTCATGTTATTTTGTACTGCCAGTTGCATAAGCAAGCGTATGGATGTCAATTTGGCCGTCGGAGCCAACGTCTCCTTGTAGTCTATGTCCTTAACCTGCGAGTAGCCTTTTGCAACATATCTGGCCTTGTACTTCAGTGGGTTGTGTGGCAGAGTGTATATTTTAATATTGTATGTTTTAATTGTATATATCTGTGTTCTAATGCATCATTTTATTTCAGTGTATCTTATTGTAGCTATATAGTTCCAATGTTCATGGCCTGTGAAATCTACAAGCAATCTACAAAATTAGTCTAAGTTAGTTTCTTCAGATCTTTACTTTCAAGCCGTCATCTTAACAAATATATCAGGGTTTACAATCATTATAATTCCTTCTAACAGGGTTTACAACTGTCTGTGTAAACCCTCCTTGGGGGAATTACAAGGTTGTGAGTCCCTCGTACCGGGTGATACGGTTTAGAAAGTCGTTTCAAGTATCACGTTATATGGCTGGTAGGTTGATAATAGCACTGCAATATTTTCACCGATGTGACACATGTGAAGTAGGTAAGAGTGTGTATGTACGATATCAGGCACATGTAATGGTTGTGTCATATGTACATATCAAGTTCATGATCTGTATCAATGTGTATGAACTTTGTGTGCTAAATGGTATATCATATCAACTAAATAGCATACTAGTTATAAATAACCATTTGGTTATATTATGTATATATTCTATTTTACCCTTTTAACTATTATCTATTAGGCACAAGTACTATGTGTACAAATGCGTAGGTTATCATAATCATCTTATAGCATATATATATAAGGATGTGTTGTATATTTTCCTATACATTAGTATATATCCAGTATATCTAGCCATATGCTTATACGTATAGTATATGCAGTTATGTATTCTATAATGTACAATGTATTATACATTATGATTGATATGCGCCCTTAGTGCCTATTCAATTGTATAATTATCACTTGTGTACAACATATGCTTTTATGCTTAAGCATAGTTTATAACTATGTTGTTGTGTGTATATTTGGGCTCATGCTAAACATGTGCAGCGTTATTCATTTTTTATTCATGTATATTTAATATGGTGTCAGAACATCTATATTCAATTGTTTATACCATTTACTGTAGACATTGACTCATGTTTACATGTATGTATATATAGGCGAATTACTTATTTTATCTAATTAACCATTTCTAGGTTCATGTCATGATGTGACGACGTGACGTCATATGCACTCATGGTAGTAGACACCTGAGTACCATATATTTGGTATGTTGTATGATAATGTATTATCTTCATTCTATATAAGTATTAAATCCATACTTTGTGTCATCTGTCCTTATCTTATGTGTGACAGATTGTTCATAATATCTTTTACTAAAGGTATTGCATGGTATTATTCTATTTATATATTGTGTAACAGTTGTGCAGTTTCATACCAATTGACGGCTTAGCATTTATATACTCTTAACATATTGTACTGTATTGATATGCTATCAATTATGACACAGAAGTAATTATATCTGTGGTACTGAAATATATGCAATTACTTAAATATTCATTCTCATATATGCATGTTTGTATGTATATGTATGATGATGTACCATGTGTTTCATTTGTATATATCCTTAATGTATTTTATGTATTGTTTCAGGGTGAATAATCATTATTATTGTTACCAACTACCATCACTGTTATCATCATATAACATCGTCTACCGGAATAAACTCTCCAATCAAACCCAAGCAGCCTTTGTTCTTCCTTGACAAAGTGAACCCTGCTTTAGTTGGACTTGATGTCGACAGTGCACTGTCCTCAGTGTCAGGTGTTGATTCTGTCACATAGTCAGACAAATGGCGAGGTCTTCTACTCCGTCTCCTCGGATATCTTCTCGCTTCATTGTCTTCATCATCCTCTGTTTCTTCTACATTCCCTTTTCCTGTTTCTTTCGTCCCTGTGTATTCTTCATAGTTCTCATCACTTGCAGTCAGTGGCATGTCTACCTCATCTTTGTTCCTTCAAATTTCCAGGGAAATATATCAGGTAAGCTGGACTCTCCTTGTCATGGCCTACGAACACACCTTGTTCGCTTCTATCATCAAGTTTCTTCTTATTCTGGATGAATGCATAGCATACTGCCCCAAACACATGCATGTGAGGCAGATCAGGTTTCTCTCCAGTCATTGCTTCAAAGGGGGTCTTGTTAAGTCTCTCATTGAAGCAGCCATTTCTTATGTAGGCAGCATCCATGACAGCATAAGTCCAAAGATACTTTGGCAGCCCTGCCTCAAGCAGGAGACATCTTGCAGTCTCAAATAGTGTGCGCCATGCTCGTTCCACAGTGCCATTTTGGTGAGGAGAATTGGGAGCTGATTTCTGATGTCGGATTTTGTGTTTCATAAGAACTGCTTTGAATTCCGCATTTGTGAATTCGGTTCCGTTGTCAGATCTGAGTGTACGAACTGTTCCAATATATCTGGTATCAGCAAGGAACTTCTCCAGACCCCTGACAGCATCGCTCTTCTGTTATATAAAGTTCACACCAGAAAAGTCATCCACAAAACTAAGTGCGTACTTGAACCCGTCTTTCGCCACTGGTTCTATGGGTCCCGCAAGGTCACAATGTACAAGTTCAAACACACTGGTTGCCATTGTGTCAACTGCTCTGTTCCTCCATAGGGTCATTTTCCCTTTCACACATGTTTCACATTGAAAGTCATCATTACTGTTGATTTTCACGCCTGTCGTCACTGTTTCTAATTTCAAAATGTCTTGTTTCTTGCAATGTCCCATGATGCAATACCATTCCTTTGCAGAGTGCGATGCAACCTTCACTGTAGTTGCACTATTCAGAAAATAGAGTTTTCCCTTTTTCTCTATGTCAAACACTGTACCATCCTGAGCTTCAAGGCTGGCACACGAGGGGTTAAAGTGAACATATGCACCCTTCGTTGTAGCAGCTTGCACCGAAAAAATATCCTGCTGATATGTCGGTACATACAAAGTATTTTCTAAAAGTACCTTATGGTGTGTTCCACTCAAGTCTGTTAAGGTGACACTTGCTTTTCCTCTTCCTTTCACAATACCAGTTGTTCTAGTCCCATTAGCTAACTATATGCAGTGTAGTTCAGGCTGAAACTTTCTATCAAAGTCAATAAATGTTCATTCATCTTTAATGATGTGAGTTGTGGCACCACATTCAACAAGGAGTTTGTCTGGATTGGCATTTGCAACATTTCTACAGACAAAAATTCACTTTAAAAGCAAATGAATGTTGGTAACCATGGCAACCATCTTCATTATCACTTCTTTCATTTGCAGTTTTAGCACTGTCTCTTTTTCTGCAAAACTTTCTGTCATGTGTGCGACTCCTACAAATATCACACCATCTGTTACCATAAGATGATGTATTGCTCCAATTTGTGTCCCCATTCTTGCACTGGTATAAGATTTGTGACCCACTTTTCCTCATGTGAAACACCTTATTTTCGGAACACTGTCATCTCTTATTTTTCGCCGCTAATGGCTGCAATATTGCCCAAGTGGCGTTAAATAATAACTCACTCACTCACTCTCTTATTTTCAGCACACTATCATCTCTGTTTGATGATTTGCATCATCTCCAGGTTCAATCACATTTTTCAAATTTTTCAGTCTCAAATGTCCAATTTCACCTCCCAAAGTTCATATTTTGATTCATCTCCATCAAAAACCAAGCGATCCCTGGGCCCATAACCTGTTGAAGTCATGAATAAGCTTGATGAAGGATAAGTCTTCTCAGATTTTATGCAATTTAATGCAAACAAAAACTCAAATACAATTTCCTCACAATACAATGTGGACATTCATGCCAGCCATCTTTTAAGCACATGATAAATAACATAAAGGGACGTAACTCTTGTTACTAACTGGGAAATGAAAAATAGAATGAGCATTCATAAAATGACTACTAAAGTTTAGATCTCAACAAATGAGATAAATAGTTTTTCTGTAATCGATCGGACATTTTACCCCCGAATACGACTAAGTTTAAAAAAGAAAAATTCATTTATTCACCAAATCGTGTAAGATTTAGCCCTACACCTCTCCTAGGGATGAAGAAGACACGTGCCAAATTTTAAAAGGATGAGATGGATATTTTTTTTGTAATCGATCGGACAAAAAATGTCTTCGGACAGATTCGTTGGTATTACTAGATACCCCAAACCGTTGGTCGGGGGTATAATAAGATAAGATAAGATAAGATAATATGATAACACTTTATATAATCATTACCCAAAAGGGAATTCTTTGTACATCCAACAGAGCATGATATGATAATACATTATTACATTACATATATTTACAATGCAACACTCACAGTTTCAACAATTTAAATGTACATATTTCATTAACATTCCCCAAAAATTTTGTTCAGAATTGAAATACTACAAGGTACAAAATATTTCCTGGTTCGGTTTGACTTATGATAAGGCATATTAAAACGTTTTCCAGATGACAAAAAGTGAATATTCTGAGTATTAAATGTGTGATGTATCCGAAATGATTTTCCGAGCATGTAATAAACTTTTCTCATCATTTATTGACATTGGATGGTCTAAAATGGTACCGACAATTTTTTAACTAATGTTCACAATTTTGATTAGTTTGTTTCTATTTTGAAGACTTAGAGAGCTATACCAACATTGTATGCCACAAGACCAGACGCTCTGGACAAAGCATGTGTAAAAAACTTTCAATAATTTCATATCAACATCAAAAGATCTTAATTTCCTCATAAAATATAGTCTCTGTTGACACTTTTTGTACAGAGCTTCAGTATTACTATTCCAATTCAATTGATCGTCAATGATGGTACCTAGATACTTATATTCCGAGACAATTTCAACAGGAGTATCATTCATACTAACATATTCTAGTTGCTTATCTCTGGTTCTAAAATCAAATATAATTTCCTTTGTTTTCTTAACATTTATGTGAACAGGGCCAACGGACGGCTATTCCATGTCTAAAACCCATCCCCTAAGATAAAAACGACATTTCATTGGTTTGAATCATATATATAATGACCTCACCATGAGTAGGGGAGACCGGGGCAAAGTGCGCCCCGGGGCAAAGTGACCCAACGGTTTATTTTTAGAATGAACAGCCGATGACACAATCAGTTTATATCTACCCATCACAGATGACGTAAAGCAACGTACTAGTTGATGACGTCATGAGCAGTCAGCGGCAATTCGACAGGAGGGCGAACAATTTGATATTGAACGTTTTCATGTAAAAATCGGGAGAAAATATCATAACTGATAGACACATTTTCTATCACCGGAACTAAATAATCACTTTCTAGGTGAAAACAGATTATCTAAGCTTACAATTTTCATGTTTGTATGCACTTGGTGTCCGGTCTAAATTCTTCTATTTCCATTTCTACTTACGTGTTTTATTTTACCGAAATTATTTTTTCTTCAGATTTTTTTATTTAACAGTTTAGCTGTTGCACTACACACATACAGAAAAACTGGTAAATCGAAAATATTATCTCATTACAAAATCAGCGAAAGATCAGATGACGCCACCTTGCATAAAAAACGTCAAAATAAAGTCACGTGACACAAATCACGTGACGAGTCAATACTCAGGTCAGTGATAGAAATTTCTTTCACAAAATTTAACTCATCACTGGAATCGGGGTCAGTGTACAAATATATTTTTAGATCACGTGGTGTGTAGTGACCAATGGAATTCTTACAAATTGAATAGAGGCTTTTTGTCGGCCTCGGTGGAGTCAATATGCTTTTCTGTTGACGGACACGGTCACGTGATAGATCGCTTGAAAAATATGCTCACATAATACTAGAATAGTCTATGATTTATGTTATCAGGTCCGCTCGCCTTGTTCACCGGGAGACTCTTTATAAGATCAGATATTTCGTGTGGTATAATGGTTGCAGTGGATAGTTGATCATCACATAATTTAGAAAAGGGTGGTAACTTGGCATCTTTGTCATTAACGTTTGCTACGGGAACAAAATAATCATTTAAAGCCTCTGCTTTTTCATAGTCAGAAATGCATTTGGTGAATCCGAGTTATCAGTGACCAAAGGAGGGATAACTGTAGTATTTGATCCTTTTGTGAGGAGTCTAACTAATTTCCAGTAATTGTTGTTGTTGTTGTTGTTGTAGATGAAATGCATTTTTCTCAAGAATGACAGATGATTACCTCTACGTATATTGTATATCGGAATCAATTGAGCATAAAATCGAGACAATATACACTTGCAATTGATAATTAAGACGATTTTAATTCACCCATTTTAACACTTTCGCAATTTGTTCGGCGAATCCTTTTGAAAATGCTCACTGAGGCGTGACTGTGATAAGCGATAGGCGGGGCGGCTAGATAGCTTTTCCGCCGGTGTCTCGTTAATTAATTAATGATAATTATCACTGCCGCTAAATGAATTTATGAGGTGTATTACATCGCCAAAAAGACATGTTTATGTAATAATTGTGTAATTGTCATCTGCGGAATTACCTAGTTGGATATCTAAACATTCGATATTAAATTTAAGTTGGTTTATTGAAGGTATCTTTGTGAAATTAACAATCAAAATGTTGCGAAATTACGTTGAATTGTGACTATCGCTGAAAATCAAATTCCTCCACTTACGTCACAGAAGTCATCCCTTCACGGGTCACACCCCCGCAGACTTGCATTCTGGTCGCCGGGGCTAAATCAGGCGTTTTTAAAAAAAAGCCGTATATAAGTAATTTATGGACCGATTTCAGAAATTTAAAATCGAGCAATTGTCAAATTGACATCCCATTTTAATGAATCCGATTTGGACCATATGTCATTTCATCCATCCTTTAACTGCGACGTCAATACTTCGTCTAAATTTGAGTAAAATTCTTCTTTTGCTGCTTTCTTAATATTATTGAATTTATTTCTTTGTTTCTTGTACTTCATAAGATCACGAGTGGCGTTAGTACGTTTGTATATTTTTCTTAACCTTATTTTTTTCTTAATTCTTTTCTGATAACATTTTTGAACCATGGTTTATCGTTGGGTCTTATGGTAACAGTTCGGCTTGGTATGCAAAGCTTGACATAACGCCCTAATGTTTCACTGAATGCATTACATGAAGAATCTATCGTCGGATGAGTCTCGAGGAGGTGTCGCCAATCAGTTTCATGGATTAGTGTATTGAGCTTCTCGTAATCACCCTGCTTATATAAAAGAATGTCTCTGTCATACGATTTTTGTAGGTCAACGCAATTATGCAATAATGCAGTAACACCTCTGTGGTCACTGATATTTGGACTGAAATGTATTACATGGCTTTCAGTGCACGTGCAGTCTTCACTAAGAATGATTGGGTCAAGCTATGTTTCAGACAATAGTGTAACCCGTGTTGGGTCGCTTATAACATTTCGTAATGCCTTTCTGGTCATAATGTCATGTAAATGATTTAGTCTGATACTTAGAAGATTTTCATTAAAATCACCAAGTAAAACAATAAATGGTGTATAATTCAGCGCTTTTTCAAGGGAATATTCTAAGTGATCCCAATACAGTACAGAACTGTTTGGTGGTCGATAAGATGTTCAAATAAGTACACGCTTCTGGGGGAGAAACAATTCAAACCACATATCCTCGTACACGTTGGATTCTAAATCTTCCCTGCGTTTAACATGAAGCATTGATGAGAAATAAGCACATATGCCGCCTCCAAAACAGTTTTATCCCTTCTGTGTACACTAAACGCCAAAAGTAATGTTACCTCATTTCTTTTTTTAATAACTTTTTAAGTATCAAAGATATTTGAGAAATGAATGGTTCAAAAGAAAGCTGAATAACGTAGCTTTATGCTAATAACACGTTTAAAAATCCTGATGGATTCATATTGTGACAAAATGCAGCTTGTTAAAGAAGTTTAAAATTGTCCGGTTTTCGACCAGCCTGATAGTAACAAATAAATGTGATTTAGATGTCCAGGAGAAGTTGAAAGTAAACTTTTACGTTTGTGACTAGACAAAAATTGTGTATGCTTTACATCATAACCCCTAAACGATGAAAAGACTGTTAATGAGTAAGTTTAAGTGTGAAAATTATGAAATATATTTTTCTAGTCATTAAAGATCTTTTCTCGTAATTTACCTTAGTGAAAACGAGTTTACTGTGTTGTCAAATGACTTAATAGTATTTAGGAACACAGAAGATTATTTATGTGAACATTTTCGCTTGAAAATGAATTTTTTTTTTTTAAATTTTCCATCACCAAAACGCATTATCACTCAAATGTAGCAAAATTCAAGCAGCATTTGCATGAACTGAATGCGTCTACAGGGTATAAAAGGTGCCTACTTTGCATGATATGGCACACATGTACGAAATCATGCCGCGATTGACCAGTGGAGAAAGAGAAAGAGCTCTGGTGATGTTGCAGCTTGGGTCGACCAACAATGATGTTAAGATATAATAATGGGTAAATATCCATTAAATTCATGCCAAAGATGATCCATATATTGATCCATATATTTGATAATGAATAAAGTTTCATTTTCTGTAATTAACAAATTGCCTGTTCTGAATAAATGTTGAATTTATTACCAGTTTTGTATGTAGGGAGCCCTTTGATGTGTTAGTTAAAAAAAAAATATATACTCACTTTGGACATGTTTTTCACACCTTATATATTAACCAACCCAGATTGAAAATAAATGTTATTCCATGTTTTTAGGTTAATGTTTGAATTTAAAATGATTGTATTTACAATGTAAATGTAATTCACAAATTCAAACCCCTCTATTTATAAATATGCTCATGTCAATTGACAATCCAGATTTTGTCCAAACCATAACCATTTATACACATACACAATGCAATGAAGTTAAGATATCAATGATTAGAGAGTCCCAGGTATTACAGTGATCACCCTGGAGAAAAGGAGATTTTAAAATAATAAAGATCATTTTTTAATAATTGTCAATAATCAACCATATTGGTTTGTTTGTTATTTTATTTCTTTTCAGAGAAGAATTTTTTACGGAATATGTTGATATAATAAATGGGTAAATATCCCCAAAATCATGCCCAAAGTGATCCTGTGAGTGTGTACCTATGCATCTGTATTTGATGAATGCATCTACCATAATTTGTTAATTTCCTATTCTGGCTTTCTGTTGATTTTTTTTCAACAAGTTTTGTATGTAGTGAACCATTTAAAATTGATGTTAAGAAAACAAATAAATAATCACTTTGGACATATTTTTCAAACTTTTTATATATGCCAACCCAGAGCAAATAGATTATGTATTGTATGCCCCAAAAGATCATTTTTGAAAATGAATTTCATTTTATACTGGAAGGTAAATGTTATCAAACTTTAGGATGCTTGTACTTATAATACAAATGTTACTCAAACTTCCCACTGTTCATAAATTTGATATGCCAAAATACAATCAACAAGTGAAGAAGCGAGTATAACTCACATACCCCCGCTTCTCCCTTACTTCAACAAATTTCATTATCAGCAAAAGACACATCTATAGGTCTATGTTCAATAATAAATTTGAAAATTAATTAAGTTCTAACTCTCAAAGGCACAACTAGGGATCATAGTTGACATGCGCATGAAATTTGATGAAGCTAGCATGAATAGTGTTGGACAAAGGGTCCGCACAAAATGATTTCCTCATAGTCACTTTTTAGTCACATTTCCATGGCAACCATAAAAATTAAAATTCAGAAATAGTTCTAACCTTCAAAAGGCACAACTAGGGATCATGGTTGATATGTATATTAAGTTTGATGAAGCTAGCATGCATAGTTTTGGAGATATACTCTGCACAAAATGACTACCTCACAGTCAGTTTTAAGTCACGTTTCCATGGAAACCGTAAAATTCAAAATTCAGAAATAGTTCTAACCCTCAAAAGGCACAACTAGGGATCATGGTTGACATGTGTATGAAGTTTGGTGAAGCTAGCACGTATAGTTTGGGAGATATGCTCTGCACAAAATGACTTCCTCACAGAGTCACTTTTTAGTCACGTTTCCATGGAAACCGCAAAAATCAAAATTCAGAAATAGTTCTTACCCTCAAAAGGCACAACTAGGGATCATGGTTGACATTTGTATGAAGTTTGGTGAAGCTAGCATGCATAGTTTTGGAGATCTGCTCCGCACAAAATGACTTCCTCAAAGAGTCGACTTTTAGTCACGTTTCCATGGAAACCGAAAAAAAATGAAATTCAGAAATTCTTCTAACCCTCAAAAGGCACAACTAGGGATCATGGTTGACATGTGTATGAAGTTTGGTGATGCTAGCATGTATAGTTTGGGAGATCTGCTCCGCACAAAGTTTTGGGACGGACGGACAGACGGACAGACGGACGGACGGACGGACTGACGGACAGACGGACAGACGGACGGAAAGAATGAACGCTATATACCCCCGCTTACGCTGTAAGGCGGGGGTATAATAAGTTCTGCAAAACAACATAAATATACATTAAAAATGCAATATATCTAAGAGATTCATTCCTACAGCAATAATACCATATTACTTTCCTATTCATTATTAAATAACGGATTGTATATTACTTTATTCTGGGCTTAAACACACATGTATCACTCTGTAAAACTGAAATGTAGCCTTGCCGGCCCTTATGCTTTGATTGATTTGGAAATATGTATTCAAATGATATATCTTGACATGCTCCATTAAATCTCCTACCATGGGGAACTACCATAGCTAACTTGTACAAATCAAACACAAAATCTCTCTTATTTGTCAATTGATATATCCCATTCCTTCACAGATAGGTAGAATACAAGAGTAAACTTACTTAATATAACACATATTTACTTATATATATTATTATGTATATGAATGGTGAAGCTTTGCTAAGTAGGTAATTCTGTTTTTAAATTTATGAATGGTTTGACAGTGAGTAATTCAGATTAAATCTAACCTTTTTGGATGATATGATTTCATGGATTGCTGGCAAAATGGGATTTTATTCTGCTGGTGTGTATTTTTATTTTGTCTCTTGGATTCTTTCAGCCCTCATAAATTGCTGCAGTTGTTTTAGTACCCTAAACACTATTTTCCCTGGATTTATTTTATTTTATATGCAAAATTCTCATGTTTGCAAACGTGATGTGACAAATTAAACAACTGTAATTCAACAAGGCAATGAAATATTTTATTGCATTAAATATATTATATATATTTAAGTGAAATTAAGGAATTATTCATTTATGTTCAGTAAAATTAGGAAACTAGCGTTATTAAGGTTAAATAAAAACATAAATGTGAAATAGTGAAGAAATTGCACATCACACCCCTGGCCAGATAATCGACCTAGAACGATCTGAAGTCTGCAGAACATAACGTTGTAAAGTAAACTGATGCTCTGATTTATCATTTACACGCATCTGGACTATCATCTCCAGAACGATCTCTGTGAAAATGTGTGGCTCTTAATCTCTCTCCAGTTGGACCACTCAAAGTCAACCATGACAATTTCAATGTTGTTTTGCAAATCTGATTGCGAAGGATTCTACTGATTGACAGCCTTCAACCTCAATTAAGTTGTTATTATTCTACAATCACAAAGGATAGCATTCACTTGCATTAGAAACATATCAGCCGTTGATATTACCGCTCATTTGTAACAAAATGCTTACGAGTTGCCGCCATGCTAATGAGGTCAAGGTCGTATTTAAATGAGCGTGCGAAAAGCTAGGGGTCTCGCGGGTAAACTCCCGGTTACGCTTTTCAATTATTCAGTTTTAATAGGATTTGCATGCACAGAGTGGAATTTTGCGAAAGTAGTTCGTGTATTTTACCTTTGACTGTTTTGCATATTTATCAGATTTGGATACCAAGTTTATCAGATTGCTTTATTGCATCGACAACACCCTCCATTATATGAAAATAGTGAATACTTCACATCGGTCATTTTTATACGATTGAATATCAGTGAATACTAATTCACGTCGGTATTTATTAAATGATTGGATTTCAGTGAATACTTCACGTCGGTAATTATAAAATGATTGGATATCAGTGAATACTTGACGTAGGTAATTAGTATACGATATCATTGAATATTTTACGTAGGAAATTATTATACAATTGAATACCAGTGAATACTTCACGTCAGTAATTATCATATGATTGGATACCAATGAATAGTTCACATCGGTAATCACATCAACCCGAGGGATAAACACGAGGGGCGTTATCCCTGAGTGTTTGTCCTGAGGGTAAGGGTTTTAAATCTCATAAACACCCTTTGGAATGTTTTATCATGCTTACAAACCGATCCCGTGGTTAGATTTTATCATCTATTCTAATTGATAGTGCGAAAAAGTAAAGGAGTCGTCCGTAAAATATCCCCTTTTGGTGAAAGGCAGTAGGGTATAAAGGAAACTAAGGAAACAACCCTTTCAGCGTAGTCCCTGTAGCTTGGTGTGCAGGAGTATGGAGGTTTCGGGTTCGAGACAGGTTATTGCAAAAGCATTTGATATTTGAGATTGATGTTTGAAGTAACAGTTGTTTTCCAATAGAGTTAGACATAACATACACTTACATTCATCTTAAACTTAACATCTCAATATGAAATACAGATATTTGAAGAGTGGCATTATTAAGATAATTGCCCTGGGTAGAGGGAAATATATCCAAGGGACTATGCGTAGGATAAAACACGATACAGAGGTTATGCTTGGGATTGTAAAACCCGAGGTAAGAAAGCTGAGCGGGAAGTAAGACCGAAAGCGAAGCTTCTTAACGGGGGTTTTCAATCCCAAGCATAACCGAGGTAGAGTGTTTTATCTAACTTAGATACCGTAAAACATAAATGTAAGCGCTTATCGAGTAGTGTTTTTTCTTTAAATTTTATAACTGTCAAATGTCAAAATTTACATTTTATAATGTTTGATTCCCAAATTCTGCGTTATAAAGAGTATGTCTCCCGGACTAGCGTCATATTGAGGCAGAGACAGTGCGACTGTGAATAGAGGAAACCCACACAGTTCTTTCGGCTTCCTCGGTAGTGTGGATAATGTAGTAGTAGTAAAATAATAATGAGGGGTTATTACGAGAAAATAAGATACCTACGAAACAATAGCAAAATCCCTGATAGGTTTCTAAGTGATAATACATCCACATAGGAATTACTGAGTATAATGATATAGGCAGTGTAGTGGTATCACGTCAGTGGAGGTTTGTAGGAGTGGATACCGGTGAATACTTCATGTAGCTAATTATTATACGATTGGATACCAGTGAATACTTCTCGTATAGGTAAATATTATACGATTGGATATCAGTGAAAACATCACGTCTGTAATTATTATATACTGGATATCAGTGAATACTTTACGTCGGTAATTATAAAATGATTGGATATCAGTGAATACTTCACGTCGGTAATTATTATACGATTGAATACCAGTGAAGACTTCACGTCGGTATTTATTAAACGATTGAATAGCAGTGAATATTTCACGTCGGTAATTATTACATGATAGGATATCATTGAGTACTTCACGTCGGTAATTATTATATGATTGGATACCAGTGAACACTTCACGTAGGTTACTATTATATGATTGCCAGTGAAACGGTGTTATCAGTCACATGTGAAAATAACAATCAAAGTGTTATCAGTCGCCGGTTTCTGATAACAACAATGCTTTGACGTGATGGAAAAATACTGTGGCCCCATACAATATTTCATGGTAATACCTCGTTGTGCAATTAACTTAACCCCTCACTCGTCGAGATAAACAGTGTATTCGTCAATAAAAGCCATCCCCGATACTTCTCGTCCGTCTACAACCCAGTGGTGTCCGGTGTTTTGAAGCAATGAAAAGTGTAGAAGATGTTTTGAACTTTAATTCCCCCACAAAACATTTGGCCTACCCTGTGTCTCAGACGCAATAGGCCAGTTGGTCTACAAACGACTCCAGAAGTAAAAGTCTGTGAGGCCCTTATAATCCCCGGGATTCTAACGTATTTTCCCTCTACCCAGGGCAATTATCTTAATAATGCCACTCTTCAAATATCTGTATTTAATATTGAGATGTTAAGTTTAAGATGAAAGTAATTCAAATTATGTTAATTCAAACATCAATCTCCAAATGTTTGTTGCAATAACCCGTCTGGAACCCGAAACCCCCGTACTCAAGCGCAGCGATGATACCACTGTGCCACAGGGTCCTTAAATCAACAATGTAGAATCTCCATTGGCTAAAGACTCTGCACGCAATATTACAGTCTTCTAAATCTTTTTGTTCTGGAAAAGAAGATGAAAATAGGTTGTTAAGGGTATGGCCTGTGAGGCCCTTATTTAGGGCCACATGGTAACTAAATCTACGATTAGAATCCCAATTGGCCTAGGAGTATGTACACCAAATTTCATCTCCCTTGACCCAGTGGTTTACAGACGGACGGACGGAAGGACGGACGGGTGGATGGACGGACGCACAGACGGACGCCGGACACTATGCCACGCCATAAGCCCATTGGCCTTTTCAGGCCTGATGATGTAAATCCGCTTGATACATATAGAAGGATAGTTCCTCCATCTTCATACAACAACACTCACTTTACGACGCCGGTATATTAAAGGAAATACGGTAAATGTTATGTGACGGAAATCACGAGCGCTGTCCGGACACTTAATGCTACGGTAACACTTACACGATGTCATAGACGTGCTTATTACGAGGTGCGGATTATCGTAGTAAAAGGTATTTTAAACTGTTTACAAGAACAAGATACGATGTACCGCGACTGTATCACTAACACATTACGTTCACATCAAGTGAGACTTACGTTACTACTCCGATTTGCGTGCGTGTTTGTCAAGAAAGTATGGAAGGGGATTTGTGCCACAAATGAAGACATGTTGACTTGTAACTTGTAAAGTGTAACATGTCGTTCACAACCATACAAGTCTCGAAAAGACAAGTCCAACCATGCGAAACTAACATTTTAATCCTGTCAATCTTAACTTTCTATTCTCAACTTTACAAAGTTGAAATATAATGCTAGAAATCATCAAAGTCGAAAAGTCAACTTGTCATTTCTAATTATTAAATCTAAATAATATACACATTATGTAATGTTACAAGTTACGTTTGACAAATGAAAAATGGAAAATGAGGAGTTGCAAAGTCAGCTTTGTAAAACGGACTTTAGCATTTCCAGACTGACACGACTTACATAGTTACGATTGCAATGTTTCAAATCACATCTCTACACGATTTCGCATTGACCATATTTGGAATATTACGGAAATTAGCGGAAAGGAACGAATAATCCCGATTCGATAAACACAATGTTCAACAATGACTTCTCCCTTGGCAAGCATCTCTCAGCAACTTCTAACACATATTTTTAAAGTTGCATACTAGTTTTCCCACTATTAGCATACTGTTGACAAAAGCATATTGACTAAAACATTATAGGAGACCATCGCATTTTACTGTGGAGGAAGTAACTGCCCGCCCGAACGCTCGAGACGCGGTTATTTCTGTTGCGAGCCCGATGGTCGGCACATATTAAATGTCACATTGTGTAATTATGACCTCCAATTTTTTTTCCCATATCCGCCCATGCAAACAATTTTGAAAGGGGGGGGGGGGGGGGGGGGGGGGGGGGGGGGGCGACCCCCTCGACCCCCCGATTCGCCACTGTATGTTCATAAAATATGTTTATGATATAATCAATACATTTTTGCATCAGATTGATCAAAGTAATCCAAATATACGACATCGAAGCTTCAGCAAATGTGTTTGTTATATGTGGAGGGCCAATCTACATTTTCACGTGGAGGAAGGTACTGGTCAAACACAACAAAGGAAAATAAAACATTTGTTTATCTACATTCTTTCCAGGATGACCATACAAATAAGTTTACAGCTCAAAATGCAAGCAGAATCAACATAAATAATTGAACACATTTACAGAAAAGTTGTAAATTGTCTATTCATTTGTTCTAAATAACATAGGAATAGCTAGACCACACTTTTAAGAAATATGCTTCCTGGTCAAGATTAATATATATGTATTTTGTGATATTATAGTATTGTATGTATGTATGATTTATTTATTTTTTAAATATACAAGATAGTTGGAGTAAATCCTTTCTTGCTACATGCAGTTATATATGTATAAGCTAAAACACTCCCAATCCAGATCAGTTTATTTTGAATCAGTGACGTATTCCCATTTATGATTTATGATAAATTACTAAATTAATAAATCGTACACTTTCTTGTGACCCAGAAGGGTGTTGATTTTTTTTTTTTTTGCATTTGATTGTAAAGGGTATACAGGATTGCACAGTTTACACTCGGGTATAATGATATCTATACGTGTATAAAGAGTTGGCATAATATAAAACTACATGTTTAATGCCTTCATAAGTAAAACACTCTGTATCAAATGAGTATAAAGAAAACATGAGTCTTTTGTAAAAAAAAGAATTAATAGCACAAAAAAACAGTTGGTCGGGAAATTTTTTCACATTCGATTTTTGTTAGATAGTTTATCGACATTTTTAAAATAAAAACATGATAGTAAATATTTGTAACTTTTCAAAATAAACCTTACGTAATTTCAAGTGGTTTCGAAACATAAATTACTGTCAGTGTCACGGACTGCTTTGATTTGGGTCTACAAAATTATTGTCATTTTCCTGTCTCAGCTTTGGGATCGTCGCAACACTGGTCACAGTTCGGTATTTTTTTTCCCGTTTCCATGGAAACGCAACTTGGATTCCTTTCTGGGGCAGAACTAAAATTCCGTAAGGTATAGCTCAATGAAACATTATTTTCAAATGTTTTATTAAGTTCATTTCACAGGTATACCATTCTCTTCCCACAGAGGTTACTCCCTTCAGATTTCCGATCTGAAGGGAGTAACCTCTGTGGGAAGAGAATGCAGGTATACAGACAAAAGTGAAACACACATAAAGGAAGTGCAGAGCTAACAAATTTTTAAACCTGGAAATATTGTTTAAAAAATTCCATTTCGCATGGAAAAAAGGCGTTGTTTTTAATATCCGAGCGATTTAGCGTTATCTACAATGTTGATATCGCTTGTCGATATCGCATGATCTCACACTAGCAGGGAGCCAGTTTTGGCTGATAAAAGACGATTGTTCATGGAACTTTCGATTCCCCAAAATTCATTTACGTGATTACATTTATGAAAACATATTGCAAACTTTCTGGTTCAGATTTACAGAAAGAACAAATATTTGAATGACTTATTTTCATTTTCAGCAGCACTCTTGTGTAGATTGCTCTATTTATAAATATATACTGAACATCTAAAATGTCACACTCTTAGTACAGTTTCTGGACTTTTCAAACACACTAATCCTTGAAATATGTGTATAAAGAAGCCCATTCTGCAACTTCTAGTCGGATTGTGTTGTGTTTTTCCTTAACAACACATCAATTGAATGATCATTTCTTTTCTTTGAACTTTTAAATTAATAATTTGATATATATTTCTACTACAATGAGTTTGTTACATTAAAGACTAACAAATAAAAGTGTTAATAGACACGGCAAAGACGTATGTTTAGGGGAGACATATTGTTGTAAAACATAAATTATAGGAACTATTATCTAAATAAAAATTATCATCGTTTCACATATGAGTTAATAAAACACATATTTAATTTATTAAAAACAATACGCATGTCAATGTATTCATGAATGACCATTTTAGTGAAATTGTACGTTTTATTTATATTTTTTTTATATCCTGTATATGTTACAGTCGATTAAATTTTTTAATTCAACAGTGCAATTATATTTTTGAAATTACCAGTGATACAATTCTATTTTCATTTTGCATTCTATATTCATAATTATTTTCATATTGAAAATATTGCATGTAGAAGTTGAATGTTTATTGTTTAAAGTGTGAAACAACTGATCAGGCTTATGATTTACATTTAATACTTGAATTCAGCATTGTGATTCTTTATATAGAATTAACGGACATATGAATCATGGACAAATATATTTCTGTCCCACAACAATACACTTTTCACTGCTTCAAATACTAAAAATATAGTTTGCTTGATAAGTAAAAGAAAATAGATAAATTAACATATTCAAAACCAATAAATAATTTAAACTAGTTGAGAAAAGTTTGTAAAATAATTAAAAGAGATAAATTCAACTCAGCTAAAGAACATTTCCCCTTGATTATTTGTCTGTAAGAATAAGACGTATTGACACTCAGAACAGTTTCCAATTATAATTAAAGTGCAATGCATTTTTTAAAAACAAGTATATGAAGTTACCTGATATAGATCATTGCTTTGCGGTACATTTAACATATTTTAAAATTAATAATAAAGTTATCAACCCTGGCTTATGTATTTTTTTCAATTTCTTCCCCACTAACGTTTATATGCTTTCAATATCTGGATATTCTTTATAAAAAATTGGATATTCATTTCTGAATGCAAAAGACTTTACTGAATACACGTAAAATTGGAGTATAAAAAAGTGAATGTTGACGTGATTGAACTTAGAGAAGATAATGTGTAAATGAACGCACAGAGAGTAATACATTTTTTTGGGTGTAGGATGTCTATATTTGGTTTGTAAATCTGATGTTTTACATGTAAGTGAAAGAAGTTTTATGATAACGGATCGGATACATTTATCATAGCATCAATGCCAATAAAGCTATGCGATCCTTTATGTCTGTCAGTGTCATCCCACATTTACATTACTTCCGCATTCGTTTTGCGTTGCAAATTTTTTTTTGTCAAATGTCCTTAATTTTTTTTGAAATAATAATTAGAATACCTAAGAATGAATTTTAAATTGGTATTTTCGTTTGGCATTTAATTACTAAGCGACACTATCAAACGGAATGTAAGTGACCGTAAAGCTCCGTGAACTGACAACGTGCGTTTGTTTGTAGGACATAACAAGAGTTACGTCCCTTGATTTTCAGGGGGCGTGGTCAATTCGTCCAGCTTTGGGCTCAAAATAGACTAAGGGATTCCCCATCTGGGACAGCGGCAAGGGAGGGCTCGTTTTTTAGCAAATGCCTCTCGTCCTCGGAAAACATCGGCAATGTTCGGGAAACTTCCAAATATGGTCAATGCGAATTCATGTAGAGATTTAATTTGAAACATTGCATTCGCAACTATACAAGTCATGTCAGTCTCGAAATGCTGAAGTCCGTTTTACAAAGCTGACTTTGCAACTCCTCATTTTTCATTTTTCATTTGTCAAACGTAACTTGTAACATTACAAAATGTGCATATTATTTAGATTTAATAATTAAAAATGACAAGTTGACTTTTCGACTTTGACGATTTCTAGAATTACATTTCAACTTTATAAAGTTGAGATTGCGAAGTTACGATTGACAGAATTCAAATGTTAGTTTTGCATGGTTGGACTTGTCTTTTCGAGACTTGTATGGTTGAGAAAGACATGTTACACTTTACAAGTTACAAGTTAACATGTCTTCATTTGTGGCACAAATCCCCTTCCATAAGAAAGGGGCGTGTTCACAACGCGTGATGTAAGAGCTGCTACGTTTAAAACGTTGATATTACAATGAATGCGTGTTTTATACGACATAATATCTCATTATCAATTTCGGTTTCAGACACGTTACACTACTGTGCAGAATTAAGTACACCGGATTTCGCGAAATGGGCGCGAAACGTTCGCAAACACGGTGTACTTCTTTCTGCACAGTAGTGTACTTCTCTTGGCTACATGATACAATACCAGTACAGGTCCATCATGGATGTCGACGTTTCATCTCTAGTTAAGCTAGTAACAGTTGTTTCTGTCGCCACCAAGCATTTCCGAAGGAAGATAAAGCAAAAACGACTTTAAAAAGCAATTATGAAACTCCTATGCGGACCAACGCTAAATTTAAAATTCTTTCTATTCATAACAGTTTGTTGCAGACAAAACAAATCTTTTTCAAAACTGTAAAAGTTGACATGTCGGTAAGATTAATACGTTGTAAGCTTGTCCCACAGGTAATACGGTCTAATGTACTCATTTTCGTTGCAGTGTATGCCCTCGCCTTCGGCTCGGGCTACACAGCTGCAATGAAGATAACACCAGAATGTATTGACCACGAGAGAAGTTTATAACTTATATAGTAATGATTACCACATATCTTACCTGAGCACTCTTTTTCTACGACCTGGCATTCTTGCTCTCTTGTTCGCTTCTTGGGCAATACTAGAATCTGCCACTGGTATTGCGTAAAGTATATTAATAGACGCAGTTCCCGCCAAATTTCATGAACAGACCCTTTGACATGTAAGAGACTTGTAAACTGGGGCAATAGAATGGATAAAATTAATGAATCACAAGCTGGCTTTAGACATGGATATACCACCTTTGATAATATGTTTATATTGCAAAGTCTTGTTTAAAGATATTTGAATACAAAAGGGGGGACATTTTATTCCGGGTTTGTATATTTCGCAAAACATTTGATTCTATGCAACGGAACAAACTTTGGAACTTATTTTAATGTCATGGTCTTAGTGACAACATGTGAAAACTTTTATTGAATATGTAACAACGTAAAGGCATGTGTTAAAAGTAACCAAAGATTTTCGGAAACGTTCGAATTGCAACTTGATGTCAGACAGGGATGTATTCTTAGCCTTTTTCTTTTTTCATTCTGCATACCCACATGGTAACTAACTGCTCAAATGGCATCCAACTCCATCCAGAAATTGTCCAAAAAATTCTTCTCTTGTTTACAGACGACGTTGTTTTATTTTCAAGCACCATACGTGGCCTCCAAAATCAATTAAATGAACTTGAACAATACTGTGATACATGGAAATTAACAGTTAACAGGGAGATAACAAAAATCGTAGTCTTTGAATAAGGGGGTAAAATCTCTAAAACAGAAAAATGGACATTTAAGGATATACGCCTAGAATGTGTTAGCTGTTATAAGAATTTGGGATTGTTGTTCACCAATGGGCTTTCCTGGACCATGCATGTCAAATATGCTGCGCTTCAGGCGCAAAAATCACTAATCCGTATACTGAAAACAATCGATACACTATATGAATTATAAAACCTTCTTCAAAATATTTGATGCAAAAATAAATCCAATTTTGACTTATGGAGCAGAAATAAGGGGATTAACTGATTTTCACCAAATAGAAAGAATACACTTGTGTTTACTTACGTCTCCTCTCGTGTAATTAAACTGAGCTTTTAGTTCTGCTAGTGTGTAAATTTCAAATAACATATTCACATATATGCACTCATTTGTCTTAACCATCAATCCACGGGTGAGTAATAATTTACATAATTAACAAAGTGGTAAATGTAGATTTCGTGATTTTAATAACAACTTAACCAATAAATTGCTATCATGCCTAGATCTCTTAGGGCTTTTATGGCAGTATTAAATGTCCTATTCTTATGAAATTCTATTCCTAGGTAAGTATAACTATTGGAATTTTTTTTTAAAAAACGTCACCAACAAAATATTGTCGAAAATTCACCCTTGCAGTTCCGGATCCAAACATAACTACTTTAGTCTTTTCAATATTCTCTTTCAACCTCCACATTACACAATATTTTCTAAATACATTTATGCTGTACAATGTAACTCATCCGGCGTACTTCTTAACAACAATTAAAATAAGCAGAATCATTTCCCCCTAATGAAACACAAGACTTAATATCATCATACATATTACAAATAACTTTTAAGATCTTCCCTGAAATCACATCATTGATAAGTTTTTGCCAAAGTCCCACCTGCCATATATTATCAAAGGTTTTTTGCAAATTTTTGAAGGCACTATACAAAAATTTCAACAAGAGATGTTTATGAAGAAACTGTTTTCTTAATGAACTGAACTTTTTAAAGAACTCAGGCTGCAAACAGCAGCATAAGAGGTACATAAAACATATATACATTGATACAATATACAATATAATAGGTATGTACAGCTGGTGTTTTCAGTAAAGGTACATATGATTATAAACGTTATTTCTTGAACAAAGACATAATGATTTTACAAACATTTTAGAGTTTTCTTAAAGTTCCTAGCTTATTAGAATTAAATAAAACATTCATTTTGTACATATATTTGGCCTATTGTAATAATATTTGGGAATATAGTTTTCTCTTTCTGATTGTATTATAGGGCAAACAAATAAATAATGAAATTCGTCCTCAAGATCGTTTAAATTACAAAGAGTACATTTTCTTTCATGAACTGGGATTTTTTCCATCTACCATCTAAAACACATGCTTACTCTGTTAACTGCAACTTCTCAATTAAACAAGTTTGTTTTGATAAACACCCCCCTTCGCGGGTTGTGTTTTGACAAGTAAATGCCCTTTTTCCAGCTATTATTATACTATACGGAACTTTGCCCCAAACTGAAATTATATTTGGCGGGACTTCTAAAATCTTTTTTTATTCTTCCTGGGACGACACCGAATGAACATTATGAAGAATTTCACACACCGTTCATTCAGTCATTAACTAAAAGACTTAAAGATATCTATCTTCAAACATGGAGTGAACAACATTCGTTACCAAGCAAATGTTTGTATTGTTCAATGTTCAAAAATGATATTATCGATCAATTTTATTTATGATGTGTTAACATAAAGAAATTAAGACGTTCATTAGCACAATTTATAGATGTTCGTCTCACGACCTATCATTTCCTTCTCATTTGCCCGTCGTATTATACATTACGTTGTAAGTATATTTTAAAATATTACTATGTCCATCCAAATACAATTAAATAATTAACTCTTGTCAGCATAAGAAGTCAAACTATATTACAAAATCTTGCCATGTTCGTCCATTATGCAATGCTGTATAGAAACAACGTATTATCGATGTAACCCGTATTTATGTGTGTATTTATCCATCATGTATGTGCTATAGACCTGTGGCCTTTTCAGTATGAAAAAAAGATTGATTACATACCAAACATTGTTTGTAAAGAGCACTTGAATATCGTGGTAAACACTTAATGGTGTCTTGTTAAAGACGCTTTATGCTCGGAATCAACTCTTTTAGTGAACGTAACACATTCGCAATTAGCACTTCCTATTCGTACAGTTGACGGGAGCATCGTAATAACAATTTGCTCACGATAATGCTACGATAAACAAGAGTAAAGTACGATGTAACACTTATGCACCACGTGCATAGTCCGTGTATTTCACGATGTTTCCCGATGATCGCGAAAGTTTTGAGCATGTTCAAAACATTTTACCCAATTGTAGCTCAATACGACCTTCGCCGAAAAGCCACGTGCACATCGAGTCCGTTGTAAGTGTAAATGGCCTGTGTATCCAGAACATATAGGTGCATATCAAGATGAAGTTACACCTGATACATCGCGGATGACATCGTGTAAGTGTGACCGTAGCATAACATTTGCCTTGCGAAAAAGAGGCATCGTCACTGGGCTGCCTGCTGTACGGTTATGTATATCCTCATCATTTTGTATAGTTACTATTCAATCTACTTAGATTTGTACGAAAATGACAAATCTCTCTCCTCAAGTCCACCCCTAACATTCCTAGCAGGAGCTGGAGTGAAAATTTCAAAAGCCAGTGGTAACCGAACCCGGGACCATCAGGTGTGACAGTTCTACGCTCTACCAGTAAAGAACTGTTCCACACGCAGTAAGGTGTTGGTGCAATGCTGCACTGATTTTCAGTGCAGTACCACCCATGGTTCGCTAGTTCCAGCCGCTGCTCGCTGGTTTCACCGCAGTGCATAGCCACATGGCGTTTGCGGGCTTTCTCCCTGCCATAATACTAGCACCCGCGATATAAGTGAAATACTCTTGAAAGCGGCGTTTAACCCCAACTCACTCACTCTAAAGGGACATCCCACTAGTCCAAGCTAGTAGGTACGCTATTGACCTCACCCTGCCACACACACACCCTCAACGAAGTTGACAATTCGGGAGATATGCCTATGAAGGACTTACATACCTATAGATAAGGTTTTGCAAACCTGAAAAGGACTTAAAGGTGCAGTGACATTAAGGAATAGTCCCGGCCCGACGTTGGGCGCCAAATGTAGCAGTATATAAATATAAGGGGTTTGTATATATTTATTTAAGAATTGAATGTCAGTTTGTGTGTTTGCACTTGAAAATGAACGATGTCAAAGCGGGATTCAAACTCCCGTGAACGAGGCGAGCTTGCGAGCAAGTTATTACCTGTTTGATGAAACCTGTGACACTCATCATGCTAAATGTGAAGCGTAATAAAATCTATTATTACCCATATGGTTGAAAATAACCGAGTTAATATTATTGATATGAGCACATGTGCACATATCACGTTTGCCTTGCAACCATTGTTTCACCGCGGCTTCCCGTATTTCGTTGTCTGTGACGTCATAAAACTATTGTTCGTGACGTCACTGTAGCTTGCCGTCGCAAAGGAAGTGGTCCGTTTGCTGACTATTTTGACGCGAATCAAATGGAATAGAATGGGTAATAAAGAAATTATTACACTCAAAAGTGTGGCATATGACTTTTACGAAACTCGTGCAAATGCATGTATAACCCTCGCTCTCGCTCGGGAAATACAAACATTTACACTCGTTTCGTAAAAGTCATATGACACACTTCCTCGGTTAATAATCTCTATTTATTACCCATATGGTTGAAAATAACCGAGTTAATATTTTTTATATGAGCACATGTGCACATATCACGTTTGCCTAGCAACGATTGTTTCACCGCGGCTTCCCGTATTACGTCGCCTGTGACGTCATAAAATGATTGTTCGTGACGCCACTATAGCTTGCCGTCGCAAGGGAAGCGGGCCGTTTCCTGACTATTTTAACGCGAATGAAATGGAATAAAATGGGTAATAAAGAAATTATTACACTCGAAAGTGTGCCATATGACTTTTACGAAACTTGTGAAAATTTATGTATAACTCTCGCTCTCGCTCGGGCAATACAAAAATTCACACTCGTTTCGTAAAAGTCATATAACACACTTCCTCGGGTAATAATCTCTATATATGTCAGGGACATGAGATCAGAGTTATCCGTCCTTTGAATGACGTCATGGCATGGGGGCCGCCATTTTGTTGTATCGTCGTCAATATTATGTAAATTACAGTCGGAAAAGAAATATTTCATTACCACGACTGCTCAAATCCGAATCCCGTTAGTTCATAATGGTTAGATTGTGAGTATTTGCTTATCTAGATTGCATAATTGTATTCAGCCAGCGATCGTGAATGTCTTTCAGTTCTAGAATAGGCCCTGTGACTCGTTGAGTTCAACAGCAAACAGTTATGCGCGATATTTTATTGAAATGATTTATTTATTTTAACAATTAAGAAGGTAGTATGATATTGAGATAATGTTTTCAATCAAATAAGTCGGTAAATGAAATTTGCTAACAAAAGCACTCTCAATCAGGAAAGAACGCTAGGCCAACAGTAACGTCGAACGTTCACACGACCTGAAAGCGTTCACACGAATATGAACGATTTTCCAAGAAGTTCATGGATAATGAACCTTAAAATTTGGATCACCTGACCGCGCTCTCAGTCAATTTACGTTCGGGAATCCGTGTAAACTTCAAAGTAAGAAATTATATATCTGTAAACAATAGATGTAAACAGGAATTGTTCAAGAATGTTAACAAGAGAGCGTGAACAAAGGGGAATGTAAACACCGGAAGTGTTGCAGAATGTAAACTATCAAAATTCTTAATTTCAGATAAAATGAACCTGAAATTATCGAAGTTCAGAATAATTGACCACCAAATCAACAGTAAGAACTGTTGTGAAAGAAGCAATATTACCAGACAATGGAAGGCGAAGCTGACAGAACTATATATACTATAACAAGCTGGAATTGAAGGCAATGTTTCATGAAAGAAACAACACAACACAGGACGAGACGGGGTGTACTTATGGCGGGGGAAGACTGTTTGAAGATATCTGGCAGAAGAAACCAGAAAGGACCGAACTAAGAATACTGCCGCATAGCTGCAGTTGCTTCGCCAAAATAGGCTCTTTGACACCCTGACGTCGCCTTTTTATAAACACGATTATACTGGGGAAGAGGTTATATAGCTACAGTTCTGCAGCTAACTGACGCAATGCCAATAGTGAAGACTATTAGTAAGAAGAGAACACGAGTAGCACTACAATTACAGCTTATAAATTAATGTCGATTGTAATTAATTATTCACTGCAATATTGATACCTAAATGTGTAATGAAATTGTTAACTTTTAGATTACTATTATTTACTTGAGTAGACTAAGATCAGTGAAAAAGTAAATCACATTTACTCAATTATGTAAAAATGTAAACATAGACATGGTAATTGTATAAATAGCCATCACATATAAAATAAATAACACCACCCTACTCGCCCACCCGTTTGACTCCCAGTCGCTTCGCCATGTGTAATAGTTAACAGATAACAATTCAATCTGTTATCGCTCGGTGCAAACTGTAGTAGTATCCAGTTGTCAGGTGAGATAGACACAGGTGGTCGCCATGGAAACCAGCGCGTTACCCGCAAACAGATTCCAAACCAATAATATAGATTTTTACGCTGCACTCAGACACTTGGTGTAGACACTGTCGATGTCGACCAATCACAAGGGAGCTTTTATACAGGTAAGGAGTCATAAGTCGGTAACGACATGAGACATCGGGTTACTTCCAACCTGACGTCGCGATACACGGGATAGACACTGTCAAGGTAAGGCCTTCTGTCAATTGTAGTAGCTTTCTTATACTATAATTCTTACAAATAATTACGAACTTACAATGTATTTTGTCATATTTATCTCTAGCGTTTTAAACGGGTAGGTCTACGGGACCATTGTCAACCCGACAGGACACGGGTAAATTATTTACTGTGCGTTGATACCTTAATCGATTGTAAAACAATACGCGCAGCGGAGAAGAATATAGGACGCTTTAATCTGCGTGAACTCAAGATTGGACTGTGTTTGTCGGGTTGTTATGGAGCAAATTGTTATAATACACAGAGGATATTTGAAATTTCTCGTCGAATACCATGTATATCTCATCGAGTGAAGTAGAAATGTAGAGTGAGGTAGAAAAGTAAGTATTTCACGAGTGGCGTAGCCACGAGTGAAATATATTAACTTTTCTACCTCACGAGATGAGATAAACATGGTATTTGTCAAGGGAAAACAGATATTCTATTTATTATATCATTATTTCTGTGTTTTACGTTCAGTTGGAGTATTTTAAAATGTAATTCATACTGTAGACCAAGGACGCTTATACAAAGAGCATTCGTCATGCCTTATAAATACAGCATGTGAATAGACGGTGTCGGCCCGGTAAAACGTAAATTCAATTTTAGGTAGAACCGGGACTGCAAGTTTGGTGTAGTATGGCCGGGAAAGCGTAAATATGGGCTCTGTTCAAGAGAGGTTTAAAAGTAATGAGCGATTACTTTTAAACCTCTCTTGAACGCGATTGCTCAATGTAGCGCTCAACTTCCAAACGCAAGGCATAACTCTTGCCAGTTTGCATTACTGGCTGATTTAAACCATGCGGTATTTCCCTCGCTTTGTTGCGTCAAGACAGTGAATCTCTGAACCAGAAATGCAAAGCGGGCCTGGATTTCGAAACACAGATTTTGTAAGGAAATGCTGCAAGGCCTAAATTAGTCATTAATGGAGACTGGCAAGAGTTATGCCTTGCATTGGAAAGTTGTGTAGCGCTACGTAGCAAAGCGAGCAAACTTCGAGGAATCGCACCGTGTCGACCAGGAGAGAATGCGCTACATTTAGCGCTTAATGAGCGATTATAAGCGCTCGCTGTTATGGAACGGAACCCTCATCCCTGCTATGAAAACACGGGATTACCGTAAATGACTTAAGCGCGCCTTTCTTTCTGGTTACTCCTTTCTACACCACGGATACGCATTTAAAACAAATGAAAACACAAACGATACTTCATACAGACAGATTGTTTATTAACGTCTCACAATATGTACATAAAATGAATGATTAAATAAAACTAGTACAATATTGATAATAAAAGAACATATGCCACTCCAATGGAGTTATGAGAGACGATTAAAATATATTACATGACAATAAAAGAAACATACGAGCGTACAATGTTATTTAACCATAATTGTGAATAAAAAGACATGGCTATGTAAATACAGTATACAGTAGTATAAGCAATATTAAATTAAACAAGAACTATTTATATAATATTTTCTGGCGTTTTACAAGTATATTAAAGCAGTTTTTGGCACATATTTTAATAAGATCTTCAGAGCTTAATAGGAGTGATAACTTCTCAGTTTCCGAAAAGATAGTAAAACGAGGTATAAAACACTTTGCTGCTGTTAAAATTTGTTCTCGTATGTCGTTGTAAAGTGGACACTCGAGTAAAACATGGGCCATGTTCAAGAGAGGTTTAAAAGTAATCGCTCAATGAGCGATTCATTTTAAATCGCTCAATGAGCGATTCATTTTAAACCTCTCTTAATTGAACCCGATTGCTCAATGTAGCGCTACGTAGCAAGGCGAGCAAACTTCGAGGAATCGCATCGTGTCGTTCAGGAGAGAATGCGCTACATTGAGCGCAACATTGACCGCTACCTTGAGCGCTACCTTGAGCGATCAATGAGCGATTATAAGCGCTCGTTGTTATGGAACGGAGGCCTGGTGTTCCGACTCTATTCTGTTTGGGCAATGGAAACATCTTCTATCTTTTACATCAATCCCTTGTAGCGGCCGGTTTCAATTTGTTGTTTTGATATTGTATACTAAGCCCCCCTTATCCTTATCCATCAGATTGACCAAATTACTGTTTCGATTGTTGGATAGCAAAGTATCTAATTCAATTAACCATGTTAAATCTGATTGATCAGTGAACGGCGCACTGAGGCGAGGACATCTGTCCAGCCAGTAAGCTATCAGGTAGATCATGTTTCACGTCAAGTGCGAAATCAGCTCTTCTGTATGGAACGGCTTGTAATCTGTGTAAACTAAATAAGTGAGCAACACGTGTCCTGTAGGGCGGTAGTATATGATCCTTCCCGGGTCTGGGAACCGACACACTGGTATCCTTGTAATACGGGAGTGAGTACCGGGTAGTTACCAGTAGCGACGCAAGGGCACAGGAAACGGTAGGTACATGTTGATACATACTACATCCATAACGTGGGTCAACAAATTGAAACAGGTATGAAACAGGTGCCCGCCCATTATAATACACAAGTTTGATACACAGTTTTACATGAAAAATACGAAAAGCCCTTGAATAGATGGATTTTCAATTGATTTATTTAAGTACTTTTGAGAGAACTTAAGATGTGGGTTCTCAGATTCATTAAATATGTCTATAGAATAAATGTGATGTCTCTTACCATGACGAGATGAGTGATCACCTAAAGTATATCTAAAGCTAACAACAGAACTCAATTGAAGAACCGGCTAAATACCTTAGACTATTTTATCACGACAATTAGACAGGATTTATACAATTTATACCAGGCAGAACGCTGAGCGAAATATCCAAGCTGTCGGTGCAACCAAGTTAGTAGGTTTACTGTTACCGCCGTATGGACGCATTTTCACATATGTATATTTTACTACCGTAAGCAAATGTTTCACTACCATAAGCAAATTTGCACCTAGTCAGGGGCAGGTGCAAATGTTTACTATACCGTGAGTAAATATGGTATTTTCACTTTTCTAGTAAAAGTTCGTCGTATACAGACATAGTGACTTCACACAGGTTGAGAAAATATATGAGAGAACTTTAGAAACTCTTAATACTGTCTTTCAAATTCTCTATATTGGATAATCTCCTTCTTGCACGCGATGACCTTCAAAATCTATCTGACTATCCGATTTTCATTATATAATTAGGGCGATATAGTCAAAACAATGTTGACAAATATAAAGTAATGTCATTTATTTAGTTTACATCTAATAAATATTAATTGGCATGTTTTAGGAATTCTCTATTCATATATTATAAGAGCTGGAAGCCCATTTGCTTAGGAAGAAATTAAATTCATATGGACGCAAAGTAAATTTACTTTTACTCACGTGTGTATATTACTACCATACGCAATATTGCATATGTGCAAAGTTCGCCGTATAAACAGGGCTTATGAAACCGATTCTACTAAAATTATAAACTTCGCTTATTTACAAAATTGAACTGTACAAATGGCATAACTGCAGTATTATCCAGCCCATGCACATGATCACGCATTATTCTTCCACGTGTTCCTGAATACACGTTTTATGTTTGGAGGCGAGTGAAGTGGCCGCAATCTTGATATGTTTTACGATGTCCTAAATCATATACGACAGGTCAATCGGGGTCCTAAATGTTGAGCTCTTTACGACGCAATGTACATTTAATTTAGGAGGTCTTTGTGAAACGGGTAAAATAGACAGACAGACAGATATTTTATTAAAGTCTCGCCTCGCGATGGTCGTGTGGTAAGCTGTTGGTACAGTCGATGCTGGCGATAGTTGCCTTGCTCCGAGGTTGTGGGTTCGAATCCCGCATGGGACTCGACCCGAAAAAATACAAGAATTTGTACTTTTGAAGATAGTGTTATCCCAAATATAAACATGTTATGGTCATGGTTTGGTTATAATTTTGAGGTTTGAAAAATAAATTTTGGATAAGGTGTACTTATATGGATTTTGATTATATTTTATATGTTATTTGATTCATGGAAAAGGACCCTAAAAGAATATAGATATGCACATGTAAATCCTCTATAGCCCTGTTTATACGGCGAGTGTTTGCATATGAGTAAAGCATTACACATATGCAAATTTGCTCATATGAGCAAACTTCGCCGTATGGACGCATTTGCACATATGTATATTTTACTACCGTAAGCAAATTTTTCACTACCGTAAGGAAATTTGCACCTAGTCAGGGGCAGGTGCAAATGTTTACTACCGTGAATAAATATGGTATTTTCACTTTTCTAGTAAAAGTTCGTCGTATACAGACAAAGTGACTTCACACAAATTGAGAAAATATATTAGATAACTTTAGAAACTCTTAATATTATTTTTCAAATTCTATATATATAATCGCCTTCTTGTACGCGATGACCTTCGAAATCCATCTGACTATCCGATTTTCATTAAATAATTAGGGCGAAATAGTCAAAACAATGTTGATAGATATAAATTAATGTCATTTATTTAGTTTACATCTAATAAATATTAATTGGCATGTTTTTGGAATTCTCTATACATATATTAAAATAGTTGGAAGCCCATTTGCATAGGTAGAAATTAAACACATATGAACGCATATAGCAAATTTACTTTTACTCACGTGTGTATATTACTACCATGAGCAATATTGCATATGTGCAAAGTTCGCCGTATAAACAGGGCTTATGTCAACTCCTTGTATGTAGACTTAATGACTGGCTCCTACCAATATTTCGAGAATTTTTTCATGATGACAAACTGCTATCTAACAGTCTAATACATTCTACCTGCCTTAGATGGTACACGTTGTTTCAAGATGAAGATTTTAAATGGCACTTGATTTTTAGTGTCCTTAGAAAAGCATGGAATGCATGAAATCATTTATACAAAACAAATGAATAATGTTGATAATAACAGATGTACATTTTGTTATGATGCTGATGAAAATACATACCATATATATTGAGAATGTTATAGAAAGATAACGTTTTCGGAATAAACTATAAGATTGGATAAATTAAAACAATTTGAAGTTGCAATTTGACAATCTTTCTTGTTTTGTTTGGTACTTTAAAGGCGTTGTAGCACGATTTTCTTACTGAAATAAACTGCTCTCGCAAATATATGAATAAGTATTACCAATGGCTAAAATACTTCATAATCAATAAAAAGAGTTCTAAAACTAATGGTAATGGTTTGGATAAGTAATGCGAGTCCATGTCCAATAGAGCAGCCATTTTAATGTGTTCACATTAAAATGGCAGCTCGAGAGTAGTTCAAGTGATATGACTGATGTAGCGATTCCTAAACACTCAGAGTAGAGTTTTAAATATGGTACAATGATGGAATGGTCAATCATCTTGCTGTCTGAACTCTCAAAATCTCACGAGACTTACTATATACCTCTCAAACTGAAAAGGTCCACACCACTGTCGCTATACTTCTCACCATTTTCATCGAATATACGGATAGCCGTTTTCTACGGATACGGCTTATCTGGTCGTGTAATGAGATGTTTTACTCATTAACGTACCAATATATTTGATAAAATTTAATAATAAAAGGGCAAATTTGAGAAAACATAACATGCAAAAAACGTTATATATCGCCTTCAAGGACTGAGCCTCTCTCTTTAATCACCTACTCTTTTCGGCTACAACACACATTTATATTTGCCTACTGAAAAAAGTATATTAAAAAATAAGAACCATTTGTTAAAGGACCGTCGAAAAATTCATATCATTAGAAATTATGATTTTTATACTTTGGATAAAAAAATGGTTTCCTTTATTCGCAATCTTTGAACCCTATTGATTTTTAAATGTGAATTATTTATATGCAGATGTATCTATTACAACTCTGTTTATTATGTAAATGAAGTTTATGAAAATAAACTAATAAAACAATAATATACAGACCCATTCATATGTATCCAAGTGTATGTGAAATAATGATCGCAGACCGAGTGAATATCTGTGATAACCTATCGAGCGGTACCCGAGATGGTTATCACAGATATTCACCCGTGAGTTCGTAGTTGATGTGCTAAGGCTAGTCACTATTTTGACATTGATATCGCTCGATATGCATTTAACAATACTGCAATGCGATTTCTTAGATAAGGTGGACACTGTTTGTCTTTATTCATTCTAGCAATTGATTTATTAGTCTAGTGTTTAAGGGAAGAAAATGTTCCGAAATACAATATGTGTATAATCAGTCATTCGTGAATGCCGTTGCTAGCGTTCGTAAACCCTCTTCCTTTTGAATGATTATTGATTATTGAGCCACGGCCCCCGCTTGACTACGTCAATATTTATATGCCTCCAAAAGATGACTTTGCGAGAATTTACACACGTTCGTTCTTGTTGCTTTATTGGTTCTGTACTGTTATGTACATCCAGACGGTGAAAGACATATTCGCATGGTAACGCCATTTCCACATACTTGCATGTTAATTTAGTCAAGGATAAATCATTTTCATAAAATAAGTTCTGCTTGGATAAATGTTAAATGTTTCATCTTGATTTGAAATTATATCAGCTTGAATTACACACTTTAGATTAAATTTTCTTACGACAAGTAAAGTTATGTCAGCTGATTTACCTGCATGTGTACATCAAATATAAACGTTACCCATATCCCGCCATGTTAATCATGTTCACAGCGTTGATCTAAACACTGCCATCCCCTAGATAAACAACAGAAAATTAAACATAAACATGAGGTTGTAACCAAGATGATTCCTCACAAACTTGATAAATGTGAAAGGATAGGAAAAAATCATATCTATGAAAATTTCTTATCCTTGAGTTACATAACATGTGCACATACTTTTGTCCACTGTATGTACGTCATTTATTGAAATTCCAAATGCATAATATTCCGATGAACAGATGTTTTAAACATTTTTATAGATTGATGATGTGTTAACCCCTTTACTCCTACTACTATGTATTGTACATGAAGCTCGTTCAAAAAAGGGGGTTAACCCATTTACTCCTACTACTATGTATTGTACACGATGCGCGTTTAAAAAAAGCGGGTTAACCCATTTACTCCTACTACTATGTATTGTACATGAAGCGCGTTAAGAAAAAACGGGTTAACCCATTTACTCCTACTACTATGTATTGTACATGAAGCGCGTTAAGAAAAGCGGGTTAACCCATTTACTCCTACTACTATGTATTGTACATGAAGCGCGTTAAGAAAAAGCGGGTTAACCCATTTACTCCTACTACTATGTATTGTACATGAAGCGCGTTAAGAAAAAGCGGGTTAACCCATTTACTCCTACTACTATGTATTGTACATGCAGCGCGTTAAGAAAAAGCGGGTTAACCCATTTACTCCTACTACTATGTATTGTACATGAAGCGCGTTAAGAAAAAACGGGTTAACCCATTTACTCCTACTACTATGTATTGTACATGAAGCGCGTTAAGAAAAGCGGGTTAACCCATTTACTCCTACTACTATGTATTGTACATGAAGCGCGTTAAGAAAAAGCGGGTTAACCCATTTACTCCTACTACTATGTATTGTACATGAAGCGCGTTAAGAAAAAGCGGGTTAACCCATTTACTCCTACTACTATGTATTGTACATGCAGCGCGTTAAGAAAAAGCGGGTTAACCCATTTACTCCTACTACTATGTATTGTACATGAAGCGCGTTAAGAAAAAACGGGTTAACCCATTTACTCCTACTACTATGTATTGTACATGAAGCGCGTTAAGAAAAGCGGGTTAACCCATTTACTCCTACTACTATGTATTGTACATGAAGCGCGTTAAGAAAAAGCGGGTTAACCCATTTACTCCTACTACTATGTATTGTACATGAAGCGCGTTAAAAAAAAGCGGGTTAACCCATTTACTCATACTACTATGTATTGTACATGAAGCGCGTTTAGAAAAAACGGGTTTACCCATTTACTCCTACTACTATGTATTGTACATGAAGCGCATTAAGAAAAGCGGGTTAATCCATTTACTCATACTGCTATGTATTGTACATGAAGCGCATTTAGAAAAAACGGGTTAACCCATTTACTCCTACTACTATGTATTGTACATGAAGCGCATAGAAAAAACGGTTTAACCCATTTACTCCTACTACTATGTATTGTACATGAAGCGCGTTAAGAAAAGCGGGTTAACCCATTTACTCATACTACTATGTATTGTACATGAAGCGCGTTAAGAAAAGTGGGTTAACCCATTTACTCATACTACTATGTATTGTACATGAAGCGCGTTAAGAAAAGCGGGTTAACCCATTTACTCATACTACTATGTATTGTACATGAAGCGCGTTAAGAAAAGCGGGTTAATCCATTTACTCCTACAACTATGTATTGTACATGAAGCGCGTTAAGAAAAGCGGGTTAATCCATTTACTCATACTACTATGTATTGTACATGAAGCGCGTTAAGAAAAAACGGGTTAACCCATTTACTCCTACTACTATGTATTATACATGAAGCGCGTTAAGAAAAAGCGGGTTAACCCATTTACTCCTACTACTATGTATTGTACATGAAGCGCATTAAGAAAAGCGGGTTAATCCATTTACTCATACTGCTATGTATTGTACATGAAGCGCATTAAGAAAAAACGGGTTAACCCATTTACTCCTACTACTATGTATTGTACATGAAGCGCATAGAAAAAACAGGTTAACCCATTTACTCCTACTACTATGTATTGTACATGAAGCGCGTTAAGAAAAGCGGGTTAACCCATTTACTCATACTACTATGTATTGTACATGAAGCGCGTTAAGAAAAGTGGGTTAACCCATTTACTCATACTACTATGTATTGTACATGAAGCGCGTTAAGAAAAGCGGGTTAACCCATTTACTCATACTACTATGTATTGTACATGAAGCGCGTTAAGAAAAGCGGGTTAATCCATTTACTCCTACAACTATGTATTGTACATGAAGCGCGTTAAGAAAAGCGGGTTAATCCATTTACTCATACTACTATGAATTGTACATGAAGCGCGTTAAGATAAAGCGGGTTAACCCATTTACTCCTACTACTATGTATTGTACATGAAGCGCGTTAAGAAAAGCGGGTTAATCCATTTACTCATACTACTATGTATTGTACATGAAGCGCGTTAAGATAAAGCGGGTTAACCCATTAACTCATACTACTATGTATTGTACATGAAGCGCGTTAAGAAAAGCGGGTTAACCCATTTACTCATACTACTATGTATTGTACATGAAGCGCGTTAAGAAAAGCGGGTTAATCCATTTACTCCTACAACTATGTATTGTACATGAAGCGCGTTAAGAAAAGCGGGTTAATCCATTTACTCATACTACTATGTATTGTACATGAAGCGCGTTAAGAAAAAACGGGTTAACCCATTTACTCCTACTACTATGTATTGTACATGAAGCGCGTTAAGAAAAGCGGGTTAACCCATTTACTCATACTACTATGTATTGTACACGAAGCGCTTTAACCCATTTACTCATACTACTATGTATTGTAGATGAAGCGCGTTAACCCATTTACTCCTACTTCTATGTATTGTACATGAAGCGTGTTAACCCATTTACTCCTACTACTATGTATTATACATGAAGCGCATTAAGAAAAGCGGGTTAACCCATTTACTCATACTACTATGTATTGTACATGAAGCGCATTAACCCATTTACTCATACTACTATGTATTGTACACGAAGCGCGTTAACCCATTTACTCATACTACTATGTATTGTAGATGAAGCGGGTTAACCCATTTACTCCTACTACTATGTATTGTACATGAAGCATGTTAAGAAAAGCGGGTTAACCCATTTACTCATACTACTATGTATTGTACATGAAGCGCATTAACCCATTTACTCCTACTACTATGTATTGTACACGAAGCGCGTTGACCCATTTACTCATACTACTATGTATTGTAGATGAAGCGGGTTAACCCATTTACTCATACTACTATGTATTGTACATGAAGCGCGTTAACCCATTTACTCCTACTTCTATGTATTGTACACGAAGCGCGTTAAAAAAAGCGGGTTAACCCATTTACTCCTACTACTATGTATTGTACATGAAGCGCGTTAAGAAAAAACGGGTTAACCCATTTACTCCTACTACTATGTATTGTACATGAAGCGCGTTAAGAAAAGCGGGTTAACCCATTTACTCCTACTACTATGTATTGTACATGAAGCGCGTTAAGAAAAAGCGGGTTAACCCATTTACTCCTACTACTATGTATTGTACATGAAGCGCGTTAAGAAAAAGCGGGTTAACCCATTTACTCCTACTACTATGTATTGTACATGAAGCGCGTTAAGAAAATGCGCGTTAACCCATTTACTCCTACTTCTATGTATTGTACATGAAGCGTGTTAACCCATTTACTCCTACTACTATGTATTGTACATGAAGCGCGTTAAGAAAAGCGGGTTAACCCATTTACTCATACTACTATGTATTGTACATGAAGCGCATTAACCCATTTACTCATACTACTATGTATTGTACACGAAGCGCGTTAACCCATTTACTCATACTACTATGTATTGTAGATGAAGCGGGTTAACCCATTTACTCATACTACTATGTATTGTACATGAAGCGCGTTTAGAAAAAACGGGTTTACCCATTTTCTCCTACTACTATGTATTGTACATGAAGCGCATTAAGAAAAGCGGGTTAATCCATTTACTCATACTGCTATGTATTGTACATGAAGCGCATTAAGAAAAAACGGGTTAACCCATTTACTCCTACTACTATGTATTGTACATGAAGCGCATAGAAAAAACGGTTTAACCCATTTACTCCTACTACTATGTATTGTACATGAAGCGCGTTAAGAAAAGCGGGTTAACCCATTTACTCATACTACTATGTATTGTACATGAAGCGCGTTAAGAAAAGTGGGTTAACCCATTTACTCATACTACTATGTATTGTACATGAAGCGCATAGAAAAAACGGTTTAACCCATTTACTCCTACTACTATGTATTGTACATGAAGCGCGTTAAGAAAAGCGGGTTAACCCATTTACTCATACTACTATGTATTGTACATGAAGCGCGTTAAGAAAAGTGGGTTAACCCATTTACTCATACTACTATGTATTGTACATGAAGCGCGTTAAGAAAAGCGGGTTAACCCATTTACTCATACTACTATGTATTGTACATGAAGCGCGTTAAGAAAAGCGGGTTAATCCATTTACTCCTACAACTATGT
Organism: Gibbula magus; assembly: GCA_936450465.1. Lineage (NCBI taxonomy): Eukaryota > Metazoa > Mollusca > Gastropoda > Trochida > Trochidae > Gibbula > Gibbula magus. The sequence continues at coordinate 19,539,750 of OW388299.1, read as the reverse complement.
ATTGTACATGAAGCGCGTTAAGAAAAGTGGGTTAATCCATTTACTCATACTACTATGTATTGTACATGAAGCGCGTTAAGAAAAAACGGGTTAACCCATTTACTCCTACTACTATGTATTATACATGAAGCGCGTTAAGAAAAAGCGGGTTAACCCATTTACTCCTACTACTATGTATTGTACATGAAGCGCATTAAGAAAAGCGGGTTAATCCATTTACTCATACTGCTATGTATTGTACATGAAGCGCATTAAGAAAAAACGGGTTAACCCATTTACTCCTACTACTATGTATTGTACATGAAGCGCATAGAAAAAACAGGTTAACCCATTTACTCCTACTACTATGTATTGTACATGAAGCGCGTTAAGAAAAGCGGGTTAACCCATTTACTCATACTACTATGTATTGTACATGAAGCGCGTTAAGAAAAGTGGGTTAACCCATTTACTCATACTACTATGTATTGTACATGAAGCGCGTTAAGAAAAGCGGGTTAACCCATTTACTCATACTACTATGTATTGTACATGAAGCACGTTAAGAAAAGCGGGTTAATCCATTTACTCCTACAACTATGTATTGTACATGAAGCGCGTTAAGAAAAGCGGGTTAATCCATTTACTCATACTACTATGTATTGTACATGAAGCGCGTTAAGATAAAGCGGGTTAACCCATTTACTCCTACTACTATGTATTGTACATGAAGCGCGTTAAGAAAAGCGGGTTAATCCATTTACTCATACTACTATGTATTGTACATGAAGCGCGTTAAGATAAAGCGGGTTAACCCATTTACTCATACTACTATGTATTGTACATGAAGCGCGTTAAGAAAAGCGGGTTAACCCATTTACTCATACTACTATGTATTGTACATGAAGCGCGTTAAGAAAAGCGGGTTAATCCATTTACTCCTACAACTATGTATTGTACATGAAGCGAGTTAAGAAAAGCGGGTTAATCCATTTACTCATATTACTATGTATTGTACATGAAGCGCGTTAAGAAAAAACGGGTTAACCCATTTACTCCTACTACTATGTATTGTACATGAAGCGCGTTAAGAAAAGCGGGTTAACCCATTTACTCATACTACTATGTATTGTACACGAAGCGCTTTAACCCATTTACTCATACTACTATGTATTGTAGATGAAGCGCGTTAACCCATTTACTCCTACTTCTATGTATTGTACATGAAGCGTGTTAACCCATTTACTCCTACTACTATGTATTGTACATGAAGCGCGTTAAGAAAAGCGGGTTAACCCATTTACTCATACTACTATGTATTGTACATGAAGCGCATTAACCCATTTACTCATACTACTATGTATTGTACACGAAGCGCGTTAACCCATTTACTCATACTACTATGTATTGTAGATGAAGCGGGTTAACCCATTTACTCCTACTACTATGTATTGTACATGAAGCATGTTAAGAAAAGCGGGTTAACCCATTTACTCATACTACTATGTATTGTACATGAAGCGCATTAACCCATTTACTCCTACTACTATCTATTGTACACGAAGCGCGTTGACCCATTTACTCATACTACTATGTATTGTAGATGAAGCGGGTTAACCCATTTACTCATACTACTATGTATTGTACATGAAGCGCGTTAACCCATTTACTCCTACTTCTATGTATTGTACACGAAGCGCGTTAAAAAAAGCGCGTTAACCCATTTACTCATACTACTATGTATTGTAGATGAAGCGCGTTAACCCATTTACTCCTACTTTTATGTATTGTACACGAAGTGCTTTAACCCATTTACTCATACTACTATGTATTGTAGATGAAGCGGGTTAACCCATTTACTCCTACTACTATGTATTGTACATGAAGCATGTTAAGAAAAGCGGGTTAACCCATTTACTCATACTACTATGTATTGTACATGAAGCGCATTAACCCATTTACTCCTACTACTATGTATTGTACACGAAGCGCGTTGACCCATTTACTCATACTACTATGTATTGTAGATGAAGCGGGTTAACCCATTTACTCATACTACTATGTATTGTACATGAAGCGCGTTAACCCATTTACTCCTACTTCTATGTATTGTACACGAAGCGCGTTAAAAAAAGCGGGTTAACCCATTTACTCCTACTACTATGTATTGTAAATGAAGCGCGTTAAGAAAAAACGGGTTAACCCATTTACTCCTACTACTATGTATTGTACATGAAGCGCGTTAAGAAAAGCGGGTTAACCCATTTACTCCTACTACTATGTATTGTACATGAAGCGCGTTAAGAAAAAGCGGGTTAACCCATTTACTCCTACTACTATGTATTGTACATGAAGCGTGTTAAGAAAAAGCGGGTTAACCCATTTACTCCTACTACTATGTATTGTACATGAAGCGCGTTAAGAAAAAGCGCGTTAACCCATTTACTCCTACTTCTATGTATTGTACATGAAGCGTGTTAACCCATTTACTCCTACTACTATGTATTGTACATGAAGCGCGTTAAGAAAAGCGGGTTAACCCATTTACTCATACTACTATGTATTGTACATGAAGCGCATTAACCCATTTACTCATACTACTATGTATTGTACACGAAGCGCGTTAACCCATTTACTCATACTACTATGTATTGTAGATGAAGCGGGTTAACCCATTTACTCATACTACTATGTATTGTACATGAAGCGCGTTTAGAAAAAACGGGTTTACCCATTTACTCCTACTACTATGTATTGTACATGAAGCGCATTAAGAAAAGCGGGTTAATCCATTTACTCATACTGCTATGTATTGTACATGAAGCACATTAAGAAAAAACGGGTTAACCCATTTACTCCTACTACTATGTATTGTACATGAAGCGCATAGAAAAAACGGTTTAACCCATTTACTCCTACTACTATGTATTGTACATGAAGCGCGTTAAGAAAAGCGGGTTAACCCATTTACTCATACTACTATGTATTGTACATGAAGCGCGTTAAGAAAAGTGGGTTAACCCATTTACTCATACTACTATGTATTGTACATGAAGCGCGTTAAGAAAAGCGGGTTAACCCATTTACTCATACTACTATGTATTGTACATGAAGCGCGTTAAGAAAAGCGGGTTAATCCATTTACTCCTACAACTATGTATTGTACATGAAGCGCGTTAAGAAAAGCGGGTTAATCCATTTACTCATACTACTATGTATTGTACATGAAGCGCGTTAAGAAAAAACGGGTTAACCCATTTACTCCTACTACTATGTATTGTACATGAAGCGCGTTAAGAAAAAGCGGGTTAACCCATTTACTCCTACTACTATGTATTGTACATGAAGCGCATTAAGAAAAGCGGGTTAATCCATTTACTCATACTGCTATGTATTGTACATGAAGCGCATTAAGAAAAAACGGGTTAACCCATTTACTCCTACTACTATGTATTGTACATGAAGCGCATAGAAAAAACAGGTTAACCCATTTACTCCTACTACTATGTATTGTACATGAAGCGCGTTAAGAAAAGCGGGTTAACCCATTTACTCATACTACTATGTATTGTACATGAAGCGCGTTAAGAAAAGTGGGTTAACCCATTTACTCATACTACTATGTATTGTACATGAAGCGCGTTAAGAAAAGCGGGTTAACCCATTTACTCATACTACTATGTATTGTACATGAAGCGCGTTAAGAAAAGCGGGTTAATCCATTTACTCCTACAACTATGTATTGTACATGAAGCGCGTTAAGAAAAGCGGGTTAATCCATTTACTCATACTACTATGTATTGTACATGAAGCGCGTTAAGATAAAGCGGGTTAACCCATTTACTCCTACTACTAGGTATTGTACATGAAGCGCGTTAAGAAAAGAGGGTTAACTCATTTACTCATACTACTATGTATTGAACATGAAGCGCGTTAAGAAAAAGCGGGTTAACCCATTTACTCCTACTACTATGTATTGTACATGAAGCGTGTTCAGAAAAGCGGGTTAACCCATTTACTCATACTACTATGTATTGTACATGAAGCGCGTTAAGAAAAAGCGGGTTAACCCATTTACTCCTACTACTATGTATTGTACATGAAGCGCGTTAAGAAAAGCGGGTTAACCCATTTACTCATACTACTATGTATTGTACACGAAGCGCTTTAACCCATTTACTCATACTACTATGTATTGTAGATGAAGCGCGTTAACCCATTTACTCCTACTTCTATGTATTGTACATGAAGCGTGTTAACCCATTTACTCCTACTACTATGTATTGTACATGAAGCGCGTTAAGAAAAGCGGGTTAACCCATTTACTCATACTACTATGTATTGTACATGAAGCGCATTAACCCATTTACTCATACTACTATGTATTGTACACGAAGCGCGTTAACCCATTTACTCATACTACTATGTATTGTAGATGAAGCGGGTTAACCCATTTACTCCTACTACTATGTATTGTACATGAAGCATGTTAAGAAAAGCGGGTTAACCCATTTACTCATACTACTATGTATTGTACATGAAGCGCATTAACCCATTTACTCCTACTACTATGTATTGTACACGAAGCGCGTTGACCCATTTACTCATACTACTATGTATTGTAGATGAAGCGGGTTAACCCATTTACTCATACTACTATGTATTGTACATGAAGCGCGTTAACCCATTTACTCCTACTTCTATGTATTGTACACGAAGCGCGTTAAAAAAAGCGCGTTAACCCATTTACTCATACTACTATGTATTGTAGATGAAGCGCGTTAACCCATTTACTCCTACTTTTATGTATTGTACACGAAGTGCTTTAACCCATTTACTCCTACTACTATGTTTTGTACATGAAGCGCGTTAACCCCTTTACTCCTACTACTATGTATTGTACATGAAGTGCGTTAACCCCTTTACTCCTACTACTATGTATCGTACATGAAGCGCGTTAACTCATTTACTCCTACTTCTATTCCACCTGATGAAGGAGTGAGTATGTACTCCGAAACGTCGTGTATTTTCACATTAAAGAAGTTGTTATCCAGAAAATCTTCATGTTCTCCTACTTCTATGTATTGTACATGAAGCCTGGTAGTTGTAGTTGTAGCAGCAGTAGTAGTTTTTTTGTCATTTGGTGATCATTTTATTGAATGTTTCTTAAAAAGTCAACGTTATTGGTTGTTAAACAGTCATGTTTATAAAATTAATCTAGTAAACAGGTGAACATCGAACATTGGCGCGAAACCTACACAACACATAACCCGATAAAAGCCATGTTTATACTTGTTCCAACGGTTTAGTCTCTGAACGCCGGCAGTTTTTGTCAGGTTGGCAAAAGCAACGAAGCGTGTGAAGTGATATACAATAGGGGAATATGGGGGATCTTCTAACTTCGGGTGAGCTAAATTCAGCAACTGGAGTTATCTGAAGTTAGCTAGAGCTCAAATCGGAAATTTATAACGTTGTTTGCAGTGAACGGAAGAGGGTGGCGTTCACGGAACATTAGAAGAAACGGGGAGAAGAATTAACATATCATATATTACCAAAAAGCACATACAACCCGAATTACAAAATACAGTTGAAGGAATTAGACTTCCAAATTGTTGAAAGTTATATAATAGCAAGGCACAAGCAAGATAAAAGATAAGAAACAAAAATTAAGAAAAGTCAGAAAATCTCTGAGATTTATAGATAAACATTATCATAAACATGCTGATAATTAAGGAAGACCAAATCAGACATCACATATAAAAAATAGTTCATTTGTAATATTTACATCAGACATATTCGAAGGACATATGCTAATTAGCAAGACCCTGAAGAGTCAAATGGCTAGATGTTTGAAATCACTCGGTCGACAAGGCCGCTGAAAGATGAGTTTTCATTGGTTAAGAAGCAGGGATACGGTATGGGGTGCCCCTTTGCCCCGCTAGGGAATTTTGCAGGAGCACAGAACATAGGTTAGGATCGGAAAACTGAAGGGAGTAACCTTCATTCTTAGATCTATTCTTTGAAAAAAGTACCGTTCTACAGTGTGTAAACAACATATCCCAACTCTTGTGTAAGCATTTATTTTTAGCTTAGCCTTGATAATACTCAGATGTGTGAACTTCGCACTGTATTATAATTACAGTTGATGTGCCAAGACTAGTCACTATGTATGTTATGATTAGGGCAGATAACGTACACAAGGCAGCCCGACTCTTCACTTGACATTCATTCAACAATACTGCAGTGTGCTTTCTTAGATAAGGTGCACATTTTTTGTCTTTATTCATTCTAGAGATTGATTTAGTAGTCTAGTTTTTGTGAGGGAAGAAAATGTACCGAAATGCCAATGACCCATATATGAATGATCATTTATTCACGAACACCTTTGTAAGCGGTAGGTTACCGTGCTGGTTTCAATCGATGATTATTGATGATTATTGATGGCGTTCGTGTTGGGTAGTTGTTTCTTTACGGTTGTGGGCATACGTACGTTATATGGTCCTGAACGTGTCACAACGTGTTTATTGATTTCATCAGTTCGTCAGCTTCAATACTGCTCATCAATTATTCATGATATATGACGCAAGACTACCTAGTTATACTGAGTGTATGTTATAGTTATTTTGGGGAAATGATTTTATTCTACACTGGTGAGTATGTGGAATCAAGGATTTAGATACCTCTATCTAAATCCTTGGTTGAACGTACTTGCGTTTGAGCTCCTGGTGAGTATTGGAATCAAGGATTTAGATAACTCTATCTAAATCCTTGGCTCCTGGTGAGTATGTGGAATCAATGATTTAGATAACTCTATCTAAATCCTTGGTTGAATGTACTTACATGCGTTTCAGCTCCTGGTGAGTATGTGGAATCAATGATTTAGATAACTCTATCTTAATCCTTGGTTGAATGTACTTACATGCGTTTCAGCTCCTGGTGAGTATGTGGAATCAATGATTTAGATAACTCTATCTAAATCCTTGGCTCCTTGTGAGAATGTGGAATCAAGGATTTAGATAACTCTATCTAAATCCTTGGTTGAATGTACTTGCGTTTCAGCTCCTGGTGAGTATGTGGAATCAAGGATTTAGATAACTCTATCTAAATCCTTGGCTCCTTGTGAGTATTTGGAATCAAGGATTTAGATAACTCTATCTAAATCCTTGGCTCCTGGTGAGTATGTGGAATCAAGGATTTAGATAACTCTATCTAAATCCTTGGCTCCTTGTGAGTATGTGGAATCAAGGATTTAGATAACTCTATCTAAACCCTTGGCTCCTGGTGAGTATGTGGAATCAAGGATTTAGATAACTCTATCTAAATCCTTGGTTGAATGTACTTGCGTTTGAGCAACGGAGATCATGTTTTTTGTTTACTTCATGTGTTTTTCTGTTACTATTACATAGAATCATTTTTGCTTCTCTACATGAACTGCATTTTATACCATCAACATGTATGTTGGAACTCTAGAAATGTTGACCATATATTAGACTTTATAATGAAGAAATGATACTAAGGAAACTTAAAATACTGTCGTCAAATTGTCAGGGATTAAATAAGAAAGACAAAATAAGAAAAGATTAGGCGTAAAAGAAAAATTTAGATACCCGCTTTATCAAACCTAGAGTAAAACATCTAATAAGAATGGGGTTCATCAGAAACCAAGTTTTGTTATTTTACTAGTCAAACAAGAGGAGTGGCAATGTTATTCACGATGCATTTGAATTCAATATATTTGAGAGAAAAAAGACTTTGAAAACAGAAACTACTTTATAAATACTTAAACTTAATCACAAAGTAAGGCAATTTCTAAACGTTCACCAATTTTGGTATGAACACATAAGAGCTGAAATGCTTTTTTTCTATGCGTATTTGTACCTCTTTGCTTTCATCATAATGTGATGAAACTTTACAGTGTTAAAGATAAGATGTTGAAGTATAAGTACCGACGTTATTATTTTTATTTACATATATCCTTATGAAGTTATTGGCAGTAACAGTTGATGCTCTGTAGAAATTATTATATGTTCACGGTTCAGTGAACACGCCTCGCTGACTGGCCCAATGTCCACAATTCTTGCATATGAATTGGATGAGATATTCACGGCGTATTTATGGTCCCAAAACAGATGCATCTGTATTTTATGAAAGCATTTAGGATTAAACATCAGAAAGACAACTAATTTTTGGAGATTTTAACTACGTTCAAGATCAATAGAAACACACGTTGAACTATATATAAGCAAACCAATAATGAAAATGCAAGGCAAACAGTTCATGGCATGATTGATGAACTCAATCTAAATTTGTAGAATTATGGAGAGAATCACAACTGAAAATATACACATGGAGGAAATAAAACGGTTGAAACAAGGACGTCTAGATACTTTCACAACAAGTAGAAATCTGAAAAATAGGTCACCTCAATAAACATAACAGCCAACTATACATTGTATAGATGGGAGTAGGCCTACTGATTTCACTTGAAGTAGAATTTGCTAAACTGGAAAGGAACCGGGGCTTTTCGAAGATTTACAACAGTTTACTTAAGGATGTCCGCTCCTTCCTGTTGAACTTCAAAAATGAAATACGATTAAGTAAAGATTTTTTCTCTTCTTTATTTACTTCATGATATTCTACGTCATCTACATACTTTTAAAAAACAAATGAAATAAAGAAAATGTGACTTTAGAACCTCTAAAAAGTGCTTAAACAGCATAAATGGCCTAAATTTGACTAAAAATGGGGATTTTCAGGTACATTTTGTGTCAAAGCTTAAAAAAAATCACACTACCATATATATTTTTTCATCGATTTCGGTAGGGTAACATGAACTTTGTAACATATCAAAAAAGAAAAAAAAGTTTAATTCTAGAAATGTAGTATTTTAGCAGTTTTTTTTCTCATTTTCCCATAGACTCCCATGTTAAAACCCCACTATCTTACAGGCGTATTTTTTAATGCTGATTTTTCAATCATATACTTTGATCTTTTAAAAAATATAAGTTAGAAAAAAAGTTTAATTCTATAAATTTGAGGAGCGAACATCCTTAAGAGATAAACATAAACATTAATACGTAACGTTGGTTAAACAAGTCATTGGAGAAACAGTATAGAAGAACGTGACAGTAGATCCATAACAATGAAGGCGAAACACGGCTAAAAAAGATCCAGCTATTCCAGAATAACAGCTATTCTTTTAGATTCTGTGGTGCAGTATCAGCTTTTTTCAATATAATATTCTTCAAAAAGAAATAAAGAATACAAGAAGAAAGAGGAATATTTGAAACCACGTTAAAAGAGCTAGACTTTCACAAATGTTAGGATGTTGATAAGGAAGATAACATCCCACTTAGACCTCGCTGTCCCTTGCAACCATTCATAAAAGTGTCCTGTTCATGGTCGATATCAGGACTCTTTTTGGTTAAAGAGTCCTGATATCTGATTTTTATCTATTTTCATCCTATCTAACTATTTTTACAAGGTTAAATTACAAATTCAACGACAAAGACATCAACAATAAGCTAAATGTTTCATTGCAAGAACACGAATTTTAATGCTTCATTTACCAATAATACAGAAACAAATAAACATTGAATTTGGTAGATATTACGCTGGAAAGCAATGAAAGAACAAATAAACATTGGTTCTGATAAACCTTGATCCACAACATTCGCAAATTTAGTAAATGAATAAACTATTTGAAACATTATTTGTTTTAATCAATAATAGTAATACATATCAAATAAAGAAATTAGAAATTACCTGAATAGTGACAGTCCGAGCGAATATATTTCTATTAAGAATCCATGCATTTTCGAAATTTCGCTTTTCAACACAGAATGATGTACGTCCGATTCCTTCTAAACATCGCCTCGAAATGTACATATCGTGAAAATTACATGGGTTGCATTGTTTGCACGATAAACTATATGATTCAATTTGACACCCGAGAAGCATATGCATGTGCTAAAATCGCTCAAGCTGAACATCCACGATAGTACTATACGCACTTCATTCATAACCTGGTGAATGGGCAACATAAAGGTTTTGGAAATTTTCATAATTTTAAAACTTTTTTTTTCGTTTTAGTTCATTTGGAATAAGTGAGAACAGAACAGTTTCTCCGTCGAGTCCCGTCCTCGGCCAAGGCATCGGGGCCTCTCGAACAAACTGTCCGGGGTTCCGTTCCATAACAGCGAGCGCTTATAATCGCTTGTTTATTATATGATTGCAGGAAAAATACCGTTATCTATCAATGAAAATAAACCGTGTTATCAGTCACTAGTGAAAATAACAATGGAACGTGTTATCAGTCACTCGTATACACTGAGATATAATAATGCTCTTGTATATATTTTACTTATAATTTATGTATTAACATTTGTTAACTTCTTTGTACACTGCCCATAATGGGTGTTTTATGTACAATAAATATCTTGTATCTTGTATCTTGTATAACAATGACCTGACGTCATAAAACAATGCTCCGACGTCATGACACGTTCATTACGTCAATAACGTAAATGCAAGTCTATTTCGGTGAATATGCAAAGATTTGGTCATATAATAAATAGAAAATTTGTCTTTTCTTGACAAATACCATGTTTATCTCATCGAGTGAGGTAGAAAAGTTATATATTTTCACTCGTGGCTGCGCCACTCGTAAAAATATAACCTTTCTATCTCACTCGATGAGTTAAACATGGTATTAGTCAAGAAAAGACAAATATCCTCTAATTATTTTTATTGATAGATCCCGGTATTTCACCTGCAATCATATAATAAGATATCTTCATCAAATTATATCAAATTTTCATATAAGTATGTGAAGCTTTAGTCTTATTCAATTATTGTATTTATTATCTTATAAGATTTTACTTTCATTTAATTTGATACAAGTTTCATTTTACTAGTATATTATATTTTAATCTAATTAGATGAGAATGTTATCTAACTAGGTGATACTTTCAACGATGTAGACGATAGTTCATCTAATATAATTAGACAATGCACTGTTCAAAAGATTCGACTGGCTGAGATCTTCAGCACAGGCCAGATGAGGCTCGTGGAGTTCATCAAGTTTTACTTTTGTCTCGGACTTTCGAATTCAGATACCTTAACAACATACATGTAAAACATAATACCAAACATAACACGCACAAACCAAGTGTTCAGTACGCCTGACAAACAATACAGTTTCAACAGCCGAGCGTTTTAATCTTTCGTTCCACTTTGGGTGTGTTTTGTCTCTTAACACACAAAATAATAACAGAATTCGCAAGCCCTCAAAATGTGACAAATTTAATGTGCAATCATGTCGAAAACATGAGTATACTCACTGAATGAAAATGTCCTGTGCCATTCAAATTTAAAAAAACCGTAAATGTATAATGATCTCATAACATTTAACATTTTTGATAATTTTTATCAGTCTATTTTGACAGGGTATATGTGGCAGCATATTGTAAACAAGTTAAAGTGTATAATTCAAAAAAATCAGTCAGCATATTGGAAAACAAATTGATTATGTCCATAATCTATATTTTCATTTAACCTAACATATATTTCTAATGAGTCGATATTGACTGAGTAATGTGATGTGGCGACATATTGCGAAACATTTACACAGGCCAGTGAGTATCTCAACTCCCAATAAACAGAGCAACACGTACATCGCTTTAATATTTTTTTCAGAAAATATATATTACGCATCCTCTGTATAGTCTGTAGAATGTATTCTGCTTATTTAAATGGTACATAGAAAGACAGTCTGGACTATCTTAATACGAAAGTCCGAGACAAAATAAAACTTGACAACCCCCCACCCACCTCCAACCATCCCAATCCCCGTATTGACTGGAGACCTTTGTCTTACACTCAGACAATTATTTTATTGTGAAAATATCACCATTTTATGAAGTATTGAAAAGGAGCATATGAAAAGTGGGATTTTCAGAGGCTCCTTATCAATATTTTAATAGTCTCCTTATTTATTTTTAATAGTCTAAGTGTTAGACAATGGATACGAGGGGCGTTCAATAAAAGTTTCCCTGATTGACTTCCATTCTACTGAAAGAAACGAAACTTGGTACAGTTATTAGTCTTTCTCTACATAGGCACCACACAGTGTGATACATTTCTCCCATCGCTTGATGCAGCATTCTAGGTCTTTCTTGTAAAAGCATCAGATCTTCTGATATGTTCCGCAGACGACAGTTACATTCTTAATCTATGTTATGCATTCCTTAGTTGTATACGTTTTATTATTTATCATCTCTGTTGTTCGTGTATTTCAATATAGTCAGGCAGAATGGTGAAATGATTGTGCACTTTGGGTGAAAAGTACCAAACTTGGCACAAAGATAGCTTGTGGTATATACACAATTGTAAAACATAGAATATAACATATCACCCAGCCATACGGCTCGTCAGACACTATTAGTCCGACAGAATGGTGCAGAAAATCAAGGCAATTGTGCACTTTGGGTGAAAAGTACCAAACTTGGCACAAAGCTAGCTTAAGGTATTGTGATTAAATTTGGTCTGAGGGCCAAGTCAATTTCGATCCAAGATGGCCGCCAAATCCAAAATGGCCGCCACTTTTAAAACGTATCTGCTTTTACATGTTTCTGCATATCTAAATGTTCCATTCATGCTATTTTATTGTTATTCATGCTAGCTTAGAAACCCAGAAATACACGGATTGATACTGTATTGATTAATTCATTGTTGACGATGGTACAAATGATAAATAGAAGAAAAAAAACAAAATGGCAGCCAATTTTGTGATCTAATGTGATGTTTATTTTTGTGCGTTTCTACGTGTTTATATCATCACATTAGATTGTCAATCTTGCTCGTTGAGACTAGAAAAACCATGACTGACAATTTATTGGTAATCCTGTTGTTGGCAGTAGCAAAAGTAATCCAAAATGGCGGCCAATTTGTCACTGAAGGGCATCCTTCGATAACCTAGAGTTGAATTGTTTTCCTTAATCTTATTACGATTCATTTAGGTTGGTATTCTTAGCTTATGGTCTTCAAATAAATATAGTCCAATTAATTTCCTTCCAAGATGGCGGCCCAATTCATAATGGCCGCCCATGTCAACATGTATCTCTTTTGACATGTTTACACATATTTAAATGATTCAATAGCCCAATCTTATTAGTATTCTTGCTTGTTTTGAAGATAATAGTCTGTTCATATTTTTGTAGGCAGTTGACTAGGAAACGTATATAACTTTATTGTGAACCGACATATATCGTTTAGTTCAATTGTACATAATACACAGTACTAATACTACTACACAATATTTGAAAGTACACAATGTGAACTGGGCAGTGCTAAGATGCCATATTCACTTGTATCCTTCGATTCTCCAGGTAATATTATTCTTTCACCTTATTGTCATTATTTTAGGTTTTCATTCTGTTTTCAGTATAGATTTCATATCAGATTAAGTCATTATATAGCTCATATTTCAAGAGAGAACACTTTGAAGCACGATGAAAGTTTGAAACTAGCATCCACAATGACATCCTCTGTTTAAATTACTACAACCACGTTTCAATAGGTCTGTCCTGCCTGATATACTGATCTCCTTGTGTGTTGAAACACTATATCTGAACTTGATTTATAAGTTAATAACGTTTAACATCAACGCTCTCACGGGAACTTATTGGCATGCAATCATCAATATACCACGGGTTTGCCTTCCTTACTGATCAAAATGTATCAAATGCTGGGGTACAATGGTAAACATATGTTAGCTCTAGTTTAGGTACGTTGAAATTGTTGATCGTGATAACTCCTAGAATAATTTGATAGCAGGCTACTGCTGCATGCAATCAATGTCATTACTCAATGAAACCAGAGCATCATGCTGCTCTCTGTGTTCTTTAGGCTGTATCCTTGTTCAGTCAAACCTTCCTCGTTGCTCTCTGACTAGCATTTGCTACTGAAACAATCACAGATTCATACCAGCAAATACTGCTACCAAGATCCTTGGATCGTAAGAAATTGTCTCAAACGATTCATATCTATATCGGTTGTGATCTAACCTTATTTTGCGACAAATGAAATAACAACATTGAAGCAGGCAAAATTTTCCCTGTTGTGTAAAAGCTTTTTTCAACTCTTGGGATACTGTCTTTTTAAAAAAGGTACCATGAATGAATGAATGAATGCAAACACTTGCAATATCTGTTTTCCTCATGAAAGACAGACAATTGAGTTCCCGTTCGGAGCACTGGCGATGCTTATAGAGAGGTAACTCATTACATCAGATACTTGCTTAAGAGATATGGTAGGCGAAGGGCATAAGGGGTTTCTGAGAGCTAGCTTATATATGTGTTTATCCTGAATTGATTGTAGATAATGAGTGTATATCCTGTATTTCACTGGCAGTGAATGGAGGTCTGAATAGGAGTGAAGTGATGGTATCTTTGAGTGAGAGTCGTGATACCAGTAACAATGTTCTAGACACGCTGGAAACTGAGAAACCCGAGATGATGCATTTGTTCAGTGTTTCCAGAGGGGTAACAGAGGTAATAGACGAATAAAAGAAATGGGACAAACTAGACATACTTATAATCTTATACAGTGCAATCAATTAATGTTGTTTTTAAATATACATGCATGTATTGTTCGTCTGTTGTAAGAACCACTGTTTACAGTATTCGACCCAAACCTAGTGCATAATGTTATGTCTGATAGAACTAGTTCAATAGCTTGGCCGGGAAGTCCAAATAGGTGTCATGACTTTCCATAATGTTTGTGGAAAAGATTTGTGAACATCATGTCTATGACTGTCTATGAAATGGGTATTTTGCAGTTTCTTTCATTGAATTCATTGAATAGCTTTAATTGACTGTGGTCTATGTTATGATTGGACTTTTGGCACTATAAATACCAACCTTGATAAATAGTAAGAAGAAATTCCCTTGCAAAAAGTCAATCATTATTTGCAAAATATAGGACAGCTAGATTATTATCTTGAGAATAACAATACAATGCGTTATTGAATCATTTAAATATGCATAAATATGCCAAAAGAGATATGGTTGACGTACAGTGGCCGCCATTTTGATTTTGGCCGCCATCTTGGAAGGAAAATCATTTAAACCCTTGGACCAGATCTATTTGAAGACCATAAGCTAAGAATACCAACCTAAATGAATCGCAATAAGAATAAGGAAAACAATTCAATTCTAGGTTATCGAAGGATGCCTTTCAGTGACAAATTGGCCGCCATTTTGGATTTTGTTTGCTACTGTCAACAATGGGATTACCAATAAAGTGTTAGTCATGGTATTTCTAGTCTAAACAAGCAAGATCCATAATAAAATTTGATGTAGAAACGTACAAAAACATACATGACCTTAGATCACAAAATTGGCTGCCATTTTTGTTGTTTTCTTCTATTTATCATTTGTACCATCGTCAACAATGGATTTATCAATACAGTATCAATCCTTGTATTTCTTGGGTTCCAAGCTAGCATGAATAACAATAAAATAACATGAATTGGTCATTTAAATATGCAGAAACATGTAAAAGCAGATACGTTTTAACAGTGGCGGCCATTTTGGATTTGGCGGCCATCTTGGATCGAAATTGACTTGGCCCTCAGACCAAATTTAATCACAATACCTTAAGCTAGCTTTGTGCCAAGTTTGGTACTTTTCACCCAAAGTGCACAATTGCCTTGATTTTCTGCACCATTCTGTCGGACTAATAGTGTCTGACGAGCCGTATGGCTGGGTGATATGTTATATTCTATGTTTTACAATTGTTATTTTACTTGTAACATATCATGTTACACATCAATAACATGTTTCTGTCTGTCACATTAACCTGGCGTTCTGATGGCCGGACAGTAACATGTTGTTTTAACCTGTAACCTGTGACGTCACGAAATTAAGTTTATGCAGGTATGAACTGAATCCCTGTGACAGTGTTCAGCGAATCAGATCCACGCAAAGCAATTGCTATTTATTTACGTCACGATCGAAAGAATCTTTCATCATCTTTGCACGTAGTTTATCTACATTCTGCATCCACTACAATAAATATTTCTCTTGGTACACACTTCCTTGGTCCAATGTTCGTTGTTGTAATCGTAATCTCCATGCATCGACTTCACCGTCAAATAAACGTCCGATTAGAGTTATCGTTCTTTGTTGTGGATCTACGGCCGACGGTGAACTGACACCACATACCTGAGACGACATATTGATTAAACTTCATATTGGTTGACCCTCTTGGCATACGAATTTGATTCTATGTATTCGGTGTAGATTCTTACTTTTAACCGTTGTCGTTTTTAAAAAATTGACAGGTTTTAGATGCTCAGAAACAATGGTAATGAACCTCCTTAATTGAATGTAATGGGTAATATATAGAATTACTAACTCGGTACGAGTGATTACGGGATATATGCATTCGTCGAAATGATGTTCAGTCGCTCGCCAAGGCTCGCAACTGTGAACATCATTTCTACTCGTTGGTTATTCTCTTGTTCTTGGTTAGCGTATCTACTATTTAGGTTGGATAGAGACACAATTTGAAAGCCCTTCACAATCTGGAATCGACCCCTATAGTCGGTAAATAAGGTATAGATACGTTTTTACACAATCTAGGAATCAACTCCCGAAGTCGGTGAAGATAACACATTACTATAATATTATTCTCCGTCATAAGTACATCAGATACGTGCTATGAATTGATGAAATATAAGTAGTCAGAATTGCTGCTATATCATTGCTCATTGTGCTACACAAGCACACAACTTGGAATCATTAACATGTTTACCTCGAGGAATATATATATGTTTTAAACAACTGACTAAGAACACATCACAGGCATGCTCTCATACTTTATATTCATCATAATAAGTATTATCACATTTTTTTATTTTGGTATTTTAACTTTGAATAACTGTGTATAGCTGTTCACTATAAAGGAATATTGAAAATATAAGTTTGCATTCAATGAAATGGAAAATGATTAAAACGTCATTCTGAAACTTTTATTGAAATTCAATGCAGAAATTGTTTTCTTTTGACTTGAAACAGCTGGTTGAAATAAGTAACTAAAACACAATACATTTAAGATTATGAAAATAATATTTCAGTTTGGTCAGTAGAATGTTATGTTTGTAATGTAAATCGATACCATGCGATATGGGAGATAATAATAATAATAGTGCATATTAATAAAGCGCACATATCCACGCAATATAGATGTATATTGTTTAATTTAACCGATTAGAACAAAACAGCTGAGATCTGATAGCAGATGTTGATACTGGTTTGTTGTTTCGCATTTTAGTTAAATACTAACACCGAAAACCTGAATATATGAACAATGCAGTGATCAATGTCGAGAAGTCGCTATATTACTGAATACAGAAGTGGAATACTGACGAGTAGTTAGCGCATCTGCTATCTATTAAGGTGGGATATAGACACAATTTGAAAGACCTTCACAATTGATATCAATTTTTAAAACTATTCTTTGTATCGTTACATTTGAGCCATGGGTAACAAGTCAATAAATGTCCCTTTTGACTTATGTACTATGTACTACATACATGCAAATATATTTTTTTATATATCTTGAAATGTATCGAAATGTAAAAAAAAAATGGAAGTTAAAAAAAGAGTATGCCAGTCTCCTTCTGCTCTGTGTGCATAAAAATACAATACATGTTGTTGGAATCGCATACAAAAATACATTACGTTATGTTGGAATCGCATAAAAATACGTTACATTGTGTTCGAATCGCAAAATAATACAATACATTATGTTGGAATCGCATAAAAAAACGTTACATTGTGTTCGAATCGCATAAAAATACAATACATGTTGTTGGAATCGCATAAAAATACATTACGTTATGTTGGAATCGCATAAAAATACAATACATGTTGTTGGAATCGCATAAAACAAACGGGTTATAAAAAGGTGTTTTTTATCGTGATGAATTAACGGATGCTTGAAACAACCAGTTTAAAACCCCGTTCATTCGTTATAGTGACAATATACAGTTGGGAGTCGGGATTTATGATCGAAAACTGGACAATGTACAGCGGCCGAGGCGCGTCAATTGGTCAAACGTAATTTGGAAAATATTATGTATAACAGACATGACAGATTTGGGTTTCTAATGATTTTATACGTCATATTACTTCTGTGCAAGTAAATTGGACGTGTAATTCTGTTTCTGCACATGGTAAAGGCCGTTGCTCGATTTTAATGGAAAACACGTAACAATCATATATTTGGCGATTGAGTATGAATATGCCTGTCGAGAGAAATTATTCGGTCTTAAATCAGCACGTGTGGTATTTCGACACGTATGAAAACCAAATAAAATGTCGTCAAAAAATACTTAATTCCACTTTAGTTAAGCTCATTGGATCGACAGGTCCCTGCCTGAATGATCACGCCGGATAAGAAACGAGGGCAATTTGAGATACGTCCAGTTGACGACAGTCTATAATCCCAAATATAACAATGGTACATTTATTACACCGCTTGACGATTAATTATATGACTTGTATTAAGGAGTAACATGTTTGTTGTAGTAACATATATCCTGAATCGTGTTTCTATTAGGTCGTACTAATTAGTTATGAACAACCCATTTTTATTAATTAGAGGTGCGATGTTTGTTGTAGAAACGAATCAAATGCGAGTTCTCGCTACGTTGTATCAGGTACATCTGTATGTAATCAATGTGTTCACGCGCTTTTACTGCGACTACATTTATAGAAGCTTGCGTTCAGCTTCAGTTCAGTCCAGAACTCTGAGTGACACGGATTGTATTGCTTTATTCTGTGAGTAGTCAGTGTGAATGTTGAAATTTATATTTTAAATCATTTCTACTAGTATCACAATTTTGCAATTTATTTGAACTTAACCCGGAAGTGAACTGTATTGCGCTCTTCCGTGAGACATAATGAATGTTGAATTTTAAAATTTAAATAATATTTAATGGTACCACACATTATTTAAGTTTTATATACAAACCATATGTTTAAGTACCACACATTTTCAATATATTTAAACTGAAGTTGTATCTATCATAACTCATTCTCTTCCACTGCTACTGCACTTCACCAGTTTCAGGGATATAGTAGTGGGACAACGAGAAACCATTGTGTGTAATAAATGGTATTATGAAGGAACTTACTATTGCATCACATAGTTTCCTATATCAGCGAGATATGGTATTGTCAAGGAACCGCCCTTCTCTTACTATTGCATCACATAGTTTCCTATATCAGCGAGATATGGTATTGTCAAGGAACCGCCCTTCTCTTACTATTGCATCACATAGTTTCCTATATCAGCGAGATATGGTATTGTCAAGGAACCGCCCTTCTCTTGCTATTGCATCACATAGTTTCCTATATCGGCGAGATATGGTATTGTCAAGGAACCGCCCTTCTCTTACTATTGCATCACATAGTTTCCTATATCAGCGAGATATGGTATTGTCAAGGAACCGCCCTTCTCTTACTATTGCATCACATAGTTTCCTATATAGGCGAGATATGGTATTGTCAAGGAACCGCCCTTCTCTTACTATTGCATCACATAGTTTCCTATATCAGCGAGATATGGTATTGTCAAGGAACCGCCCTTCTCTTACTATTGCATCACATAGTTTCCTATATCAGCGAGGTATGGTATTGTCAAGCAACCGCCCTTCTCTTACTATTGCATCACATAGTTTCCTATATCAGCGAGGTATGGTATTGTCAAGCAACCGCCCTTCTCTTACTATTGCATCACATAGTTTCCTATATCAGCGAGATATGGTATTGTCAAGGAACCGCCCTTCTCTTACTATTGCATCACATAGTTTCCTATATCAGCGAGATATGGTATTGTCAAGGAACCGCCCTTCTCTTACTATTGCATCACATAGTTTCCTATATCGGCGAGATATGGTATTGTCAAGGAACCGCCCTTCTCTTACTATTGCATCACATAGTTTCCTATATCAGCGAGATATGGTATTGTCAAGGAACCGCCCTTCTCTTACTATTGCATCACATAGTTTCCTATATAGGCGAGATATGGTATTGTCAAGGAACCGCCCTTCTCTTACTATTGCATCACATAGTTTCCTATATCAGCGAGATATGGTATTGTCAAGGAACCGCCCTTCTCTTACTAATGCATCACATAGTTTCCTATATCAGCGAGGTATGGTATTGTCAAGCAACCGCCCTTCTCTTACTATTGCATCACATAGTTTCGTATATCAGCGAGATATGGTATTGTCAAGGAACCGCCCTTCTCTTACTATTGCATCACATAGTTTCCTATATCAGCGAGATATGGTATTGTCAAGGAACCGCCCTTCTCTTACTATTGCATCACATAGTTTCCTATATCAGCGAGATATGGTATTGTCAAGGAACCGCCCTTCTCTTACTATTGCATCACATAGTTTCCTATATCGGCGAGATATGGTATTGTCAAGGAACCGCCCTTCTCTTACTATTGCATCACATAGTTTCCTATATCAGCGAGATATGGTATTGTCAAGGAACCGCCCTTCTCTTACTATTGCATCACATAGTTTCCTATATAGGCGAGATATGGTATTGTCAAGGAACCGCCCTTCTCTTACTATTGCATCACATAGTTTCCTATATCAGCGAGATATGGTATTGTCAAGGAACCGCCCTTCTCTTACTATTGCATCACATAGTTTCCTATATCAGCGAGGTATGGTATTGTCAAGCAACCGCCCTTCTCTTACTATTGCATCACATAGTTTCCTATATCAGCGAGGTATGGTATTGTCAAGCAACCGCCCTTCTCTTACTATTGCATCACATAGTTTCCTATATCAGCGAGATATGGTATTGTCAAGGAACCGCCCTTCTCTTACTATTGCATCACATAGTTTCCTATATCAGCGAGATATGGTATTGTCAAGGAACTGCCCTTCTCTTACTATTGCATCACATAGTTTTCTATATCAGCGAGATATGATATTGTCAAGGAACCGCCCTTCTCTTACTATTGCATCACATAGTTTCCTATATCAGCGAGATATGGTATTGTCAAGGAACTGCCCTTCTCTTACTATTGCATCACATAGTTTCCTATATCAGCGAGGTATGGTATTGTCAAGCAACCGCCCTTCTCTTACTATTGCATCACATAGTTTCCTATATCAGCGAGATATGGTATTGTCAAGGAACTGCCCTTCTCTTACTATTGCATCACATAGTTTCCTATATCAGCAAGATATGGTATTGTCAAGCAACCGCCCTTCGCTTACTATTGCATCACATAGTTTCCTATACCAGCGAGATATGGTATTGTCAAGGAACCGCCCTTCTCTTACTATTGCATCACATAGTTTCCTATATAGTCAAGGAACCGCCTTCTAGGAGAGGGTTTCATTAAGTTGGCATAACTTGTACCCAATCCTTTCTCATGAATAAATATGTTTAAATCAAAACCGCCTTCTCATACTATTGCATCACATAGTTTCCTATATAGGCGAGATATGGTATTGTCAAGGAACCGCCCTTCTCTTACTATTGCATCACATAGTTTCCTATATAGTCAAGGAACCGCCTTCTAGGAGAGGGTTTCATTAAGTTGGCATAACTTGTACCGAATCCTTTCTCATGAATAAATATGTTTAAATCAAAACCGCCTTCTCATACTATTGCATCACATAGTTTCCTATATAGGCGAGATATAGTATTGTCAAGGAACCGCCCTTCTCATACTATTGCATCACATAGTTTCCTATATCAGCGAGATATGATATTGTCAAGGAACCGCCCTTCTCTTACTATTGCATCACATAGTTTCCTATATCAGCGAGATATGGTATTGTCAAGGAACTGCCCTTCTCTTACTATTGCATCACATAGTTTCCTATATCAGCGAGATATGGTATTGTCAAGGAACTGCCCCTCTATTTCTATTGCATCACATAGTTTCCTATACCAGCGAGATATGGTATTGTCAAGGAACCGCCCTTCTCTTACTATTGCATCACATAGTTTCCTATACCAGCGAGATATGGTATTGTCAAGGAACCGCCCTTCTCTTACTATTGCATCACATAGTTTCCTATATCAGCGAGATATGGTATTGTCAAGGAACCGCCCCTCTATTTCTACTGCATCTCGACAACAAAACGAGTCGTCTTCGCCACCGTGTCACATTGCTCGCAAAGGGAGACCAAAACACAAATTTATTGTATTGGATTTTGTTTATACTTAAAATCTATTATCCCAGCACATGGTCCAGATGTTGTGTTTTGTAACTGAATAATACAACCTTGTTATGTTTCTATTTTTTGCATTATTTGTATCAATACTCGCTAAAATAACGTTTTAAAGGTCTAGTGGCATGTCCAATGGCCCTTTTCGTTCATTGAAAGGATTCTTTGTAAAAGTTTCTACTTTAACAATTACTCGACTCGACTTAAGTTTTGAATCGCCAGATAAATTACTTACATACAGCTATTTAAAACATCGCCAACGGCAGTCAAATTGAAAATGCTGTTGTGGTCACTGTAGCGTATACACTGTCTTGTGTGACGTCACAACCGACAATTTATTAGACCCTTGATCCCC
Source organism: Gibbula magus (assembly GCA_936450465.1). Taxonomy (NCBI): domain Eukaryota; kingdom Metazoa; phylum Mollusca; class Gastropoda; order Trochida; family Trochidae; genus Gibbula; species Gibbula magus. Next base: position 19,517,137 of record OW388299.1, on the reverse strand, counting down.
AAGGATTTTAGTTTCACAAAAATGTCTCATTCTTCTTTTTTATTTATTTTATCGACCGTAACTTAATTTAAGGTGATGTACACATTGTAATTGTCACTTTTCCACATTTCAAACAAGCTTTTTCCAATGGAGGCGATGTATAACGTTACATCTAGTTTTAATTAAATTATTAAGTTACATTATTGACTAGCATCTTGTACAGTAAATTATTTGAACAAGTTTGTAAACGGGGCATATTTCTAGTAATATTGTTTGGTATACTTGGACTACATGCCTTAGTTCATAAAATATTGAACACTATAAAATTAAATGAAATTCACCCTGAATACATTTGAAATTAAAGAAGTTAACATTCATATAATTGTTTCTGCCTGTTTCTATTAAGACGATGTGCGATGATAATCTAACGTGTTATATATCTTTATAAAGAGGAGGGATACATTTGAGACAGTGAAATTGTAAACTGTATCTTTCTATTAGATCTAGTTTCACACATAAAATACACTCAGATGACAAAGGCAGTTGACTTCTAAGTTCTACAAACTGACAATCATGATCAAAGGTTGGCTTCTTAAGGAGGTTCCACACACTAAATAAAATGCACTACCACATTCATGAAAACTGAAACTGAAGAAGGATACCTCACCATTGAATCTCGTGAGGTAGAAAAGTTATATATTAAGTTAAATATAACCTTTCTGCCTCATTCGCTGAGATAAACATGGTATTAGTCAAGACAAGACAGATATCCTCTATACATTAATCAATATAATGAAAGAAAAAGGGAGGTCACCATTCTATTTTTTATAATATTTTAAGATATTGTCACAAAAAGGGGGATAACTCCAAAGCTTGACTGAGTACTACTTAAATAACATTTTTCTCTTTAATATTAAATAGATTATAGACAAATAAAAATGATTCATCATAAAATAAAGTGTATTTTGATTAGTTATAATAAAATTCCAAAATACACGACACTGTCACTGAAAATGAACACAGAATCTACAAGTCTATGCACTTGTCCATCTGACAACTGAGAATGGGCAGAAACAAGATATGTAGAACTCTTTTAATAACCGCTAAGAAGAGTGAATATTTAATTGTACTAAACAGCCTAATATTTTAACAGAATGCGTCCAAGCTCAAAATAATTAACATTATGAAAGGTATGTCTCTCTGTCTGTACATGTGTCTCTGTCTGTCTGTCTGTCTGTCTGTCTGCCTGTCTGCCTGTTTGTACTGTGACATGTCTGTCTAAAGGTTTCTTGGTTGCTTGGATCGGCTCAACCCAAGCTTTTACCTTGTGACTGTTAAAGGCCCTGCAGCACGTTTATGCATATTATTTGTTTCTCAAATGTGTCATTTATTATTGAAGTTTATACAATATATTGGTAGGTTACTGTTAACATCTCATTACAGAACCCGATAAGCCGTATCCATATAAAACGGTTATCCGTATTGGTAGAAAATAGCGAGACTATTAAAGCGACATTTTTGTAGAACTTTTCAATGTGAGAGGTATTCCGTTTAAAATATGATATTATGAATTCCTCTAAAACTGAGACAATATAGTTGATGCCAATATAGAAGTTGTTTTAGGACTGTAAATTAACCTTTATCCTGCTGGATTGTTTTCAGGTTTTTGCAGAGAGCGTCAGATTTGTAAAACTGTAACAATTACTTCACATGGGTATCCTTCATTTAAAGTTTTTTCTCGCCTTAGTAATAAACATAATCTTAAAATAATCAAAATAAATATCTGAGTCACATTTTTGTCTAACTTATTATTGTCATGAAAAATAATTAATAAATGTAATAGTTTTCAAATATCATCTTTACACTTGTCTATGGAAAAAATGAAATAATACAGCATTTCTAAAACTGTACTCCTTTTTCAAACTCGAATTTTTTTGTCAATAATTATTTTTGCAGCCCAAATTTTACACCATTTTTTTCAGAATTAAATTTTATACGAGAAAAAAAAATCATGATGATATGGTTTTTTTCTTTTAAAAAACAAGAGCCTGTCATAAACGATCTCCGTTGTATTTATGAAATGTCGACGTAATTTGTAACAATCGATATTCTTCAATGAACAATGCATTTACTTCCGTGTGAAATATTTGTAAAATAATGCATCAATCGTAATAAATTTACACAAAAGGTTAACATATCTATTGACTTTTCTGTGTTCCAAATATAAGCATATGGCATTACAGTTTTTATATATTCCATTCCAACGTCAAACATTCATCGATATCGCGAAACATGACAGTCAACAAACACTCGATCGTGGCTCGTCATTGTTATACATTCCCTTCACCGATTACATATTTGTTCAAATCAACAAATCTAATAATCTAAATCACTTTGTAAATATTCCGTTTAAAAGTTAAAACACATTTTTCCAATTGTTTGTTGAATATTTTATGTAAAGATGGTCTTGAAAAGTTGAAAAATATTATCAGGTTCAGGTAGCGTTGACGTATTGTCAACAATGTCACGTGATGAGCTTGACTGTAAAACATTTCTTTGTCACTACACTGTAAATTCGCCGATTCAAACACTAGTTATTCACATTTATTCTTTGAAATGTATTTGTTTATCAATCTTGTTACTACTAAATTCATATCAGACCAACAGTTTGTGTGACGAAGCCGAGACGACAGAGTTGCATCCATTTGCAATGAATTCGAACTGACATGTCTATCTATGATTTCATTTGAAAACGGGTATAATTTCTATCAAATTGCAAATGAAAACTTTAAAATAATAAACATGAATCATTTAGCAATTGTATTCATACAATTATTTCACATGGATGAGACTTGTTAATTCGTAATTTAGTTTTTAGCGAGATAGGGTTACTGCTACTGTTTCACGGCTCCACTTCAACTCGTGAAATCGCAGATCGGAAAGTCGGTCCATGTCATGTCAAACACATTTTGTACTTATAGTGTAAACTCATGCATGATCATATTTTGTGATAATGGTAGGATAGACATTTATTGTTCATATATGTATAAATTATAATCAAAATTCAAATTTACTCAGAGTGATTTTAATCGTAAAATCAATGTTACAATCGGGGGGCTAGGTTGACTTATGCAAATGTTGTCGGGTCAAAGACACTGACTCTACGAACTGGTGAAATGATTATTACAACCACATTTTTTTTGGGGGGGGGGGGGGGGGGGGGGGGGGGAGGGGGGAAATAGCCGGAAAGTTTTCCATGAGATGACTTGAGAAAATGGCCGATATGGCACTGCTGATGACGACACGTTGAATATATTGCTATATTTGGAAATAAGAATTGCCAAACAATGAACCGATACATTTTTTTATTGTGGAAGATTGTGAGTTTCTCAAATATGTAAGAGAAATTCGTTGTTTATTTTCACTGATTTTACAAAAAGTAATCGACTGATGTTTTCATTTGCCACATTTTCGCAAATCTCCGATTATTTTCTAACAGAAATATATTCAATGTCCAAATTTATAAATAAGCTATGTTAGGATCATTCTCGATAATCGAGAGTATACGCTCCGATTAATCTTCTCTATATACTCTGGTATGTAATCAAAATATGTCTCTCAAGTTTAACTTCTTTAATTTTTAATTAAAATATTCGGCCATGACCTACATATACGATATTGTTCCCGTGCTCTAAAGGTCATGTTTATATATAAAGAGAACCTACAGCAATGTTATAATATACATAAGCGAATCTAATGATAAACCAAACTTTTCAATATTTAATGAGAGGCATGCATTAGATGAATTCAATATCCGACATAAAACCAGTAAAGATTGTGGTTCATTTCGAAGTAGGCTGGTATTGACTTTCCTTAATCAGTCAATAGTGAAGACCAGATATATCTACGCTGTTATGGTCTCTCCACCGTCCAAAGAAAATAAACACTGACTAACGTTTTGGAAGAATGAACGTCTAACGCTTATGTTTGCTCATGAAATCAAACTCATACAATAAAAATAAATATGGTATAACCTATGATACAATGACAAGCAAATTGAAGAAGAAAATGACATAATTGAGACATACCGAACAAATTTACTAACAACTTTCTCAAACGTTATACTATATCCCTAATTCATGCTATCTTCTTTTTGCAGAAATAACTCATCAAAATGGATCAAAGCAATGGAAACGACCCCTCATCAGATAATGGCTACTGCAATGGTTCCGATGATGTCAAAAGAGGTCACGTGCTAGTCACAGGTGGCGCTGGATATGTCGGGACAAGCGTGATCCCCATCCTGCTTGCAGCCGGATATGACGTCACAGTTTACGATTGCTTCAAGTGGGGCATTAGCCCGCTTCTACCCTTTGTTGACAACCCTCGTTTTAATATCGTCACTGGTGATATCTGCGATAAAGAACATCTCAAGAAGGCAGTTGCTGGTAAAACTGCTGTCATCCACCTTGCCGCCATAGTTGGTTACCCTGCGTGTGACAAGAATCCTGATCTTGCCGATGAAGTTAACATCAATGGAACAAGGAACGTGGTAGAAGCAATGACACCAGATCAGGCCCTCATATATGCAAGTACAGGTTCATGTTATGGAGCTGTGGATGGGATCTGCACTGAAGACACTAAGATCAGCCCCCTGTCTAAATACGGGAGCTCCAAAGCAAAGGGTGAGAAGGTCACCCTGGATGCTGGAGGGGTGGCGCTCAGGCTAGCTACCGTCTTTGGAATCTCCCCTCGTCTCAGACTCGATCTACTTATAAATGATCTCACCCACAAGGCCCTGACCATCAAGCATTTCGACCTCTATGAGGGCCACTTCAGACGGACCTTCCTCCACGTGAAAGATGCAGCCAGAGCGTTTGTGTTTGCCCTGGAGAAGTACGAGGAGATGAGAGGGAATGCCTACAATGTCGGAGACGAGAGGATGAACCTGACTAAAATGCAGGTGGCTCGGGTCATCCAGGAACAGCTGCCGTCCTGTAACATCACGGAGTCCAATTCGGGTGAGGACCAGGACAAGCGAGATTACGAGGTGTCGTACGAACGCATCAAGAAACTGGGCTTCAGGTCCACAATATCCGTGCAGCAAGGTGTCCGAGACCTCCTTAAAATCCTGCCCAGTATAACTTCTCAAGAGGTGGCTCGCTGTAAAAATATATAGAGCTGGGCAAGCTGTGGGTGGTTTTATTTCGCCATGGCGTAATGTATCGGGTATCTGTAATTGTATTTGATTCACAGCGTGCACATCGTGGGACTGTTATCATCGTGTAGCCGAGACAAGTAAACGGTGTTTCGTTTTACTCCCCAGGGTTATTTAGTGATTAAGATGGTTGTCAAAGGAGTTTTTATGTTAAAGTTGTCCTATCAGAAGCTGACAGATAGGCCAACAAATAACTCCTATTCTAAAAAGCCGTATTATATATCGTATAATATCATGACACTAAGCTGAGAACAGAAGATTTTGCATAGTACCGCCAATAGGCGAACTGAGAACTTGACGAACAAAACGTGATAATGATATTCGTACATTTCAGAAATTTAGTGTTTCTTTTCCTTTTTGTGTTTTGTCACGGATTTAAATTTACCTCAGTGAGTGTGTGTATAATATCATAATGTGGGTTTTATATACAAAACTGGTGCAATTTCATGTTCATTTACAAACGCTTGGGAAACATGCATGTTCATTCATCAAACTTCGGAAAACAACAGTGTTCACATGCGAAGCTTCTTATCAGGATCTCTAATGTACCTCAGGATTTCTCTAACAGCTTCTCTGATTGGTCAATGTGTGTAAGCCGGACCAATCAGTTAAGCTTACGCATTGTGTTCACCGAGATGTGGTCATTACAGTCTTCCCAAACCTCGTCAGGAGTAAAAGTATAAAGATGACGTAAGCCTACATATAAGAGTGATTTGGAACAAAAGATAATGCCTTTAACAACACGTTACACATTTTACTTATCATTGTACTAAATAAACACATTGAAGACGTGATTGATACCTGGGAAACACCAATAGACTACCTGATTAGGAGCTTTATCAATTTCTCTTTGGTTTTCATCAATGATATCGGTATATATGTCATTTTGCCTACAGTCAAAATATAAGTATAGGCAGACTGAGGAACATCCTATTTTAGAAATGCACTTGTTCATGACAACATAACTCAGCGTCCACGTTTATAGATGTATACTTCGTTATATTTTATCACATACAAATACCTGATGCATCAGTACGCAAACAAAACATTGCACTGGCTTTTGCTATTGCAATTTTAAAGGGGCTTTAGCACGTTTTTAGGCAAATTTTATTGTTTTGCAAATTTCCCATGTGTAATGATAGTTTGTGTCATTTATATTTACTGTAGAGGGTAAAACATCTCATTACACAAAACAATTTTCCGTAGTGGTAATAACGGTGTTGCGGATAAAGCCAAAATTGCATGGCGGCCATTTTAATGTGAACACATTTTATTATATAAAATTACAAAAACGATTCCCATGGCTTAACCGAACCATGTACACTCATATTAAGGTTGTTTTTCCGAAGAGAGAAGAGTGTTTATATTGGTGACATTGTGTTTCAAATACATTTCATCGACTTATTTGAGCGAAAAAAAACGTGCTAATTAAGCATAAAAATTGCAGCTTTGTCCATCGGCCCGCATCTATAGATTTCTCACTGGAATACACTTGATAAAGGTTCTGATATCGTTTAGCAGGAGCAGTGTCATATCACACAGTGAGACCAACTACATTCTCCAACATATTATAACATTATATTCTTCTCTTCTTTTTTTTTACTTTATAATATGATTTTATTATTTAATCCATTTATAAGTATTACGCATCTCCTTTATTCCAAATTATAGATCATTCCTTTATATTATTTTTTTCTGGGGGGGGGGGGGGGGGGGGGGGGGGGGGTAGAATGGGGTTAGTATCATCTACAGCTTTCTCAATCTGCCTTCACTCCCGTGACTTGTGTTGTTAAGACGTAGACAGAATGAGATGATACCTTCAATTTTATTCCGGGCCTGGCGTTTTAATCATTGACTATGCTGCATTTCGTTCAATGTAACATTTATCATACTTGACAAATGACTGTTATACATGTGTGTCCTGAATGAGCGCATTCTCGGTTGCCCCAGGGTTATATATATATACATATATATATATATATATATATATATATATATATATATATATATATATATATATATATATATATATATATATATATATATATATATATATATATATATATATATATATATTATACAGGCAGGCCTCGATAATCCGAACTCTTCCGTTTTTCATCAAAAACGTTAGAATAGTGAAATGTTCGGACTACTGAAATGACTACCAAACAAGATGGTGTTGATCCTCCTTGAATCTACGGGTATTTAGAATATCAAATGAGTTTGACACGCTGGATATTTATAACTATCACACAATATGAGAAATTTCAATTGATTACAATCACAAACTCCTGACACACAAAGTAATACATTACAATTTATTAAAATCACAAACTACTGACACACTCAACTCCTGTGTCCAATCCACTGTCATTGACGTTTACCGATCCAATCAGTGTGGTGATCGCTTGTCAAAGGGATTACCCGAACACTTTTGATGACCCACGGGATTAATGAAGCAGATATAGTTGTTATTAACACATCCGTTACAGCATATTGCCGTTCGGATTCGGAAACGGAATCAACGGATTAATGAATCAACATTTAATGAGTTTATATTGAGATTAGTTTGGTTACAGATTGTTACCGTTCGGACACTTCGAGATTCGGATTATCGGTGGCCGGACTATCGCAGCTTGACTGTATATATAAATGGTAGTTTTTTTGTTCAGAATTATTCACTTTTTATTAAAAACTAATGAAGAATGATTTTGGATGATAAATAGAATCCCACCCTCGTGTCTTTTGATATGAAATATCATTTGATATCAGAAGATAGTTGGGTTAGTCTGTCTGTCTCTCTGTCTCTCTGTCTCTATGTCTCTCTGTCTCTCTGGAATGAGGGAATGTTTTGATATTTATTGTTATTTATATTTGAAATGAAAATGTATCAGATTCTGTGTATTTCTGCTATTAAAATGATAAATTTTATTTTTGAAACTGTGACTAAGAGAACAATATATGTTGTATTGTGGTACTATGAATGATTGAATAAAGAATTGTTTGGGAGCTATTTAGCATCTGTTTACTAACTGAAAGTGCTCTGTAAATTACATTTTCCCCGCGAGTTTGTTAAAAGACATAACCCGAGCAGTGTTTATTGCCATAATGCGAGGCTATCGGATCAGTTTTTGCCTTACACTGCCGCGGTACAATCTATTTCTAAAATAATGTGATTAAATATGCCTTTAATGTGAAGATTGAACGAGATCAATGATATATTTACAATACACTCCTCGGGATACCAGGATACGAACTCAAATCGTTCGGACGTTTCCAAGCTGATGACGCCCGTATGCTCGAATTTCTGACGCAATCCAGTTATCCAACGATTTCTTTCCAAGGCTTCTTTGTCGAGTGACAGTGACCTATGACAGGTCATTTGAGTTTTAACAAGACTTGTGCAAAAATATTTGCACATTTCTTTTGGCCCAGTTTGAGACATGATGTGGCTGAATTTTGCAAAACCTGACATGCATTCCTAATCTTTATAAAACCTAATAGTTTTCCTCGCACTCCATTAAAACTTTTACCGGTTTTGAGGAACCTTTCAGTAGAGATATCATTGATTGTGTTGGTCCTCAAACTTATACTTAGTCTGAGAATCAGTATCTTCTCTTAGTTACCTCTCATTATCATGTGTGCTTCTACAAGATTTCCTGAAAACAATCTCTTCGTCGGATTATCGCTCTCTCTGATTGTCAAGGCTTAGATCAAGTTTTACGTTAGTTGGATTTGCAAAGTGTATAACATGGTTATATTTGGGATAACACTACCTTCAATAGTACAAATTCTTGTACTTTTTCGGGCCGAGTCCCATGCGGGATTCGAACCCACGCCCTCAGAGTAAGGAAATTATCGCCAGCATTGACTGTACCAACAGCTTACTACACGACCATTTCGCCTATTGAAGGTAGTGTTATCCCAAATATAACCATGTTATATTTCTTCACTATCTTAATGGCAAGTATTTCTAATTGCAAAGTGTAGTTCAGTTGTTCAGTCTGTGGCACACCATCCTTATCGGATGAATCTTGCTAAAAAGTGGAATTCTGCGGAAAGAAGTGAAGTACATGCTTGGCAATGACGTTAATGAACCCAGTGACAGTCCGTGGAGTTCACCTTGTGGTCTTGCGCCGAAGAGTGGTGGAGTTGGTGGCGCTGCTGTGCTGACATACAAACTGACAATGAGCTGCCACAGACTGACTCGTATTCAATTTTGGAGTGGACGATTGCATTGACCACATCGGTCAAGCTCAGAACACTAGTAAGTTTGGCCTTTTGAAGAGCTTCTGTAAGATTCCCACTCACTGAAACTGCGAGAAGATATCTGCTTTCGTCACACCATATGGGTATCAATACAATGTGATGTCGTATGGTTTGAAGAACGCCAAGTAACGTTCCAGAGGCTTGACAACAGTGTTGCATCAGGGCTCAGTTCCATAACAGCGAGCGCTTAAATTGCTCATTGATCGCTCAATGTAGCGCTCAAGTAGCGCTCAAGTAGCGCTCAAGTAGCGCTCATTCTCTCTGGAACGACACAGTGCAAATTCCTCGAAGTTTGCTCGCCTTGCTACGTAGCGCTACATTGAGCAATCGCGTTCAAGAGAGGTTTAAAAGTAATTTGCAATACCTCAGTCTAAGAGAGAACGTATGAGATTGTTGGGTATGTAATAAATGCGATAACATGCCATGACTGCGATTACATTGCAATAAGAACGCGGTAAATGTAATAGAAAAAGGTGTGATGCATTGTTATGAGGGGTTGTAGTAACGTGTAATAGGTGGCTCTTTAGTTATCAGGCTATCAGGCTTTAAACAATAAACTAATTAAGTTTCAAAATTTTTATTTTGTGGCCCCTGTGACTCATATTTGGGCTTACAGGGTCACAAAATAAATAATTCAGATTCCCCATTGGCTGTACACATCATTTCAGCTTTTTATGGATTTTCAATCTGGAGAAGATGAAAACGAATTTTGAGGTCATGACCTCTGTAACCCACATTTGAAGTCAGGGGGTCACGGAAAAAATCTTCATTAATAATCCCCATTGGCCAAGGAAAATGTACGCACTATTCTAAAACTTGTTATACTGGAAACGAAGATGAAAATAGGTTTTATAGGTCGTGACCCCTGTGAGCCCAAAGTCTACAGTTGGCCAAGTAGTCTGCAAACAACATTTCAGCTTTCTAGAGCTTTTTGGACTGGAGAGAAAGATGAAAACGGCTGTGCATGTTTTGAGCAGTATATGCAAGAAATTCGACTTCATTCAATAAAAGTACACTTAAAAGTAGTACCTTCAATGAAAATGTATTGAATTAATAGTAATTCAAGAGTAGTATATCTCAGGTGAGAGGGGAGGTGATTTGTGGTTTAACGCCGCTTTTAAGAGTATTAATTTCACTTATATCACGGCTGCTGCTTTTAATGCAGGGAGAAAGCCCGCAACATCATGTGTGAAACCTGCGAGCAACGGCTGGAACCACATATATATACTTTAGTAATAGGATAGGGTCTATATGGGTTAATGTCCTTCAAACGCTGTTTCTAAGCGATACACGCCCCTGTGGCTGGAACAAGCGAACCGTGGGTGGTACTTCACTGAAATTCAGTGTAGCATTGTACCCAAAGAGAAAACAGGTTTTATACTCGTAATTTTACCAACGTTTTTTCATTTACTCTAGACTTTTACGTAACAATGTTCTATTTATGTGTATATATATTTTAGGTATATTTTAGTAATAGTCTCTCATAATCCCACTTGTGGATGGCCCTTTTTATGTATATATTTATTGTATGTTTCATATTGTAACGGGGTGAGACTCTAATAAACACTTGTCTGTCTTGTCTGTCCTTACTTCGTACTGCAGAGAAAGTTGCCCTGGCGGCATTCGAACCACGGATCTCTTGATCCGAAGCCTAGTATGTCGGCCCCTTAGTATATCCAGGAGCAGTGCCTCAAGAAGAGTATACATTGTATAAGGTATATATACTGTAGTGCGACATGTCAAAGAGGTTTTTCAATTAATAAATATTTGTTCAGTTCAATCATTGTGATGATATCAACCAAGTCCCCATCTTTCCAGAAATTCAGTGCCAACTTTGTCATGATATTCGAACATTCCCAACTTCACCTGTATGTGTTTGCCAAAAATATGTTCTAGCTGGCACTTATGAATATACTATTCAAAAGCATAGCAATAGTTGTTGCAAATTAGCTTCAGACTTGCGATAAATATAAGACAGAAAAAGAAACACATTGTATTGGCGACCATTAGGGCAAAACATACGACAAAACGAAAACAAAGTACAAGTGCTAATCAATGGTGTAGCAGCGCATATCAATAATATGACATGAACGAACAAAAGACAATCGCGAATCAATGGTATACGGTGGACGAACTAATGATATATTGATGGATACGTGAAGGTTTGACACTTTGAATTATATTTGAACCAGAGACCATGAAATAGATTTATTGTATGGTCTCTGTTTGGACCAATATAAGGAAAGCGCGTATCAACGGCAGGGGGCGCTCGTCCCGGCGATCTATTTTTAGATGGCTTTGTAGGGGGCGATTCTTGTTCGGTGGAGGAGAAGAAAGCAAGCGCGCATAAAATATCCAATAGCATTGAAAGAGGCGCTGCTCTTTACCTTTGGTGGTAGATCTCTATATATTTCTACCGTTTTTTAGCGTTGTGTTTATGGGAAATATAGCAAAACCACAATTTTAAATTGCTAGTGACCGTGAAAATACATGTCTTTCATTGTCACGACATGAGCGACTGCTGCTACTGCACTGAACACGATGAATACACCCCCTGGAACCCTGTACTGCAGGGCTCCAGTGATAGTGATTTTGTACAGCGAGAGATGCAGTGATAGTGATCGGGAGATTACATACGTTAGTGCATCGGTTGATGAAAATATCTAAATCCATCGACACAAAGAAATCATTACTTCCATGTAAGCATAGTTCGTGCATGCGGAGGCATCAGTGTATCCCTATATTTTTTCTAATGTTGGTAAGTTAAACATTGAGAAAGTTATCGGCAAGTTACTTTGGTAGCATTATGTTAAACAGAGAAATTTAGCCAGTATGTAAATAATAATTGATTAAAAAAGCAATGGAAAATTAAATCGTAATTGTTAAAGTTAGGTGATCATTTGGACAAAGTCTTTAGTTGTTTACTTCAATACTTTTAGAGAAATTGTGAAAAATAGTTGATGAAGTGATCGTGATCGTCTGACTGTACATGTTCTGTACATGCCTTCAGTGATCGTGGTTTTTGGTTGCTGTGATCGAAATTAGGGTCACAATTATATGCGTCAAGGCCTTCAATATAATGAAAATAACTGGCACTGAACTCCTACATATGAGCTTCGTCAGCAAAGGAAGCGAAAAAGTAGTTGATTCCATTGAAAAGAACAAGCATGAAGTACAATTTGTAACCATATATTACAAACATGTAACATGAAAGTGCATTTGAGAAGTCACACCGTGCGTGACTTCTCAAATACCATGTGTACTAATACTATCCTAGTGCTGTCACCATTTTGCAATCCTGTTAACTAATTTGCCACTATTGGATATCAACACCGCTTCTATGCACCGCCTAGCAATGTCATATACGACAATGTGTAAGATAACATAGTAGATAATTTTTAACGGCGATATCGTCAACGGGGTAGGTTAGGACACCACATATATCTATTGATTCCAAGTAAGGAGGAAACAACTGTTTATATATTAAAGAAGTACCATCATATACCATGTTACATATGATGCTGATGACTGAAAATATGATGTAGTTCAAACACTGGCAAGCAATAACGGTTTTTCAATGGTTTGGCTAAAGTTTGAGCATCTCGGTAATTATGATATGATATTCAAATGAGTAAGCAATCCTGGTTAATACCTATTGTTCTGGAAAGTTCCATCATTATGCTAAGTTGTAACAAGTAATTACTTGACATGTTATTTCAATTTACCTTGAACGCGATTGCTCAATGTAGCGCTACGTAGCAAGGCGAGCAAACTTTGAGGAATTTGCACTGTATCGTTCAAGAGAGAGTTAGCGCTACATTGAGCGCTACATTGAGCGATCAATGAGCAATTTAAGCGCTCGCTGTTATTGAACGGAACCCATATCACTTCGCTGCAAAGCACGCGAGGTCATTTTGTTAGCCCTCCGTCGCCGTTTATCTCCCTTGACCATTTCCGTCTTATCTATTTATTCTTTGGTTACTGACTTCGTCACGCCGGCCAAGGGCGGGTAATTTGAGTACCTATTTTTCGCTTTGGCTCGTTAAAATACCAAACCATTCACTCGTTTCATAAACATGTTATCAAACGGGACATCGTTTAGTATTCTATATGTAATTTATAGTTGTACATTTTGTATCTATGTATATATGAGACCGTTTCGGTGTAAAACGAATTTCCTCCGCGATAATAAAGTCTTATCTTATATTATCTTATGTGAAGAAGTGGAAAACACCAAAAGGCACATCTACACCACACCATTAAGCGCCTAGCAATGTCATATACGACAATGTGTAAGATAACATATATAGTAGATAATTTTTAACGGCTATATCGTCAACGGGTAGGGACACGGGGTAGGTTAGGACACCACATATATCTATTGATTCCAAGTAAGGAGGAAACAACTGTTTATATAGTACCATCATATACCATGTTAAATATGATGCTGATGACTGAAAATATGATGTAGTTCAAACACTGGCAAGCAATAACGGTTTTTCAATGGTTTGGCTAAATTTGGAGCATCTCGGTAATTATGATATGATATTCAAATGAGTAAGCAATCCTGGTTAATACCTATTGTTCTGGAAAGTTCCATCATTATGCTAAGTTGTAACAAGTAATTACTTGACATGTTATTTCAATTTACCAATATGGAGGCATGTTATCACCTTGGGGGTCAATGGGGCAGGTTGGGACACTGGTTCAGACAATGTCAGCGGGGTAGGTTGGGACAAAGTGGTTGGGACAGTGTCCCAATGTGCCCCGGTATATTTTGAAAGCGTCCCAATGTGCCCCATCTTGATTACTATTCTCTTAAGTACAGACTGTTTGTATTTGTTATGTAAAATATTTAAAATAATTGTGATAAGTATTGAAATCATAATGCTTCTCTCTAAGCTATGGGTATTGTCCCAATGTGCCCCGGCTCATGTCCCAATGTACCCCAGGGTGGGGCAGGTTGGGACAGCATTTTTTACGTTTTTGTTTCTTGTTTATACTAAAAGTTTGTTAATATATTTTGTTGTTTTATTTTTTCATATTTTGACAATTAAGGTTGCTTTAAATATGCTAAGTTTCATATTGCTTGTGTTAATAAATTAAAGGTACATCCATTGTGTTTCATAACATTTTATTTGGCTTTTATACGTTCCAACTCACGACATGTGTTGTCTACAACACAAATAAATTAACTCAGCTTGCACATTCATCCCCAATCGCCAAATTTATCATAATAAGTAGGCCTAGTTTCCAATTAAAATTGAGTAACATAAATTAATTATGCATGTGCAGAAAACGAAACTGCGAGTCCCATTTACATGCACAGTAGTTATGGGACCTATTAAACATTATCAACTCAAATTTGTCTTTTCATCTGTTATGAAAAAGATTCCAAAATTACCTTTGACTCATTGACGCGCGCCACACGCTGTGCATTGTCCGGTTTTCGATCAGAAATCACTACTTTTACCTTCAGATCATCAAAATGCTAAGTCTACTATCTAACATAACTAAATATGTCTATATCTAAATAACATTTTGAACCATGTTGGCAGTCTCTAGTTAAATGTTTAGCGAGAAAATAAAATCTTGACTGCAATACAAATGGGCCATGTTCAAGAAAGGTTTAAAAGTAATCGCTAAAAGAACGATTAATTTTAAACCTCTCTTGAACGCGATTGCTCAATGTAGCGCTACGTAGCAAAGCGAGCGAACTTGGAGGTTTTGCACCGTGTCGTTCAGGAGAGAATGAGCGCTACTTGAGCGTTCCTTGAGCGCTACATTGGGCTATTATATCAATGAGTGATAATAAGTGCTCGCTGTGTAAGCTTGACTTGACATGCGCACGCCGCTGGTGCTTGTAGCCTATTGGAGGATGGTTTGAGCCTAGCAGTCTAGGGGAGGTAACTCTAAGTATGTGTCTCACTGCTTGAGTGGCTTTTCTATGGAAACGTAAGGTATTATGCTGTTACGATGCGAATATTAATTACAAAAACACGGATACAAAATGATTAATAACTATCTAAAGATTCATCAGATGCTGGTTTAGTGGCATAGATAAGTTAGCTGTCAGTGTTTTACTAAAATTGGGAGAGGATCATAATGTCAGTGGTTATGTATCTATATCTGCCAGACTACCTTCTATATATATATATATCTACTGCCTCAAACTCCTCACAGTGCTGCTATTCACGATTTCAATGTTAATGAATGATAAAATTATATTAAATAAAATTTCGATACATAAATTAATAAGCAAGTAAAATAGTTAATTAATTATTAGTATTGTAATCAGTTTTAATAAGTTATAATTCTGTTCCTGAATGCCAATAATTCTGTTTGTGAAAGTTAATTCTTGTTTATGATATACTGTCTACAGTATAGGTATACAGTTATACTTCGTATCCAAATATCATTTTTATCAGTGACAGTGTATACTCTACTGGAGAACGAGCCCACCTTTGGACTCACGTCTCAATCTTTGCCGGCTAGACAACAGCTGCAGGTCTGTGTTGTGTATATTGCTCGGTTACCTACATTTCTTTCTAGGTATATATTATCTACCACAATCAGACCATATATTTTATTTAAAAATCAGTTATTAAATTGTCTTGCTGAATTGTTCGTGATTTTTTTTAAAGAAGTGTTATTGTAAAAATCTTCTTAACTTATATTTTCAAGCAAAAGAAAGTAATATTTGTTCATGCGAAAAAATGACTTATTATCCTATTATGCATTTATCGTAAAGTTGGGGATATTATATTCAGCAGCGTACGTCCGTACGTGCAAAATGGAATAACTCAATTATTATTCACTGGATTTGTTCATATTTTATATTTATAGGATATCTAACGAGCTTGAATTCCCCTTTCATATCAAGTTTATGTCCGAGTGAAATAATTATACCCCCGCATATAGCGGTCATTCCGTCCGTCCGTCCGTCCATCCGTAGTCCAGATGATACTCTTCACCGAGTTTAAAATCCAGTTCCAAAATATTATTTTATACATAGTTATGACCCTTGAATCCGAAATTGAACTTTGTACCAAAAGAGCTGTGATGCTCCAATTGGGACAAGTTTTCTCGGCAATTATTACATCTAGATGAATGAAATTTAACATGTAGGTAGTCCAGATGATACTCTTCATCGAGTTTAAAATCCAGTTCTGAAATATTATTTTTACGGAGTTAAGAAGCTCTTGAATCTTTAATTGAACTTGGTACAAATTACCTGTGTGATGCTCTAATGGGAAAAATAAAGTGCCCTGAAAAATATTACATCTGGGTGAATGAAATTTTGTAATAACAAAGCAAGTTCCCAAAATGATTTTGGACAATATTATGTTGCTTGAAGCTTTTTTTTAAACATAGTACCCTTCACATCTATAATTCTCAATGGACGGATAGCAGATGGCGGGGGTATGTGAGCCATGCTCACTTTTTTCTTGTTTTGCTTTGTCTCGAGCCTTCGCGAGAGACAAACCAAAATTATTTCACTCAGGACTAAACTTGATATGAAAGGGGAACGAGTTGTGTATTCTTTTTATTACCAACACGCAATTCATACGATTTATTTTGTTTTAAAATATATTTCTGTTGTCCCTATAAAGGAACTGAACAGCGGAGTAATATCAACCCTGTCACAGCATCTATAAGTTCATAATACTGCGACATTATATATTCACGCTTTTAATATCAAACAATTGTATAATCCGTGATGTTAGGTATGGCGACACCCGTTGCCCTAGTCATGCTGAAGGAAGAGTACGTAATATAACATCTCCCTGCTCAAGGACATGAGACGAGAGTTATCCGTCCTTTAATGACGTCATGTCATGGCGGCCACCATTCGCATGTTTCTCGTCGTCGGAGTGTGTAAACAAGCTAAAACAACCTCATTAAATTATGTTCTAGATAAACATCGCCGTTGAAATGCCTTTCCTTTTTCGGTTATTTTGGCCTTGTAAGTATAAATTCACTGTGCAGCGTTACGAACACGTTATTTTCACCGAGATACTGAGCGTTTGGTGCAATGTCATTCTCAACAGTAAGATTGAGAGCAAGCACTCTTGCTGCATTCTAAACTTTGTGCTTATTAGCTCTGCTCTAGTCATGGTGTAGCCTAATTGTTAATTATTCATTAAAATCAATCATTTCGTCCAGTATGAGTTGCTAAATAAACTGAACAATGAGATAAATTATTATATTAATTATAAGTGTTGTCTTAAAATACTCATGAAAGAATTCACGTTCGTTTTATGAATGAATAAAGTAGTCCAGGCAGTGTCAAAGTTCATTGTCAGCCAATCAAACTACTTGAAGGTGTTACATATATACACATATGTGTCATAACAGTTTGTTATGAAACCCCTTTACGAAGTACCACGTGAGTAATAAATATATATATATATAGGCTACACATGTAAGTTTACCTTAGTGAGAGTAATGTTCCAAAGGAGTTTTGTAACCTTGACCTTCATTTCAAGGTCACAAAGAGGCTTTTCCACTTTACTCTTGTCAGCGGGATATATCATTGACTGGGATCTCTTTATATCTTTATATATATTCTTACACATAGCTTCTCCTGGGGAGGACGGGGCTGATATCATGTAGTCGATCAGTAAATCTTCTGTACACTTAAAGGTACATCCATTGTTTTGTTTGGGGTCACATATGCTAAACGTTATAAATTGTGTTATTTTATGGAGAAGTACTGACTGTTGCTGAAAATTGCCATTTTGATCTTAGTCGTCTCAGTATACCGACGATATATGGGTAAAAATATCATTTTCTGATCGAAAACTGGACAATGCACTGCGTGTGGCGCGCATCAATTAGTCAAATGTAATTTTGGAAACTTATTTACAACAGACTAAAAGAAACCTTTAAGTTGATAATGTTTAATAGGTTTTATAATTACTGTGCATGTAAATGGAACATGTAGTTTCGGTTTCTGTACAAGTATAATGATGTTGCTCGATTTTAATTGGAAACTAGTAATTATTATATGTTTGGCGATTGGGGATGAATATGCTAGTTGAGTAAAATATTTTGACCTAATATCAGCACATATTGTATGTTGGCATGTATTAAAGGCAAATACAATGTTATGAAACACAATGGCTGCACCTTTAATCACAAGTTGCGGTTTTCCAGCCTGCAATTTAAGTGCTGAAAGAATAATATGGAAGGTCGCTTAGCTTATTGGAATTATTGCCTACTTATAATCTAAATACTGATTATGATATAGTACATATGTATGGACCAGATTGGAGACAAAAGGTTGTCTGGTCCAGGTCAGTTCAAAGTGGAAGTGATATGACTTCACAGGTTAATAACCACCAGTTCACCAGTTAACTTGTAGTCAGTGTATTGAAGAAAGATCAGGTACGTTTACAATGAAAGTGATATGTCCCGAAGCCCAGTTGGATTTTGAAAAGAGGGATGTACGAACCCCCCTGAAGCTCCCCTTGGATCTGCCTGCGCTGGTTACATACACTGTTTTTGTCAGTCGGTTATAGCTACTGTATACAAAATCTTTGCATTTTTATCAGGTTAATAACTGCTGAAGGACTTAATACGGGTAGGACGATTCCTTCTGTCTGTACAAGAACCACTGACTAGAAAGCTAAAATTTTTCAACAACCTTATAAAAAATATTCCTTTCAATAACTTTAAAGCCATAAATATCCAAAATACTGTTTTCAGATTTCTTGGCCTATGGTGATTATAAATTGTAGATTAAATTAACCTTCTGAACAATTTTAGTTTCATGTTTCACAGCACAACTGAGGCAGAGAGAGTAATTGTAATGTTATCTAATAGGATTTCAGGTTTCTGTTTATGTATGAGCTCAGTCAAAGTTACAACTAGAGGGTTTTAGAGTGGTACTGTAGACAACTGCATGTTTGTTAGGCATTTGAAGGATCGGTACAATGGTTATGGAGATTATTTCTTGCAGTTGATGAGAAAATGTTATGGCTTTAAAAGACTTTGTCTAAGCTATTTCAATTGTAAAAAAAAAATTTATGAATGAATTATGCTTGACCATTTGACACCAAATTGTAATGCTTCTCTCTCCCTGTCTCCCCCTCCCCATATCCCACTCTCTGAAGGGGGATGTTTAAGGTGATGATGGGTCAGGGAAAATACAGATATAGGGGAAACATGATCAAAATATTTTACGGTTGTTTCCACTGATGTTTAGCTCATCATACCTTAAAGGCCCGATGGGCTTATGGCATGGCATGGTGTCCAGCGTCGAGCCATCCGTCCATCCGTCCGTAAACTTTTCGCTTTTTCGACTTCTTCTCCAGAACCACTGACTCTAGAGAGCTGAAATTTCATGGGCAGACTCCTTTGCCAATTGGGATTCTGAATTGTCGATTTTATGACCTCATGACCCACAGGTCACAGGGGTCACAACCTTAAAAACCTATTTTCATCTTCTTCTCCAGTTCCAAAAGGTCCATCCTCGATAATCCAGCGCTATTGTTCCGATAAATCTACACACAAGCGCTGGAAAACAGTAAGGGTATTTATCCTTAACCTAGTTACCTCCCTTCGCAATGACTCAGCGAAACGCTTGCTTTCTAACAACCAATGAGATCACTTGAAATCAAGGGTGAAATAACAAGCACTCTCGTGTCAGGATCTTGGCTTTCGCAGTACAGGGATTTTAATCATTTACCTCCACCCGTTTTGATTGACATGAATACACCCTTCTTCTCGTACAGACTTCTTAAAACTTTCTTTTGAGTTTCTGTCAGGTTTTCTACGCTGAATGTGTTACAAACTTTATCGTAATCGATTGAGTCGGCCGCCGTGTGTTTGTATCTATAAACAACGGTAGTGATGCGCTTTGATTGGTCGAGTTGTTTACGCAGATAGTGTCTGCGTTTCGTTTCTGATTGGATAACATGGACCAAAGAGGAGGTAACTAGGTTAGGGATAAATACCCTTACTGTTTTCCAGCGCTTGTGTGTAGATTTATCGGAACAATAGCGCTGGATTATCGAGGATGCAAAAGGTCTAGAGAGCTGAACATTTTTGTGCAGACTCCTTGGCCAATGGAGATTCTAAATTGTAGATTTGGTGACCTTGAGATGTGGGTCACAAGGGTCATGACCGAAAAACCTATTTTCATCTTCTCAAGTATGAAAAGCTCTAGAAAGCTGAGTGTTGTGTACAGACTCATTAGTAGCTATAGTACCTCATGAACTGCAGAGCCCATGTCTATTTTTATTGTTAATCTGATATTAAGTTGTCTGAAGGAATTTTGATAGACTGAGTGGTATTGGATAAAGACTTTGTCCAATTGGGTATCTTTTAAAATGTTTGATTTTCACTTCAGAACATCAAGAAGCCACAATGTTGGAGAAAAACACTTTCCCAGGATGGGCAATCATCCAGTTTTGTCTCCAGATTGCCTTCGATCTTGTTGAACTTGCGATTCGACCCTGGGTTGGGAGTCTGTCCATGCTTCTGTCTTTGTACAATCCACTGACGACCGAAACGACCACTAGGGTCAAAGTTCGCAAAGTGACCTTGACATTGCCCTATTTGTTACTGCATCTAACAACAATTCCATTAGCCACTGTGGCCGGGAGTGTTCGCATGGTCTTACAGAAAGTGAGACATAAGTATATATATCTTCATCATAGCAATAACTACAATGGTTCAACTTCACCAAAGGGAGATTACTCCATCGCCTCTATCAACACCTGTTTACTCCCTGATGCCGCTAGTCGATTCAACAATCTGGACGAAACTCACAGACGTGCCAAACAGATCGGGGAGAGGGTAGTGGTGGATCAGTTTTTCTATGGAGACAAACAATTGTCAAGCAGGCACAATGGGACAAATATGAAAATTAGAAATCATCGCATTCAGAAGTCTGAAGATGATATAGACGCGAATGTGGTTCCCCATTTCCCAGAACTAGACTTCCTTTGTTTCCAGGAAGTATGGCAGCGACATTATGCGCGTCCACTGATCTCGGAATTGAAGAAAGTGTATCCACACATTGTCTACGACATCGGCCACTGGAGCTGGGGGTGTAACTACTTTATCTACAACAGTGGCTTGCTGTTTGCTAGTCGCTACGAGATCATCGACATTGATTTTAAACCCTTCAAACACAGTTGTCAGTTTTGTATCATTAACTCCAAGGGTTTGGCAATGATCAAGGTACACAATCAGTACGGTTCTCTTTACATAAGTCACAGCAGTGCTTCATCATCTGACATTATCCTTATCAAGCCATACTTATGTTCATTTCAGTTGTGATAAAAAATGTATATATAAAGGAGCAAAAAAGTATAAAAGTTTCATAAAATCTCTGTTTTGCCATCTGTCACTACATCTTTATTTCTTTTTGTAATCATAAACAAACCTGAGCAAAGGAAACATCTATCAGTCTTAGAGGGGTACTGAATGTAAAAATGAATTAACTATCAATTGTTGGCCCTCTATTTTTGTCGTGGTCGTGTGGTATGCTGCTGGTATGGTCAGTGCTGGCGATAGTTGCCTGACTCGGAGGGTGTGGGTTCGAACCCCACAAGGGACTCGCACCAAAAAGTACAAGGATTAGTACTATTTAAGGGTGTAGTGTTATCTCAAATGTAAGAATATTAAAGCTTTTAGAGTCAAGATGTTAATTATTGCAAAGAGAACCTTGTGGTACTCTACAAGTATTCCATGTATATTCTTATTGGCAGGTGCTCCTCAAGGACCCCTCTCACCCAGGAGAGAAGAGAGATGTTGGGTATATCTTCGCCACTCATCTACAGGCCTATCAGGGTGAGTGTCCTTCAAGATGAACAGTGCAGGGGTAGACGCTCGCTGGAAATCTTGCTCTTCGGGCTAGTGACATATGTTAATCTGTAGTGATACAAACAAATTTCACTAGCCCTTCTGAATTTTCACTAGCCTCGGGCCAGCGGACTAGTGCGAGTGTCGATCCCTGCGGTGTCATTGGCAGATCCAGGAGTTTTTAAAAGGACTTCACTTATGGGTTCATCAAGATAATATGCATCATTTTTCAATTTGGGGGGGGGGGGGGTTTGAACCCCCTGGAATATCCATGGATCTGTCACTGCACATGTTCAACGTGAAGCAGGGGGTATGACATTACAGCACCGTACCAAATGGTAATTTTCAGTGGGAGATCTCGTCCTCTTAGTTACAGTTGCTTGTTATCAAACTATCATTGCTGTTTGATAGTCTTTAAATCTTTGATCTGACTTAGGTTTTAATAAACATTGAAATATACCTAGAATATAGTTAAATACATCATTATTTGTGTATTCATTCAGTGATTTGAGATCTTCCTTTCAAGGAGTAATTAATAATGTACCAAAGAAAAACATAATGCATTAATGTAATGACTCTCTCTTGAGATTGTCTTAAAAAAGCATTGGGGTGGGATATCGCAGTGGTTAGCGCGTTCGGCTTCAGATCAAGATAATAATAATAATAATATACATTTTAACGCCTAATATCCAGTGCAAGCACTGCTCAATGGCGGTACAATTATTACCCTGAAGGAATTGTACTTTCGGTGCCACTACTAAGCGCTCCACGCGACCATATAGGTCCGTACCTCCCGTGTTCAGGTACCCATTTAAACAGCTGGGTGGACTGAGTGCAATGTGGATGAAGTGCCTTGCCCAGGGGCACAACACAGTATAAGACCCAGGTCACAAATGTTTGGTGTCTCCACCGGGATTCGAACCCGGGCCGTTGGCGTGAGAGGCAAGCATGCTTACCACTACACCACTGTGTCCGGGGTTCGAATCCCGCCAGGGGCACGGCAACTTTGTCTGCAGTAGAGAACTGTTCTACACGCAGTAAGGTTTGGGTGCAATGCTACACTGAATTTCAGCGTAGTACCACCCATGGTTTGCTAGTTCCAGCCGATGCTCGCAGGTTTCACTGCAATGCATAGCCACATGGCGTTGCAGGCTTTCTCCCTGCCATAATACTAGCAGCCGTGATATAAGTGCAATACTCTTGAAAGCGGCGTAAAACCCAACTCACCTCACTCAAAAAGCATCCCTCTGCATCCAAACTGCATCATGTTTTAATCCAGGTGAAGAGAAAGTGGTTAACACACAACTTGATGAAATCGTCACCTGGACCAAGGAGTTCCGTGAGAAGACCACGAGTAACCATGACAACGTGAAGCTGGACTGTCTCTGTGGGGACTTCAACTTCGACAACATGTCTCCTTGTTAGTCAGTCAAACTATATGCTAAGCTTTTAAAATGACATTTTTTAAATTATTACATCTGATTTTTAGCTCATCAAGCCTGAAAGGCCCGATGGGCTTATGGCATGGCATGGCGTCCGGCGTCCGTCCGTCCGTCCGTCCGTCCGTCCGTAAACTTTTCGCTTTTTCGACTTCTTCTCAAAAACCAATAACTCCAAAGAGCTGTAATTTTATGTGCAGACTCCTTGGCCAATGAGGATTCTAAATTGTAGATTTCGTGACCCCACGACCCCAAATGGGGTCACAGGGGTCACATTCTTAAAAAGCTATTTTCATCTTCTTCTCCAGTTCCAAAAGGTCTAGAGAGCTGAAAAGTTGTGTGCAGACTCCTTGGCTAATGGGGATTCTAAATTGTAGATTTCGTGACCCCACGACCCCAAATGGGGTCACAGGGGTCACATCCTTAAAAAGCTATTTTCATCTTCTTCTCCAGTTCCAAAAGGTCTAGAGAGCTGAAAAGTTGTGTGCAGACTCCTTGACCAATGGGGATTCTAAATTGTAGATTTCGTGACCCCGTGACCCCGTGACCCCAAATGGGGTCACAGGGGTCACATGTTTAAAAACCTATTTTCATCTTCTTCTCCAGTTCCAAAAGGTCTAGAGAGCTGAAAAGTTGTGTGCAGACTCCTTGACCAATGGGGATTCTAAATTGTAGATTTCGTGACCCCGTGACCCCGTGACCCCGTGACCCCAAATGGGGTCACAGGGGTCACATGTTTAAAAACCTATTTTCATCTTCTTCTCCAGTTCCAAAAGGTCTAGAGAGCTGAAAAGTTGTGTGCAGACTCCTTGGCTAATGGGGATTCTAAATTGTAGATTTTGTGACCCCGTAACCCTAAATGGGGTCACAGGGGTCACATGTTTAAAAACCTATTTTCATCTTCTTCTCCAGTACCAAAAGGTCTAGAGAGCTGAAAAGTTGTGTGCAGACATCTTGGCCAATGGGAATTCTAAATTGTAGATTTTGTGACCCTGTGACCCCAAATGGGTTCACGGGTCATGACCAAAAAACCTATTTTCATCTTCTTCTCCAGTTTATATGTAAGCTCTAGAAAGGTGAAATGTTGTGTAGAGATACTTTGGTCAAAGGTGATTCTTGATTGTAGGATTGGTGACCCTGTGACTCCAAATGTGGGTCACAGGGGTCATGATCTAAAACCCATATTATTTTGCTTGTATTACTTGAGATAACTTAGATATTCAACCTAATATAATAAATCAATGAAATACTGATGAGCTACAGAGCCCATGGCTCTATTTTTTAAAATCTAAGAACAACAATTTGAGGGGGATCTGCCGTTTATTTTAATGTATTATTTGGAATGAAAAGTAAAATTTTTAGTTTTATTGATTTTTACTCATTTTCATTTCTCCGACATTACCCTCAGTAATATGTTTCAATTGAATCAATAACATATATGTATAAACATGGAACTTCCTATATAATGTTGTTCCATAAAAATACCCCATAGAACAATCTTATATAGTCAACAAAAAGATTAATTTTATTTTTATGGATTATATTTTCAAAACCGATTTGTGCATTATCACTCAGATATAGTTTGCTATTGAAGTATAATGATGTTCTGTTGCTAATGACAATGTTCAGCTCTAATGATGATGTTCTGTTGCTAGGCGATAAGGAACTTTACACCCACCCACTGTTTGACCTCTATGATGACCCCTGTCGCGAGCGAGTGGGACGTGACAAATCTTGGGCTGTCGGTAAGTATGTAGTGATATCAATTTTGAACTTAAAATGATTATTTGATAATAAAATTCCAACAAGATTACCTGTCAAAGGGACTACACTTTCAAGGTTGAAACATGCATATGAGATCTCTGATACAGTACCAGAGTATGAAATAAGCTTGAAGACTACCCGGCCCATTAGCGTAATTTTGTCAATTTAAATGGTTGATTTAAAGAAAAGCTGAAAAGGTTTCCAGCCCGGGTCAATAGCTTTCTATTCTGGGCTGTCTGACATGACACAGAAAACGAGGCAGTCAAAGCTTTATGATTTTTAGCTTGAGCTGTAGCTGTCATTCGTACCAACATCGAGCCTTATCCACAACTGAATCGGAAGATTGATTCCCTATTCTAGAGCTTATTGGTAACACTTCTTATTTTATTGCCCTCCCACACCTTGACATTCTCTTCCCATCAATGTTACTCCCTTCAGATATCCGATCCTAATCTCTGTTCTACTATGAGGACTGTGAGGAAATGAGTGTCCTGATTGGTTGCATTTATAATAATAATAATAATAATTGCAAAGTTATATTGCGCCTTTTCCTCACCCTAAGGTATGCTCAAAGCGCTACAATTATTACCCTGAAGGAATTGTACTTTTGAGCTGCTTCTAAGGGCTTCATCAGTACTTCTCGTATTCAGGTAATTGAATCTAGTTGTGCAATCAGCTATGTCTTTGTAAAAGTGACAATTGTCAATAAAATGTCACATCATAATGCTATTTTTGAAACAAAAACGTCAGATAAACGTTTACTTGTTTAATGTGTTTTAATATGCTTTTTGATTTTGTGAAAACAATTGATCATCAACATGGTTATAATAAAGAAAACCAAATCAGAGATAAAACACAAAGTTGTTTATTTGTGTTATTAAACATCAGACTTATTCGAAGGACATTATGCTAATTAGCAAGACCCTTTACAGTCAAGTGATCTTTGAAGTCACTCGGTCAATGTAACCGATGAAAGATGTGTTTTCATTGGATAAGAAACAGGGATACAGTTTGAGGTTCGCCTTTTCTCCCGGTAGGGAATCTTGCTGGAACCAAGCCAATATATGGCCTAATATAACAGAGGTTAGGATCTGAAATCTGAAGGGAGTAACCTCTGTGGGAAGAGAATGCACTTGCCGACTGACTCCTGTGTGTGATGTAGGGACAGAGATGAGACAGGACATGCTGTGGGAAGCTCAGGTCTCCACGGCAACCGGTCTCTGCTCGGCCCTGAAGGACCCAATACTAAGACAACAGTACATTGTTGACTCTGACCTTGCCATTAGCTCTGTTGAGTCGATCGTCAACACGAAACCCAAAATGGATGCCCATGGGAACATCATCCCTTCTGCCATGGGCGGCCGTCGTCGAGTCGACTACGTTCTACATCACAAGAACTTGACTGTAAGTTTGTTTTGTCTCATATCAATTTGTGCTTACCAGCTGTTTAATTATTGTCAAAGCATTCTTAGTGACCAGTTTATAGAAATACTTACTGATTTACTGACTAAATACTTACCACCATATTATTTTAGATACCTTTCAGTCTAGTGGAGCAAGAGGAATGTGATTTTATAATGTCAGACCTGTTATTACTGAAAATACTTTTTGCGCTCCTAATCATTTGATAATAATAAAAATAGAGCCATGGGCTCTGTAGCTCATCAAGATTTCATTGATTATTATCTAAGGTTGACTATCTAAGTTATATCAAGTAATACATTGTTATCAAGAAAAAAATAGGTTTTTTAGACCATGACTCCTGTGACCCAACTTTGGAATCACAGGGTCACCAATCCTACAATTACAATTTCACCTTTCTACAGCTTTACGTACTTAAGATAAAGATGAAAATATTTGGGTCATGACCCGTGACCTAGATTGGGGTCACAGGGTCACGAAATCTACAATTTAGAATCCCCATTGGCCAAGGAGTCTGCACACAACTTTTCAGCTCTCTAGACCTTTTGGAACTGGAGAAGAAGATGAAAATAGGTTTTTAAGGATGTGACCCCAGTGACCCCATTTAGGGTCATTGGGTCACAAAATCTACAATTTAGAATCCCCATTGGCCAAGGAGTCTGCACACAACTTTTCAGCTCTCTAGACCTTTTGGAACTGGAGAAGAAGATGAAAATAGGTTTTTAAGGATGTGACCCCAGTGACCCCATTTAGGGTCATGGGGTCACAAAATCTACAATTTAGAATCCCCATTGACCAAGGAGTCTGCACACAACTATTCAACTCTCTTGACTTTTTGGAACTGGAGAAGAAGATGAAAAAAGGTTTTTAAGGATGTGACCCCTGTGACCCCATTTGGGGTCACGGGGTCACGAAATCTACAATTTAGAATCCCCATTGGCCAAGGAGTCTGCACACAACTTTTCAAGTCTCTTGACTTTTTGGAACTGGAGAAGAAGATGAAAAAAGGTTTTTAAGGATGTGACCCCTGTGACCCCATTTGGGGTCAAGGGGTCACGAAATCTACGATTTAGAATCCCCATTGGCCAAGGAGTCTGCACACAACTTTTCAGCTCTCTAGACCTTTTGGAACTGGAGAAGAAGATGAAAATAGGTTTTTAAGGATGTGACCCCTGTGACTCCATTTGGGGTCATGGGGTCAGGAAATCTACAATTTAGTATCCCCATTGGCCAAGGAGTCTGCACACAACTTTTCAGCTCTATTGACCTTTTGGAACCGGAGAAGAAGATGAAAATAGGTTTTTAAGGATGTGACCCCTGTGACCCAATTTGGGGTCATGGGGTCACAAAATGTACACTTTAGTATCCCCATTGGCCAAGGAGTATGTACACAACTTTTCAGCTCTCTAGACCTTTTGGAACTGGAGAAGAAGATGTAAATAGGTTTTTAAGGCTGTGACCCCGGTAACCCCATTTGGGGTCATGGGGTCACGAAATCTTCAATTTAGAATCCCCATTGGCCAAGGAGTCTGTACACAACTTTTCAGCTCTCTTGACCTTTTGGAACTGGAGAAGAAGATGAAAATAGGTTTTTAAGGATGTGACCCCTGTGACCCCATTTGGGGTCATGGGGTCACGAAATCTACAATTTAGTATCCCCATTGGCCAAGGAGTCTGTACACAACTTTTCAGCTCTCTAGACCTTTTGGAACTGCAGAAGAAGATGAAAATAGGTTTTTAAGGATGTGACCCCTGTGACCCCATTTGGGGTCATGGGGTCACGAAATCTACAATTTAGAATCCCCATTGGCCAAGGAGTCTGTACACAACTTTTCAGCTCTCTAGACCTTTTGGAACTGGAGAAGAAGATATAAATAGGTTTTTAAGGATGTGACCCCGGTGACCCCATTTGGGGTCATGGGGTCACGAAATCTACAATTTAGAATCCCCATTGGCCAAGGAGTCTGTACACAACTTTTCAGCTCTCTTGACCTTTTGGAACTGGAGAAGAAGATGAAAATAGGTTTTTAAGGATGTGACCCCGGTGAACCCATTTGGGGTCATGGGGTCACGAAATCTACAATTTAGAATCCCCATTGGCCAAGGAGTCTGTACACAACTTTTCAGCTCTCTTGACCTTTTGGAACTGGAGAAGAAGATGAAAATAGGTTTTTAAGGATGTGACCCCTGTGACCCCATTTGGGGTCACGGGGTCACGAAATCTACAATTTAGAATCCCCATTCGCCAAGGAGTCTGCACATAAAATTTTAGCTCTGTGGAGTCATTGGTTCTGGAGAAGAAGTAAAAAATGTGCAAAGTTTACGGACGGATGGACGGACGGATGGACGGACGGACGCCGGATGCCATGCCATGCCATAAGCCCACCGGGCCTTTCAGGCCTGATGAGCTAAAAAGTCATATTATTATGGGTCATCAGTTTATATGTTAAATAAAGAATGCCCAACTGAAGTTATCCCTTAACTTGCGGGTCTCGGCATGATCCTGGATGGCCAAAGACGATTCCGAGGTGCCCCTCCGGGAGGCCTGGATGCCATCTTAGAAAAAAATCGGCTCTCTCCCAGGGAGCTGGCTCCCTTCACGAGATGAGAGTCGAGATGTCTCCAGGAGACGCTTCATGAGAATCTCTGTATTAATGCCTCGCTGTCCGCTACAAAAACGAATCTTTGTCAATGTCCGGTCGAAATGTCCAGCAAAAATCACAAAATTGACCCAAAACGCATTGATAATTAGCTTTAAAAAAGGCCAATTTTGTCGGGCTTCGCTCCGAAACCTTATCTCCTTGGGGGCTAATTATCATGCACATGTTTGCCCATACAGGCTATCTCGCTCACAACTTGCGAGCGAGTCCCTATTATGGGAACATATAGCAGTAACCCGCCTTAATAGCGCACTTCATATCATCTGAAGCAATTGGGGTTTTTTTTTCAAATTTTTTTACGCCAAAAAAAAGGGAAAGAATAGCCTACAATCCCATATAAAATTTGCAAATGTCAGAAAAATAATAAAGACACAGCAAGCACCGCAAAAAATTTTTAAAAACTTCATGCACAAATTATCACTGATAAACTACTTAATGCATTTTCATATTTTTTAAACAACAATAAACAGAAAAGAATGATAATTTATTCCATATAAAATATTTATTCACAGAAATAACGATACAAGTTTACCTTTTTGAGAGGCATGTAAAACCAAACGACACACAAACTACCGGTAATCAACATATTAACATCAGATATGGTTCAAGGTTAGGATTTATTGGAAAGGTCAAACAAAATGACCATATTTGGGTTGACATGTGCTTATTTGTCATTGGTTCGAGATTATGATTTCTAGGAAAGTGTGATGAACGACATAAGTACACATTTGCAATGCCACATCATAAATGTTGTCAGTATTTACGATTTTTTAGGTGGAAATAAAGACAAACTTTACATGGCTATAGAATTATAACCAAAGGTCGCATTCTAATAATTTTTATATCATTGTGAACCTAAACATAAAATTTTCTTGTTTTGAATTTACAATATTATGAGGTCCGAATTAACCCTTACGTTGCGTATATATATTTTACCATTTTTAGCCCCTGTGGCGGAATTTACAGGCTCGCAGCTCGCAGCAGTAGTTTGGGCTTTGGCACTAACTAGCTCTGCTGGCGGAATTTCCAGGCGGCGATTCCGGTATCGTTTTTACAAAATATACCGCATCTACATGGCGAATAAGGACTATATACGGGCGTTCAATACAAATTCAAGTAGCGACACCCGTACACAAATGGCTAATTCACACTCGAAACTTTGAATGAATTTTCTATGTTTTTTCGTTTTTATTCTATTACTTTCGAAAGATTGTCTTTTATTCGGGCCTCGTAACATCATAAATACGAAACGAAAAAAATTCCATTTATATACGGAATTGAAGACAAGATGTCTAGCTTCACAATGATATAAAAATTATTAGAATGCGACCTTTGGTTATAATTCTATAGCTATGTAAAGTTTGTCTTTATTTCCACCTATAAAATCGTCAATACTTACAACATGTATGCAGCATTGCAAACGGTCGTTCATCGCACTTTTCCAAGAAATCATAATCTCGAACCAGTTGACAAATAAGCACATGTCAACCCAAATATGGTTATGTTGTTTGACTTTTCAAATAAACGCTAACCTCGAACCATAACTGATGAAAATATGTTGATTAGTTTGTGTGCCGTTTGGTTTCACATGCCTCTCAGAAAGGTAAAATTGTATCTTTATTTCTGTGAATAAATCTGCGCATTTTATATAGAATAAAAGATTATTCTTTTCGGTTTATTGTGATATAAAAATTATGAAAATGCATTCAGTATTTTAGCCATGATAAATGTTTTAGAAGTTGTGAAAATCGCCGATTGTTTCAAAATTTATGAAGTGTAAACATGACCTTTTTCACGGCGCTTGCTGTGTCTTTATTATTTTTTTGAGATTTTCTAATTTTATATGGGAATGTAGTCCATTGTTTCCCCTTTATTTTGCCGGATTTTTTTTTTAAAACAAACAATTCGCCCACATGATATGAAGTGCGGGAGTTAGGCGAGTTAGCGATTTTTTTCCCTGTCTCGCGAGATGCGAGGCAGATAGCAGTCTCGGGCGAGGCAAACCCGAGGCAATACAAACACGTGGGTGAAAATAGCCTCAAGCGAATTAATGCTTCGGGGGCTAAGCCCGACATAATTGGCCTTTTGTAAAGCTAATTATCGATGCGTTACGGGTCAACAATGCACACGCAAATTGGTGTGAATTTTGCTTGATATTCCGACCACACACTGAACAAAGCTTTATTCTCATGTCGGGTCGCGATGCGTAAATACAGCCATTCTCATGGGTCGGGTCGCGGACACAATCGACTCGTGACCCGGTATGGGGGATAGGACAGTACTTAGACAGCCGTGAATTATTCTAAGTCTTGTAACCGGGATCCGTATTGAGGTACCTACGAATCACTTATAGCCCGCCCGGATAATTCCGTCGCCCGCATGTTAAGGGTTAAAGACAATCTTTCGAAAGTACCGTAATAGAATAAAAACAAAAAATCGTAGAAAATTCATTCAAAGATGCGGGTATGAATTAACCATATTTGTACGGCTGCCGGGACCTGGAATTGTATATAACGCCCGTATGTAGTCCGGTTTCGTGATGTAGACATGATATATTTCGTAAAAACGGTACCGGGTTCGCTGCCTGGAATATTCTGCCACCAGTGACAATTAGTGCTTTAGCCAAAATAAGGCTGCGAGCTAGATGGTTAGAATATTCCGACACAGGGGCAAAATGAGTAAAAAAGAAATACGGAACTAAAGGGTTAACATGTTTTCCGGAAGGATATGACCAAGATCAGTAGTGCCTGCAAAACAATTCATTTTGAAGCCCTAAAAACCTGTTGTAAATTTCTTTGATTCAACTACATTTAAAACTTATTCAACACTAGATCTATCTGACGCAAATAGAAAACAAAATATAAACGTCACCCAGATTAAAGTTTATGATTCCTAATAATTAGATTATTCATATAGCACTTATATCCATGCATGCTCAATGTAGTCCCTGGTCTCACCCAAACTCTAATACAAGATAAACATACACCAGGTACACACCTGTACTGCTCCGTGAATGGAAGCATTTATTCTAAAGAGAGTCACATTATGTCAAACGCTATAATTGGTGTTATTTTATCGTGAACTACTGTCTGTTGCTGAATATTATTAGTGAAATGCTAGTTCATTCAGTGGACTGACAATGTGAAAGTAAAAGTCATGATTTATCATTAAAAATCAGGCAATGTACCACGGCCAGTGGACGCCAATTGGTCAAACATAATTTTGGAACCCTACCTATAACAGACATAAATACAGATGTGGGTTGGTAATGTTTAATAGGTCATATAACTACTGTGCACATATATGGTACGATATGTGTAATTTGGGTTCCTGATGTAAAAGGTTGTTGCTAGATTTTCATCGGAAACAAGAACTTATCATATATTTGGAGATGGGGTATGAACATGAAGTCAAGTGAAATTATTTGAACTTAAATCAACACATGTTGTCTTTCAGCTTTAAAAAAGCCAAGTAAAATATGAAAAATAGTTAATGTCACTTTAATAAAGTCTCTTGCCCAAGTTGACACCACAAGTCTCTCAACTCATGTCTCCATGTAGGACAGGGAATCAGCTTTCAAACTACCAGTACTGGTGGTCAGCCTCATTTGTGATTTTGTTGATGATTAGCCATGAGATCAGACCAGTGGTGAACATCCGATAGTAAATGAACCTTACCACCATGTTTACCATTGTTGAACTACCGGCTCTTTCAAACTGATTATCCAGTCATGCTGGGAGGCGCCCATCCAGCAAGCCAAGCTCATTGTTGCTGAACTTCACTGATATCTATTCAACAATCCAAAGGACTATGTTTCAAAACTTTATATGACCAAGAGCATTTATCTTTTATTTCATAATGTATTTTTTTTTTTTTTTATCCCCCGCTAACATAGTTGGGGGGGGATATTGAAATGGGCTCCGTCCGTCCGTTCGTCCGTCCGTCCGTCCGTCCGTCCGTCCCGATTTTGTTTCCGGAGCAGAACTCGAAAACTATAAGACATATCTCAACGAAAATTGCTGTGTGGAACAATCATCATGTCTAGATGTGCCTTTTGGGGTTTTCAACTTCTTCGAGTTATTTTTTTGGACCATTTTCATGGAAATGTAACTTAGAATTTCGTTTCCGGAACAGAACTTGAAAACTATAAGACACATCTCAACGAAACTTGGTGTGTGGAACAATCATCATGTGTAGATGTGCCTTTTGGGGTTTTCAACTTCTTCGAGTAATTTTTTTTTACCGTTTCCATGGAAATGTAACTTAGAATTTCGTTTCCGGAGCAGAACTCGACAACCATAAGACATATCTCAACAAAACTTGGTGTGTGGAACAATCATCATGTGTAGATGTGCCTTTTGGGGTTTTCAACTTCTTCGAGTTATTTTTTTTTACCGTTTCCATGGAAATGTAACTTAGAATCTCGTTTCCGGAACAGAACTTGAAAACTATAAGACATATCTCAACGAAACTTGGTGTTTGGAACAATCATCATGTGTAGATGTGCCTTTTGGGGTTTTCAACTTCTTCGAGTTATTTTTTTTTGACCGTTTCCATGGAAATGTAACTTAGAATTTCGTTTCCGGAGCAGAACTCGAAAACCATAAGACATATCTCAACGAAACTTGGTGTGTGGAACAATCATCATGTCTAGATGTGCCTTTTGGGGTTTTCAACTTCTTCGAGTTATTTTTTTGGACCGTTTCCATGGAAATGTAACTTAGAATTTCGTTTCCGGAACAGAACTCGAAAACTATAAGACATGTCTCAACGAAACTTGGTGTTTGGAACAATCATCATGTCTAGATGTGCCTTTTGGGGTTTTCAACTTCTTAGAAATATTTTTTTTACCGTTTCCATAGAAATGTAACCTAGAATTTCGTTTCCGGAATAGAACTCGAAAACTATAAGACATATCTCAACGAAACTTGGTGTGTGGAACAATCATCATGTGTAGATGTGCCTTTTGGGGTTTTCAACTTCTTCGAGTTATATTTTTGGACCGTTTCCATGGAAATGTAACTTAGACAATCATCATGTGTAGATGTGCCTGAAAGGCCCGATGGGCTTATGGCATTGCACAGTATCCAGCCGTCTGTAAACTTTTCGCATTTTGTCTTCTTCTCCAGAACCACTTTGTCTAAGGAGCTGAAATTTTGTGTGTTGTGTTTAGTTGAAAAAAGGTTCATAGTCACTGTTATTCAACAACTATTCTTCAATAAATTTTCCCAAAGGCGGGGGATATGGCCGACTCTGTCTGCTTGTTTTTTTTATTTCCAAAATCATTTATTACAAATAGGTACCACGATTTTACAATGTTATTGCGATACCATGTGGTGGGGGCATCGCATGTCATTCTTCTAGGAAATTGTTACAATGGGTACATGACTTAATTTTGCAATGTAAAGTAATGATAATGGGAAAAAAGGGAGGGTGTAAAATAAATGAAAGAGAAGATAGATAAAGATAGAGATAGAGGTTAATATAAAGAGAGAGACGAGAGAGTGAGATAGTAGATTATGTTGAGAAACACCCGGACCATTTTCTAATAAAAGTTTCATCGTCTTTACCAAATATATATCTTTCTATGTTGTAACGATATTTTATTACCTGAAGTGTGTGATCAAAATTTAAGTCTTCAAGTGCATGTTTACATTTGTATATGTACTTCTTAAGAATAGTAAAGAGGTGGTTTATTAAAATGCTTCCATTGTAATTTCAATGTATTTTTAGCTCATCTGGCCTAAAAGGCCCGATTGGCGCATGGCATGGCATGGTGTCCGGCGTCCGGCCGTCAGTCTGTAAACTTTTCGCATATTCGTCTCCTTCTCCAGGACCACTTGGTCTAAGGAGCTTAAAAGCTGTGTGCATACTCCTTGGCCAATGGGGATTCTAAATTGTAGATTTTGTGACCCCCTGACCCCAAATAGGGTCACAGGGGTCACGACTTTAAAAACCTATTTTCATCTTCTTCTCCAGCTCAAAAAGGTCTAGAGAGCTGAAAAGTTGTGTGCAGACTCCTTGGCCAATGGGGATTCTAAATTGTAGATTTTGTGACCCTGTGACCCCAAATAATGGTCACAGAGGTCATGACTTGAAAAGCTAATTTCATCTTGAGATTTTATGTGCTCTTCAAAGGGAGGTAATTTATAAGAAAAAAACAGTGATCAAATAAATCGACAAGTGTGTCTTTATTTGTAGGGGATTTTATCTCTGGCCTCAAAGATAGGTCAGAAGGGTAAGGACCTTAAGACCTATTTCATCTTCTCCATTTAAAATGCTTCGTATTTGTTGTACCTCTCACCTAGAAGTTGACATTTTGAATTAGTTAATGTATATAAAGTCTGATGAGCTACAGAGCCAGTGACTCTATTTTTGTTTATTTTGTCATACAATTCTTCTTTTACTTTCAGAAAGTGACAAAATATCGATTTATCACAAGCCTCGCAACCCTTACAGATCACATTCCAGTTTCCATGACAATAGAACCTGAATCCTGAAGAAGATCAGTTGCTGTGAATATTTAAACAATGTGATACAATTGTGATACTTAATCCCTCTCTGCACAACACACTGATCTCAATCATACTGTTGTGTTTTATCCTGTTAGAATTAATTGTTTATAATTGTTTTATTTACGAGCATCGTTTTAATATGAATAATAAACTATTTCTAAATTACATGAAAATAGAACTTGAGAATATGTGTGCATTAACATCAAAAAGTGTTTAATAGCTTTAATTAAATTATTTTATATACAAATTATTTTCTAATATTTAACACTTTTGTTTTCATTGCTTATTTAACAAGTCATTTGAATTAAATTATTTAAAAAAAACAGTTTCAAAAGTGGGACCATATATTGTATGATAAAGGAGAAACATTTTCAGTTTATATAAAATATTCGAGCATTGACCAAAATGAGCATAGAGACAACCAAGTCTGATATGTATGCATGATTTATTGTGTGTGGTCAATATGATGAATCGTGAAATATATTATTATACATGTTCTGGGAACACTATCCTTGATATTCATTTTAGTGAGTTATTGTCATTTGAGAAAGGTATTTAATTTATAAATCATCGATTAAAGTTTGTACTTTTGTTAGTTACATCCATGTTCTTGGGGAATTTCCCAAATCAGTGCCTTAGCTTTAGAGGGGCAGCAGCATGTTTTTTGCAAATTTTATTTTTTCAAATTTCCCATTTATAATGATAGTTTATGCCATTTATATTTACTTTAGAGAGTAAAAGATCTTATTACACAAACCAAGTATGTGTATTGGTAATAACGGTGTTGCATATGAAGTAAAACTTGCATGGCGACCATTTTATTGTGAACACATATTATTATTTCGAATGACAAAACGATTCCCATGAAGGGTGTTTTACTATTGGTGTCAATATTTTTTAAATACATTTCATCCACTTATTTCACCGAAAAAACATGCTACTGCCCCTTTAACTTTCATTGAGACATCAGGATTTAGATTTTCAAAGCTGTCTTAGTTCTAGGATGGTTGTAAAATTCCATGAAGTGGCATCAAAAATGTAAAACTGACTTACCGGTATTATCCATGTGTGTGGACGATAAGTCATTACATACGTCTATATGTTGTAGGCTACATACCTGTATGCATAGGCGTAGGAACAGGGGGGGCCCGGGGGGGCCGGGCCCCCCCCACTTCTGAACCTGGGGGGGCACGGCCCCCCCACTTTTCACCCACAAAAAAAATTCAATAGCGCCTTCTAGGAGCAAAAAGTCTGTGTCAATTTTGAAGAAAATTTCTTTTCTCATACTATTTTTTCAGAAACAGATAATATGACGAGTCCTCACCCTATTTTTAACACTAATATGGATGAAAATTTTGATCCTACAGCATCTTCTAGTGAAAATACGACATGGCAACCCCAATTTTCAGACGAAATTGAAAAGAATGTTGTTCCTATAGCTGTGTTTGGTGGGAGGAGGGTGCTTTGATACGTTTTTAATACGTTTCAAAAATCGGAAAATGGGGATCTTAAATTGCCGAGTTTGTGGCCCTGGTGGTCCTCAGAT
This sequence comes from Gibbula magus, assembly GCA_936450465.1. NCBI lineage: Eukaryota > Metazoa > Mollusca > Gastropoda > Trochida > Trochidae > Gibbula > Gibbula magus. The sequence continues at coordinate 19,479,509 of OW388299.1, read as the reverse complement.
GCCATGGCCCAAAAAACCTATTTTAAGCTTTTTCTCCACAAGTAAGAGCTAGAAAGTTGAAATATCGACTCCTAAGACATTTGGGATTGAAATTGTACATTTGGTGACCATGTGACCCCGAGTAAGGGCAACATTGGCCACTCCTGAAAACGTATTTAGCTCATCAGACCTGACCTCAAAAACCTATTTCGTCTTTCATCTCTAGAACCAGCTCTGTAGTGACTACAGACAGTTGGCATCTCGTGTACATACTCCTACTGTCACTCCTTAGATCATGGGTATCTTGATTAATAAGGGCCCAAGGAACCACAGCATTAAAACATATTTTCGTCTTATTCTTCAGAACCACTGATTCCAGAGAACTGGAATCGTTAGTAAAGTTAGCTTGGCAAGTGGAGATTCTGATTCATATGTTTGGTGACCTATTGATCCCTAATAAGGTCCTCAGGGGCCACAAAGTCAAGGACTATATTTGTCTTTTTCTCCAGAACCAGTAACTCTAGAAAGTTGAAGTTCTGTGTACAGGCACCTTGGCAAGTGGGGATTATAATTAATAGATTTGGTAACTTTTGGGTGTCATGGTTTTATGACCTTCTACAGAATGAAAAGTCTTTGTATTGGTCTCTTGGATTATGAATTGTAATTTTTCAAACAATTTGTCATTTTGGATGCTATTTCAGGATTAATTCTGATCGAACTGAGATATGAATGTTCTTTCTCCGTTTCTGGAACAAGTAAAACTTGTCGACTTTATTTCAATCCTATTTTATTTCCATTTTATCGTGACTTCCGTTGTCTTGTCTGCAAATATTGAAGCTCATACATATCCCTTAGCTTGCAATTACAACTATATAGTCCTGAGTACCCTAACACACGCACTCAGAAATTCCTAATTGTTGCGATTATGGACTAATCGTGGCCTAGTGTAAACGCAACATATGCAGATTAAACATTTGTAATGATTATTATCCGAAATATTAAGAACAAAAGAACTAGGAATATGATACATGCTAACTTTCAACTATCTCGCGAGTATAGGTCTCTGTCCCTTTCACAGCTAGGACATACTGTCCTTTCTCTCAAAATGAATTATTTCTATTATAATTTTTTTAAATTTCCGCCTTTAAAAATGTGTTAACGGTGCTTATTCTATTCAGGTGCATGTTTCAGTTCAAACACATTTTCAAATGTTCATTTCTGAGTTGATCTAGGTACAATTTGGTGTATTTCCTTGACATAAAATCGATTTTTTACAGCCACACCTGTGTCAAGTGACTTTTTTTGGCCTCAAAAGCAAGGTCACGTGACATTTTTGGCTTCCAAAGCAAGGTCACGTGACTTTTTTTGGCCCCAAAGTAAGGTCACATGACTTTTTTTGGCCCCAAAGTAAGGTCACGTGACATTTTTGGCCCTAAAGTAAGGTCACGTGACTCTTTTTGGGCCCTAAAGCAAGGTCACGTGATTGTAAATTTAAATAATCAGTGAAACACCCTTCAAACCCCATCCAAAATGACTTAGATCCCCCCCACCAACACAGACGGGGTATTCTGACCCAAGCTCGATCCAACCCCCGCTCTCAAGAAAAAAAAATTGGGCCCCCCCACCCCAAAAACCGTTCCTACGCCACTGCCTGTATGTGATAAACCATAACTGAGAAAAACACATGACATCGGGATGATTCTATTTATCATCCAAAATCATTCTTCATTTAATACTTTCAATGAAACATGTACATATCACTATCATTAGACGACCACCATGGTGATGTCATAGTATTATGGCATTATTGATGATGTAAAAGCATTGTGATGTCACAGAGGCAGATAAAAAAATTGCATGTGCAGTATGGGACCCCCCCCCCCCCCTTTTCATTGATGGACCCCCCCTCTCCCTTTTCAAAATTCCTGGATCCGCCACTGATGTCATGTGGTTTACGGTTACAGGACATTAGAATCAGGGGTTTCGTTTTTTGAATTTACATTTTGTGTACACCCACATTTCCACACTACCATCAAAATTCAAAATTCTGGATGCGCCTAAGTCGTAGTATGAATACTATGAACATGGAAATGTAAAACTATCCTTGAGTGTAGAGTAACAGAAGAAAGATTTGATGTTTCCAGTTTGTTTCCCTCGAGGTCAATAATGAAGTCAAGTCTCTTCTCCACATATCATTCAATATGTTATACATCATTATTTTGTAGTCACATCTAGTCTAGTGATGTGTTTTATGAAACTCTTCATTGTATTGTTAGTGACAATCCTAGTCATTATGAATGAATTACCGTTACTTATTTATCGAGGGTGAATAGTCAAAAAAGAGCTCTGATATTAGTTTGCAAAGCTGATATAATGATTGAATCATTGATTGTTTGTCTACTATATTAGTTAATTATTTACCAAGCAATTGTCTGTATTCTTGCTTTGTATTCATTTTCTTGCATTTCTGTTGTTTTAAATATTTAAGAATTACAAGTTTTGAAAATTTGAAACAATTAAAACCAAGTGTCGTTATATTTTGCCTAATTCATTAAATCACTGCAAAAAAATTTGAATGGCAAGACATTGTATGAGCAATTAAATGTTATCTTTGTTAATTTGTGTCATTTTCTAGTAATGTTTTTATTATATTTCATAATATATAAGCATTTTGAAATGAGGTGAGAGTATATATTATGACAACCTATTGTTATTTGTGTGGATGCACCTGATTATACTGTTAAGGACCTGTGTCAAACTATACTTATATTTATCAAAGATGGATTTTTAGAATAAAAAAATATTGAAACAGAATTTTGTATATGATATTCTTATTGATATTATATTTCATCTGAATTAAAAAATTCATATTCGGATTGACAGATCTGGGGTTTGAATCCTGCCAGGGGCTCAGCAGCTATGTCTGCTGTGGAGAACTGTACAGTGTATGCAGTAAGGGGTATGGTTCCCTAGTGCCAGTCAATGTTCATTGGTTTCACCACAATGAATAGCTACCATGGTGTTGCAGGCTTTCTTCCTGCAATAATACCATCAGCCTTGATATAAATGAAATACCGTAAATCCTTGAATAATCGCCGGGCGATTATTAATTTCAAACACTGATTTGACCCCAGCGATTATTCAAGGCGGCAATTATTCGAGGGAGGCAATTATTTTTTTTTCGAAGACATAATATAAATGTGAAATTTGTAATAATCATATTGAAAACGTCATTGCAGTATGTTTTAAATTATGAATATTGTAAACGAAGTGCCTGTTATGAAGTTAAAACTTCGCATAAATTTGTTTATGCCGGAAGAATTTTTAAAAAGAAGATAGCCATTAGTTTATTAACCTTGCTAAATTTAACATGGCAATTTTTCAAGGCAGGCGATTATTTATTTCAAAGAGGGCTTAGACCCGGCGATTATTCAAGGCAGGTGATTGTTCAGACGATTGTTCAAGGATTTACGGTACTCTTGAAAGTGATATTAAACCCCAACTGACGTCACCTCACCTTGGCCTTATTTTCATATGATAATGACAAACAGAGGCACACCTGAGGAATAGTCTGTATTGTAAACCTGGGTAAATTGAAGGTAGATTATATCAAAGTCAGATATGAATAAATTAACCAAGGACAGTATATAATTAAAGAGTCTCTGATTAAACATAGAATTCAACATTTTGAGATATCTGGAGAATCTAACTGAGCGACATTTATGAGCTGTCCATATTTTACCTGTACCACAGCAAGGCAAAGGTCCACGAAAAACAGTTGTGCATGCACAGGCTAAAGTACCAACTGATTAAAGCAATACTCAAATGAAAAGATTGAGCCATTAAGAAATCTGAAACAGTATTATTACATCTTGTGTCCCATTATGCTGACACAGGTCATGGATGAATGGATACAGTGTAACTATACCACGACAACATGTATCATTATAATCAGGATCCAGTGGTAAATATGAAGAGAGCACAGAAAACAGAAACATGTTCAAACACCCTTTCCATTCTGTCCTACTCATTGGTGTGGGCTAGCTATGACAGGCCAACTGTTGGACTTAAATTTAGTCTCACAAGTACGTATTTTCCTTATCAACAACGATATTTCATAGACAATTCAGATAGTTATTCATATGGATTTCAGAGACTCTAGAGTTGAGGAATCTACACTTGCTATACTTTTCAAGACTGAGTTGATCGTCAGTTGAACATCTTACTCCACCAGGGTCTGGAGGACAGACCAGCCATCCGGCGCATCTGTGAACCAAGAGGAAATACAAACGGTTTCACTAAACTACGTTTGTAAAAGACAAACAAAACAATGACATATTAATTGGTCATTCCCTTCCCTTCATGAACTCATTAAACAACCCTGACTATTCCCCTTTCAATTGTATCCGTTTGCCGTAAATGAACCTCGGACGACGAATTGTAAAGTACCATATACATGTAGAAAATAATAACGTGTGTTCCTTGTAAAACCATGTTTATAATATAAGTAAATGATATACTATTGTATGTTCATTAAACATGTTATTACACGAGACAGGGTTTAATTTTTAGTTATAACTCAAATTAGCAAAATAAGATTTTGAAACTCAAACAGAACTGGTAGTTGCATGCGTCGTCCAAACTGCATAACACGTATGGATACTTTCCAATACAAATACCATCATTATTTATAACTTAATCTATTCGGTTTCATATAAAACAAATAAACAACTTGATATGCATGAGGGACCCGCTGTCCTGGTCCAACAATCACTCTACGGACAGCGTAATGCGTCCTTTAATGTCAGTCTTTTCTAAGTGTCACTAACTATTACAATTATATAACATTATAATCTGGAAGAATGGCAATCACATAACAGTTAAAGTTAATCAATAGAAATTGCATAACCGCTCTGGTAAAACAAGTACAGAGGAACATATCCTCCCTCCTCGACGCCTATCCCCCCTGCCTCTCCCTTGTTTCAAAGTTGCCGGTTCTGTAAGCCGATACGGTAGAGACAAGACTGTGAGGAAGGCACCAATGGCACGCGGCACAACATACGGGCGCTGTAATCTGACGCTGCTCATCCATGAAAACCATGCTGATTTGGGGGAACCCCGGCGTTAGTCGACATCTGTATTCTCGGGAGGGGCGGTAGGGACCGTCATTGGATTTAAACTGGACACGGGGGTAACCAGAATCGTCCCCAGAACTTGAACAAGTCGCAACCATACACAGGACGTTTTGAAGGTGAGTTGAGACTCTGTTTGACTGTGAATACGAGTGGGTTGGTCGGTTATATATCTAGACTATGGTTGATTAGACATGGAATGACAGGGACAGGGGACCGCTTCCTCCACATCGCCATGTTTGCTAGACTTGTTCATCAAGCATACATTTACACGAAACGATTAAACATACTGAAATACGCATTTCACCGAGACTAGCTACTGTGTGTGGGCGCACGAGGATAAATACAACATGTGTTAGAAGTGGCTGAAGCATCAACACTCCACATTCCGACGTATCTGTAAATGGCACTTCTGTACAGTACTCCATATCGTAGTATAGCTGCAAATGTCAAGTTATAGTTGTACCCGTTGTATATACCGGGTCTAGTACAACACTATGAACTCGACGGAGACTGAAGTGTTTATGTACACAGAAATATACAAAGTACATCTGTTGGGGTTATCGTACGAGGTTACAGATGACCGGGGAGCACCTGCTTATCGCGTTAATTGACTGGTGAACTTGTAGCAGATCTACACAGAGGCAGTGTATGTGCTGATCATACATACATAGATATATATATAGATATATAGATACATAGATCGTGTATGAGTGAGATTGAGATCACTTACATCTGTGTCGTTTCATGTCAATCAGTGTTCACTCATCGTTCATTTTTGGAGTAGTTATTACGTTAATTGGCTCTTGAACCGGTAGCAGTCTGCATATCTACTCGGTGGCAGTGTACACAGTACACATTGAGATGTGCGTGTTTGTTAGGTCATCATTTATGTTATGAGAGGACGAAAACTCTTAGACAGTTAAATATATATATATATATATATATATATATATATATATATATATATATATATATATATATATATATATATATATATATATATAGTCAACGTTTAGTTGGTATACTATCAAACGATTTTCAATGTATGGCTTAGTATATGATATGAAGTTAATCAATGGATAGTTTGGTGTACTATCAAATGGTATTCAGTCTATGGTACAGTATATCTTAAAACAAGTAGTCAGTACTGTCAACTGTTATTACATGTAAAAAATGTTATACTATATATTGAACTCATAATCAACTGAAACTTATCAATGATCACGATTTCAAAACGGCATCATAGACCTCTGGGGGTAGTTGAGAGACGTTTAGCGGGATGTGATGTTAAGTGTGCACGTCTATTAGGTTTGTTGAAGCGAATAAAACAATTACAATATACAATATTCAAAAATGTATTAGCTGGATATAATAATAGCCACATTCTGACCCACAGCTATTTAAACATGACAATTAATGTCCCAAGCACCTGCAAAATATGATTAAGTTCGAGTTGATTCCAAACCAAGAATGTTTGCATATAATTCTCAGGGATATTCTATGAGGTACCAAAACAAATACTGTCGCATCTGTTTGTACTTGGCGAACATGCGCAAAGGTCTACACCTTGCTGGGATCACGTGACCTCCCCAGGGGTGATATGTGTGCACGTGTTCTATAATACCGTCTTTACAATCACTCCACACCACTTGTCCCGAGTAGGGTGGCAGTGTATGACCCTGTGTTGTCTGATACCACTGGACATCAAGGATAAGGTAGGACAGATGAGCTCCGATTGAGGGAAGGGTGCTCACCCAATTCAAGTTGATTACATTAAAGCATATGTATTATTCTTTTAAACCTCTCTGCACTTAAAGACATATTTATGTACCGCTATATTCGATATATATATAGTTATATCATGTATTTAATGAAGAATAAATGGTATGATTAACACATAGTTGTACAAAGTGTTTCCCAAATTACACAGCTACTGCCCGTAAAATGACTTCACATGTTTATGAACAGTTATATCCGAGAAAGCTTTTGTCATAGTAATGGTATGACTTAATGATGAATTTATGGTATGATTAACACTTAGTTGTTTGAAATGTTTTCCAAATTAAGCCACTATTGCTCGTTAAATGACTGCCAAGTAATGCTGCCAAGCGTTGCTCGCTCAGTCGGCGTTTCAGTTGAACATGCGGAGTGACAGAGATTGCCTCTGTGAAGAATTAGCTTCCAGTGCTTTATAGAAATTATAAAAAGTTTAATGTCAATATAAATAATATTGTACTCTTCAAAACAAAACGCATACTCCATATGATGTTGTACTATTTGTTATATGTATCGCTGTTAAGTAAGTATACTAATTCATTAAGTAAGCTTACTGTAAATAACCGTTAAAGTTCCAATTTGGTACCACAATTCAAGACAAATTATTCATACCAATATTTTAAGAAATATGTTATACAGTTAGTATGTATTTTAGTACATATGTTTTATTCCTCTTTTATGTGCATGCATATTTTGGTATTTCATTGTTATAATGTCTCTCATAAACCGCTGAACGATTGGATATGTACAGTACATGTGAGACGTAAATAAAATAACTCTTTCTGTCTTTCCGTCCATCTGTCTATTAAGCCCCACATGGGTTCCACGAGTCATCTGATACAAAGTATTTACAATCAAGACTGGATTGTGTGCACACCAAGAACCACAGCCTCTCTACCATTGCCTACACAGACAGTTCGCTTCCAGACATTCCTCTACCGTACAAATATTTGTCTATAGCTTCTCGTCGCTTCCGGGACCGTATTTATTGCACATGCTACTCTTTATAAGGCTCCCTCTTGATTCGTCTAACGCTAATCTTTGATAATTTAACTTGATTTCAAATAATGTCCATAGATTAATTTAGAATGATGTATTTTATAAGCTGCTTGCTGTGAAAAATCGAGGTAGTTTGAATATTTTCAAAGGCTTTGAGCATAAGACTTTTTGATAAGACACTATTCATTTATTTATTTATTCATTTATGATGACGGTTTGCATTATAACTTTTGCCACTAATGAAACCACTCATAGTTAAATGTAGGTAGGACTTGAATATTCAACTTTTTGTGAGATGTTACGAGCGGATTCACTCGTATCGTGAGTATTGACAGATGGTACAAACTATCCTGTTGATTCAACTGTTTCACTCTTGATGCAATTTCAAGAACAATTTGAAGCGATGTGGATTGTTGATCTTTTTTTTTAAAAAAAGGTATTTTTGAAAATTGGTCTAAAAGAATTCTGAAATGAAATTGATCAAAACAATTCTCTTCAGTTTTATATCAAATAAACTTATCAGAAGACGTGGCTCTTTTCAAAACGTTCTGGAGAATTATAATTGAGTGTAGACATTTCGCTCCTCCCAAGTACTCCGCGTTAAACATGTCGGATGTTGTGAACATGTCGGGTTGGTCGATCTGTAGCTTATTACTATAAGTACACATGATGCATCGAGGCATGTATCGGGTTCTTACATCCCGTGGAGTGGAAACACGGACCCTGTGAAACTTCCGTAAAGGAATGTTAAAGGTACAACGTTAAACATTTATATCAGTTACATGTCTCACTTTTCAATGTAGCCAAAGCATGGAGCGCATGGTACTGTCAACGAGAAACCAGTCTCCATATTTATGTACCGGTAAAGCAAAGTCAACATAAAAGGAGGATACACCCTCTGTGATTAAACTTAAATACATGTTTTAATCTTACCATTTAACGGCAAATAGTGTAAATGACGTATTGAATAAGAAGAATCGTTGCCGCGTTGTCTAAATATTGTTAGAAATAAGCTGAAAGTCAGATGAGTCTCAATGATGTCAAATGTACAGGTGATATATGGGTCGAGTAACTATCACCGAGTCAAAACGTCACTCATGACTCAATGAACCATTTACAGATAAACAGCTTTAAAGGGGCAGTAGCACGATTTTTCCCTGAAATAAGTCGATGAAATGTATTTGAAAAATAATGTCACCAATAGTAAAACACTCTTCTTTCTTCCGAATATCAAGTTAGAAAAGGAGTGTACATGGTTCCGTTAAGCCATGGGAATCGTTTTCGCCAGTCGAAATAATAAAATGTGCTCACAATAAAATGGCCGCCATACAATTTTTGCTTCAGACGCAACACCGTTATTACCACTACGGGTAATTGGCTTCTGTAATAAGATGGTTTACCCTCTAAAGTAAATATAAATGACACAAACTATCATTTTAAATGGGAAATTTGAAAAAATAAAATTTGAAAAAAAAACGTGCTTCTGCCCCTTTAATAGGAGCAGTGAATAAAACATTCTGAAAATGAAATGTCACTGACTGGTAATGAATAAGAATGTGTATTCGTCACAAACATACATAGAGAGAGATTCAATGCACACAACTTTATGGCTTAGATTTATGAACACTTATTATTGGCCATTTTACGACTATCAACTACTTGTCAATCAATTCGTTCCAGTCATTCAATTCTTATTTTAGTTCAATTACTTCTATACCGGTAAAATCTAGATCTAGCCTGATATGTTATAACATGTCATGAGCATGATAACCAAACCATAGGATAATACTCATCTTTCAAGAACTTGGTTTCTGCTGAGATAAAATGTTTGGGGGACAGGGGAGGGGGATCTCGAACGCTGCCCCTCCTTGTGATGTTACCGGAGACAAGGATAATAATCACAATGTAAGTAGGCCCGCCCTCACGTGAATCACTCAGCTGGCCTTTATCTGATGCAACGAAGGAAATATATTTTCTTTGTGGCAAGTAGTTCAACCCTCCTTGATGTAGGATAGATGTAAAACGTTGATCTTGTGTTGATGTAAGTATTCTTGTCGTAATTTGATTCTGTTGATGAGTTAGATGAAGCGAAGATTGATGAATATGTTTTGTAGATCAGTTGTTAACTTTCTATCGTTGTTGGTTTGCAGCAAAATAATTCATCAGACGGCACACCCCTTGATTCAACATGACGAATTCCCAGGACAAAGCTGCCGTCATTCAGGAGGCAGATGGCTTGTTTAAAGAGGACAAATTTAAAGAAGCGCTCGTAAAATACACCAAATTATTAGACCTAAACAGTGTAGACATCGCTCTCCTACTCCGCCGATCACGGTGCTACTTTGGTATGAAGGATTACAAGATGTCTTTCAATGACGCCAAGTCTGCATACGATCTCGACTCAACAAGTATGCAGGCCTGTATCTGCTGCGGTAGGGCTGCCATGAAACTCAAACAGTTCGAGAAATCATTCCGGTATTTCAAGGACGGTTTGAAGATTGATGCCAAGAACCATACAATAGCGTACGATCTACAGAAGCTTCAAGCCGCCATCATGGCCGAACATGATAAGGAGGTGGACGAGGAACCGACGTACAGCGCCGTCCGCTTTTGTAGCCAGGACCCGTATCCGGGAGATAAAGAACTGCTGCAGATGGAACTCGAAATATTGGAGAAGAAGTACAAAATATGCAACCTGAAAACTTTCCCTGCACCCACCCCAAACACGAAGCCAGAAGATGCTGCCAAGCATGCCGCTATGGCCATACGGTGCCGGGCGGGCGGCAGGACAGACGAAGCGCTGCATGAATGTTCCCTGGCTGTGTCCATAGATCCATCTAACGTTCTGTACAGACAGCTCCGGGCGGAAGTGTATTTAGACCAGAAGTTGAGCCAGGATGCGCTGCGAGACCTCTTCGCCATTCCCAACACGAGTCGCTCAGCGGACGTGTGGAAGAAGGGAGGTAAGTCACTTTATGGTATCTTTACAAAAATGCCAGTAATGTTTGAAGCTTTACTTTGCCAATGTGTATTGCAAACCCTCATTACATAGCCAATCAACCTTAAATACCATGTCTCCAGCACTTCAATAAAGCTGATTGACCATTGTTTGTTCCAAAATTCAAGTATTTTACCCCCTAATGTATGTATGTTTCTTAAATAGTTCTACATTATGAACAAAACTCTCAATCTCCTCTCCAGCGGTGATCCTACAGGCGATGAAGCTGCCAGTGTCCGCCGAGTTCTGGTACAGGAGGGCCACCAAGGTGAGCGACAACAAGGACGAAGAGTCCGCCATCTTGTTCCAGAAAGTTCGGACAGAGCGTCTATATGGTCCGCTCACCACAGAACATCCCGTCAAGGTAGACTTTGGTCAGTTTGGCCGGTCAATTGTAGCCACGGAGGACATTCCTAAGGACACAGAGTGTTTCACGGACAGGCCGGTTGCCCTGGGAGAGAGTATGACGAGCAATTTGGTGCCTGGGTGTCACCACTGTGCAATGTCCATGCTCAGTGCTTCTGACTACTTCGGAGAGATCATGACGCAGTTTGGAAGTGCCGAGTTGGCTGTGATTAAAGAATTCTGGCCGGATACGTCCCCGGTCTACTGTGAGATGTGCACACGTGTCTACTACTGCACTGAGAAGTGCAGGGACGAGGCCTGGTGGAATTACCACGAGGTTATTTGTCCAGGAAGGAATCCTGCAGCCAAAATTTTGTACGACTTGTTGGCAGGGAAAGGATCTCGGCCTGGACCTGGGGGCGACACGGAGGATCTTTGGGTTGGCTCCTACAGTCCCGTGGTGTTAGCTAGAATATGGGCCACCATTGTTCAAAACGCCAAGATCATGATGCGGGAAGAAGGACTGTCCAAACCTAGCACAGAACATTGGGCCATGGCCAAGGCTCCTTTTCGAAGGTATACTTATCCTTTTCATATTAACCTAAATTTGTGTTAATCAAAATCTTCATTCTTATTTAGAAATTATGTTAAAATCAACAAAACCTTATCATTCTAGATTGAAACTGTTTCGGACCATTAAATACTGCATCTATAACTTTAAGAACTACCGTTGATATGTACATGTTGATATCATTTGCCTCTGAGGATTGTAAAGATGAGATTTATTATCCCATCGCAAAAATCACTGGAACCCCATATACTGTTGGGGTTTATCATGTTTCTGTAACTCGGAATGATTCCCCTTGCAACAATCACTGGAACCCCATATACTGTTCATGTTTCTGTAACTTCTGGACAAACCGTTATTTGCATCAGTTGATCTTACTGCATTTGCAGTTTTACTTGACCAATACTTCTATATATTAATCATTCACAATTTTTCAGGTTCATTGCTTTTGGTAGTGCTAAAGCGACAGACAAGATGCCGGACATGTTAAAGATTTACCAAGACACGTTTGCCGACTGTGGAGACGGGGTGCAGTATGACGTTACAGAGGCTGAGTTCAATGGCCGATACTACCAGGCGTCCTGCAACCTGCAGATCTTCACCTCCTGGCAAACCCCCTACCAGGTCTTCCTTACCAACATAGCAGATCGGGGGGACGAGAGGGCGCTGAAAATATTCCCTCATCTCAAGAAGAACCCCAAACCATCGGCGTTTACCGGAATGTTCGCTCTCCACGCCTGTTTGAATCATTCTTGTTTCAACAACGTGGAGGTTAGAGACGGACGTTGTCAAGGTGACCAACCAGGGGTGTCTGTCAGCGCCAAGCGGCCGATTAAGAAAGGGGAAGAACTCATGACGACGTATATCGACACGACGATGCCGAGGAAGCTGCGTCGTGCCTGGCTGTATCGGTCCTTCAACTTCTGGTGCCAGTGTCAGCGATGTAGGTTCGAGGGTGACGACGCGTCCACGTGCACCACGTGCAAGGCCAAGGCCGACGAAGATAAGAAGTATCCGTCATGTGGCAAGTGTCATAAGGCGTGGTACTGCTCTGTGGCGTGTCAGACGAAGGCGTGGAAACAGGGACATAAGACAATCTGCACTGCCGAGCACTCTCAGGTGATGAATCTGCATTAGTGTTCGTTACTAGGCATGGTGATCCAGTAGTCCACTCCAGGTATTGGCATGGTTAATTTTGCATTTATTGGACCAGTGCGGTATCTGTAGTCAGAGGACTTGTAGTGACTGAGAATGGTTTGCATTGCAAAGCGGAGCGAAGTAGGCATCGTGTCACATTGTCACCATGCGTTACATTGACAGACAAATAGCGCATATGCAACACGTGTTCGCTGTACAATAAATAGTGCCTTGTGAATTAAATTAATCATTAATCAGGTGATATAGATGTATAATACATGAAAAAAGCTTTATTACAAAACAGTGGGAATTTAGAGATAGACAAGTGAGGTTCAGCGCTGCTATCAGAATGTAAAGCTTGCTTGGACCTATAATCGAATTCTAGAGTAGAGATATCGCATATGCATATCCCTCAAAGTCGCTTTGATAGTAGTCTTAGTTTGTAGTTTGAAGGTGAATAGTATAACCGCGGACTGTGAGACCCGGATGGACAACTAAAGCCTGGGTGAGATCGCCTGACTGTCTACCATGTGCATAAATTACGCGGTGGGACACTGCCCAAACTTCAGCTCGCAAAGAGTTAACCCGGCGATGACCTGGTGAATCGGTGCAATCAGATGGAACGTAACACTCGTACTTCGCTACGTTCTTGATCGGAGTCCTGCTCGGCAAGGGTCACGTGACCTTGTGTTTGACCTTTCACCTTTCTTTAAATCAACCACGGCGCACCAGTGTTACGTTTGATCTTGTGAGGATGATCTTGTGAATTAGCGCCGATGTTTCTAGGGTAAATTACTGCCATCTTGTGCGCATTGTGTTCATCATATATCATTTCATATTTTCATAAACGTAGGCAAAACTTTGAATAAATTGTTTTCGTATCTTCCTGATTTGTATACAACATGTCAAAGAAGTGTTAACACACATGAAGCTTGACATTAGAATGTCCTTCGTGGATTTATGATTAATGTATCGTTCTGCAAATATAGTTCAACCATTATGCGTTAAATGGTCATTCAGTGTGTTGTTGGGAGTCACATATGTCAAATAGTTACCTGATGTTCTTTTACCGTGAACAACTGAATGTTGTCAATAATTACCGGTTTGATGCTATTCGATTCAGAAGAGTTACGATATAAAGGTGCAAGTCGAGATCTGTGAACGTTTAGGACTATCGCATACCTATCATCACGGATTAATCGCAAGTGAGAATGAACCTACTTATTTACACTTATTTATTTGGACATTTTACAAGTGCTTGAAGTTAAGCTGATTTCGCGCTTGCCCCTGTGAACAGTCGAGCTATGGCATAGAATCACGTTTTGTAGTTTTTATTTTGAAGAATCGTTTATTCTTGTATACATAATACAACATCGTACATACATACAACCAATATGATATTATTTCGAAGTTCTAATACCAGACTAATTTTAGAGATCATCTTCATGTACGTTTGCATTTTGTCTGTTGTGGGAAATACTTGCGTTTCAGTACATGAGTCATTATTATTTTGTTTTAAATGGCACGTCATTACATTGCTATGTTTTGTGATCTTGCAAGAGTGATTATTTTGATGTTGTAACATTGCTGTTTGAAATATCGCTTGATGTTGTTCTAACCTGTGAGGAACATGTTTTCTCTCGCGCAAATATTATAATATTAATTAACCTTAAGTTGAAGTGTTCTTGCTCTGTTAATAAATCCTCTAACATGTTACTTGTTATTCAAGATTAATGAATGTTAAATGATATGAAGAGTACGTAACTACCAACAGTCACTAACCTTGACTTTATGACAGAGATTATGCAAGTGGTCACGTTACGCATGCGCAAGTGATAGAATTGGATCGGAGAAACATTCTCACAATAATTTAGAATGCCGTTTTGTTCTCTGTTTGGTTTTTGGATTGATTTTAAACACGTGTTATTTGGGAGCATTTTAACTTTGTGGAATTGACACTTTTAGTGTTTATGTGTATCATCGTTCAAACTTGTAAATGTCAAACTGTTTATAAATGTATCCTGTACTCCAATGTCAAATGTCTGTGTATTCAAGCTTTGTTAAAATCCACCCCTGTTACATCACATGTTGACCGCCATCTTCTTTTCCAGGTTAGCGGTCTCGCATGATTGACAAAGGAAGCCATGTTGAGAAACTCCCTTGTGTTTTGAAAAATCGTTTCGAGTGGACATTCTCCCTTCTGTGGCAACCTGACCCTATTAATGATGACCTTGACCCGTGTGGACGACCTTGACCCATTGTGGATGACATTTGACCCAGTTCCATCACTTCCCTATTTTCAACTTCACCGCACTGTACCATTGTTGTTCCTATCCAAACAACTATTTCCTAAAAGAACACAAATATATTTCTACCAGTGTCATCTAACGATTTTATTTTAGGTTCATTCAATTATATTATTTGAGAATTCTTAAAACAATCATATCGCCTGACGGATATAATGTTTGTGTTACATTCCTCGTCAATTTATTCTGAGCAATATTCGTGAAAAGGGAGGGAGTATATTTCGGGGTCCATCAAATTGAGGGAGGGGGTCAAATCTTTCTTTAGCATATTGAATATTATGATGACCTTGTGCTTGCTTTTATGTGATAAGTATGATCTTATATAAGTCAAATTATGTTATAGTTTTCCTTCATCTTCTGAAGGGAGATAAAACGATCTCGGCTCTTTTGACAGCTCGCAGAATGCTTACGTGTATTATATACCGTGTAAAAAAACAATCACTTATGTAAGGATTAAGATAGATCCTATCTAAATCCTTGGTAAAATCACTCTCATTTGATTGATAATTCTTATTATTTATTGCAAACGAGGTCGAATCTCCACCTTATATGTTCTTGGCAGTTAGGGATCATTACTATCTGCCGGTGATTGACAGCTGTATATGCAACTTGAGGTTGAAGTGACTACCTCCCCCTCCTCCCTCCCCCTCCTCTCTAATGGTGTTTCATATCCTACAACGCATTTGTTACAATGCCGTATTTCCTGGAACAGTGTTAGGGACATTCACATGCTTTTTTGACCTTATTAGTCATTTCTTTTTTCAAGGACTGTCAGCGTGGGATTTGGTGATATAATTTACATCAGAACAGAAAAATAAGTGATGCATGGAAAGTTAACATGGAATTTGGTGATATAATTGATTTCAGAAGAGAAACATTAGTGATGAAAGAAAAGTAAGCATGGAATTTGTTGAAATAATTTACATCAGAACAGAAACATCAGTGATGCAATTAAAATTGTAAAAATTGTCACAAACATCTTCATGTAATTTACTTTTAAGGAAATACGGTAATAACATACCCTCCTATTAACGCCTGTTTCATAAATACCCATGTCTTTGTGTTTGTCCAAAATTGTCTATATGTCCTTTCCAGTTAATTTACAAATAAACGTAAATGCATGACATAATAATTCCTTCTGAGTAGATTCATAATAAATTCCCATGTAATAGTAAACTTTGATTTAATTACCTCATTAAACCACTAACTTTCCGAGACTAATCTACTCTTTTCATTCCATCCGTTTTTAATATTGTATAGTTGTTTATTTTTGTTATTCTTTCTTTCATTTCAGATGCTCATATCTAGCTAACTAACCATGGAATGAAGTACTTATATGTTAGACATATTACATGCATATTTATATATACACCACATTACTCTTCCGTATTTCTAGGTGATCCTGCATGTTTTCAATTTGGTTGTGTGAAACCGAGGGAAATAAATATATATATATATATTAAAGAGTGATTGCTGTCTTCCTCTTTACTAGAAATTATTAGTAAATTATTCTTTATTCCTTGTTATGCTGTCAATCATTAGTTTTCGAATAAAATCATCTCTGAAAATTTTTAAGTATTTGTTTTGGAGAAAACTACTGTCTCGACTTGTTGGAGATGAACCAACAAAAGATTATGGAACAAAATAAACATCGATCTATGATTGACCGACATAAGCTTATGGGACAAATTAAGCATAGATCTACAATGATCCAATAAAAGATTATGGGACAAATTAAGCATCGATCTATGATGAACCGACAACAAATTATGGGACAAATTAAGCATCGATCTATGATGAACCAACAAACGATTATGGGACAAATTAAGCATAGATCTATGATGAACCAACATATTCTTATTGGACAAGGATTATGAACCAGATTGTTTGAGGTTGAAGACCAATCTCACGAGTATCATGCATATTCTATGGCATTCTCAAGTATGTTTCACTGATGTCTTGTCACATACGATATGGTTTAAGATCACTTTCACGAGTATTTTACTGAGGATAGATACTATCATCTATGTGGTTTAATATTATGGGTTTTTTAAGCCCATCAGGCCGGAATTACCTTTAGAGAAGCGGTAATAATGTCTTTCCCCTATATAAAAGTAAGATGAAGGTAAGGCAAGGCGATTTTGCATTTAACACCGCTTCTAAGAAATTTCACATACATCACAGCTGCTAGTATCATTGCAGGGAGAAAGCCTACAAAACACCAGTGTGGTTATACATTGTGGTGAAACCTGTGAGCAACTGCTTGAACTAACGGACCAATGATGTATTATAGGTTGGCCATGGACCATGATATAATTTACAATTAATCAGCGTGGCAAGCATTCTCCCTACAATTATTAAATGACTTCTTTTCAGAAACCAATTTGAATAGGAATCTAAATAATTTTTAAAAACCTATGGAGACTGTAAGTTTGTACATTTCTACTCTCCAAAAACCAAGGACAGAACAGGGATGATGTGAATTCTTATTTATAGGTACATGTACATGTAAAGTTTATTTTGAAATATTGATTTGTAATAAAATATATCTTGCGTGGGAAATACTGCAAGGATTTAATCAGCCAGTAATAGAGACTGGCAAGAGTAATGCCATGCGTAGGGAAGCTCGTTCAGATGTCATCTGACCTCCATGTTCTATAGCTACTTCTCCAGGACCGCTGCGCTCTCAATGTTAAAACTTTGTGGGGAGGTAAATGGCTAAGGTTGAGAGATTGGAGACAAACTGTCCCTTACTATTGGTGAGGGAGAAGGCTGTTACAGTGTTAGGGATTATTACATAGAGGTGGGGAGGCTTCTCTTCCGACACAGTTTACACCCTTCAGATTTTTTTTATCCTTGCTTCTACCATAAGGACATACTTGTCTTGAAAGGGAATGTCTTGATTGGTTGCATTTGAATCTGGTGCAATATCAGCGACGTCGCAAAAGTGATAATCGCAAAAGTGATAATCGCAATGAAATGTCATAATGCTCTTTTTTTCTCCGAAAAAGGACATTTATGTGTTTTCCTCGATATGCCATTTGATTTTGTGAAAACAGTTGATCATAAACTTGCTGATAAATGAAGAACATCAAATCAGAAAGAACAAGAGAATTAGTGAGCACAGCTCACTCATATACCCCCACTTTTAACATTGGTCAAAGAGAAATGTTTGAAAATAGCAAAAGGGCATCAATGTTTAAACTTTTGTATGAACAGACATATATATAAGCATTATTAAAGCAGAGTAAGTATTACACTTGTAAGCATGTTTTAGAAGTAAAAGTCGAAAAATTTGAAAAATGACATTAAATATGCAAATGAGGGTATGAAACATACAAATATGCAAATGAGGGTAGGAAATATAAAAATAGAGCCACTGGCTCTGTAGCTCATCAAGCTATATATACATTAACTAATTCAAAATGTAAACTTCTAGGTTTAGAGGTATAACACATAGGAAGCACTTTAAATGGAGAAGATGAAATAGGTCTTAAGGTCCTTGCCCCTCTGATCTATCTTTGAGGCCAGGGATAAAATCCCCTACAAAAAAAGACACACTTGAAGATTTAATTCATCACTGTTGTTTCCTTTAAATACCTCCCTTTGAAGAGAACATAAAATCTTAAGATGAAAATAGCTCTTCAGGTCATGACCTCTGTGATCTATATTTGGGGTAGCAGGATCATGAAATCTACAATTAAGAATCTTCATTGGCCAAGGAGTCTGCACACAACTTTTCAGCTCTCTAGACCTTTTGGAACTGGAGAAGAAGATGAAAATACGTTTTTGGGGTTGTGACCCCTGTGACCCAATTTGAGGTCACGGGGTCACGAAATCTAATATTTAGAATCCCCATTGGCCAAGGTGTCTGCACACAAAATTTCAACTCCCTAGACCAAGTGGTTCTGGAGAAGAAGACGAATATGCAAAAAGTTTACAGACGGACGGACGGACGCCGGACACCATGCCGTGCCATAAGCCCATCGGGCCTTTCAGGCCAGATGAACAATTGAACAATTAGTATTTGAGTTATGAGTGGAACATAAACTGAATGGCAAAGTAAAAAAAACGGAGAAAATTTGCATAAATTATGCAAATGAGGGTATGAAACAAACAAAAGGCAGATGTTCACATCATGGTGATTGTATATATCAAGTTTCGTAAAATTTGAGCAACTGGTTTCAGAATTATGAGCGGAACAAAAACCGGACGGCGCAGAGATGGACATGCTGACCGCTATATACCCCGGACTACTTCGTAGCGGGGGTATAAAAAGGGAAAATAGTTTATGTGTGTTTACATCAGACATATTTGAAGGATTTATGCTAATTAGCAAGACCCTCTACAGTTATTTTCAGTGTTTTCATCGGATAAGAAGCAGGGATACAGTATGAGTACCTCATTTCCCCGCAATGGGATTTTGCTGGAACCGAGATATATGGCCCAATGTTACACTGTGGAAAGAGAATGGGAGGGGATGAGAAAAGCTATTTCTGGCATTTTAATTAAAAACTATTACGTGAGAAATCGTTGTTAGATCTTCAATATTAGATAATCAGTGAGAAATAGTTTTTAGATTTTCAACCTTAGATAATCAATCATGCAAATCCCAAGGAGCTACAGAGCCAATGAAGTCATGTATAGACACACATTGAGAAATGTGGATTAAGCTAATAATGCTGGCTGAAGGTCAGTTACATTGCCAAGTTCCCATGAAATGTTTTCTTTGGAAGAAAGAAGCACAAAACCTTTAAACGTAATCATATATTTTATTCATTTTTTCACATTTAAAATAACAACCGATAACAATCAAAACTACCTTGACTAGAATATAAATGTTAGAAAAGCTTTGGTTTTGAAGTTGATATATTGATACATAGCATAATTTGAATCCATGTGGGTAGAAATAAGAAAAGCAGGGCAGAGCAATGACCTTCTTTCATAAACATCAGTATTATGGGCATCATCTTCCCTTGCGAGTCATCATTCATGCCAGTCTCCATCACTGGCTAATTAAGCCTTGCTGCATTTTGTAAACTTTCTGTGCTAGCACAGCAGCACGCTGCACCTGAACTTCAAAATGTTCTCTGCTACGCTTACACAGAAGCATTAACAAAATGTGGCAAACCAAAATTAGCAAATGATGGACACTGGCATCAGTCATTACTTGCAGGGAAAGTTGCAAAGAGATGGGAAAGAAACAAAACTTGACCATGCTGTGAAAAATGGAATTTACAAAATATGATCAATGACTTATAAAAAAAGGTTATAAAAAAGAAAAAACACTAACAAAACTGGAAAATACTTTCCTTGAAATGAAAACACATAAAATTACATTATGAGCCTATAAACTTTATCTAGAATGTTTAAATATGTATTTATTTCAACAATGAGATGGGATCTTAATCATATAATGTATTAGTTTGATTATGCAGAATGGTCAGTATCATACATACAGCAACAATAGTTATTCCTCAAAAGCATGTTAATGATAACATTATGACATCTGTAATAATATCAAATTAAAATCATATATCCAGAGCAAAAAATTCTACTACTTCTACTGTACTTATCTGAAAATAAATCTATTTAAACAAGCGTTTCCCCTGCAAAGGGAGACTAGCGGTGAAAGACAATCTGCCTGCAAATCAGCCTCGCTCAAAGCGAGTCGCCGTCGAGGGTCCAATCACTATACCGGTAGAAATGATTAGCCTTCCGCAAATGAGTCAAGCTACGTACTCGCTTTAAGGTATATGCATTTCAGTTCAGGATTTTTAACACTGATTTTCAACATTATATCATCATGTGATGTGTCCAAACCAATAAAGTCATTCTGCTTGGCTATCAGTTTCAATTTTGAACAACTCATTAAAGGCGCTGTAGCACGCTTTTGCATATTATGTTTTCTCAAATTTATATTTTTGTGAGAGGACTTTATTTCAGTAAGAACAACGTGCTACAGCGCCTTTAAATGTTGGAGGGACCAGAGCCACATGTAGTTCCCAGGAAGGAGCGATGTATCCATGACAAAGACCCTTGTGAACAATAGCAAGGCAGATAGCCACAGGTCTTGGAATCAGCCGCAAGTCATACTTTGCAGAGGAAATAATCTACTTAAAAAGCACATGGAGGGAATACGATGTTTAGGAGCACAGTCTTGAAGACAATCTATTGGTCCAACAGAGGGTAAATAATCAATTGCAAGTCTGGATCACTAACCTTTAAGACATTGCCCTTTGAGCGATTCTAATAAACTGGACATACAGTTCGAGATATACGAAAATTTTGAAATAAAAAAAATAATGATCTTTTTACTCATTGACACGCTGATAGAATATCAATAATAAAATTCAAATATCCGTAACTTATTTCGTCCAGTATATATATAAACAAAAGGTCATATGGATGCCTTATGTTGTTGTTTTTTTTAATTAAAAAAACTACGCTTGACTTTCAGACTTTCTCAACTTCAAGTGTGACATATTGACGCAGAAAAATCATTTAACCTGACGGAAAGCCTGATGGGGCCAAAATAAAGAACAAATAAAAAGACTTAAACTAAAACTATTCTACATGCATTGTCATGAGCATCACCAGGATATAGAAATATAGAAAACAAAGAGAAAAATATTGAGCACATTTATAACAACTGCAATCATACAAACAGTCTTTTAGCACTGGTGAAAGGTTGCCCGGTTTTTACTTTCAGAATTAATACAAATTGATATGACACATGACATGAAAATAGGACATATCTTAATTGCATTATTGTTAATTATTTCTCAACTAAATCCAGGGTCTGTACTAAATGCTGGTCTCCAAAAGAGGTACCGACTCAGGAACAAGCTAAAAAACTGAACAAAGAAAATCAAAGGCCGGACTAACCGAGGGAATATGTGAAGATGAATATCAGTCATCAAGGGCTGAGCCCATCTCAGTTATAACTCGGCATCAATGAATAACTTTTCAGAAATGGTCGCACACCTGTAGACAATCGACAACTGGAAGCTTTGGTGGGTCTATCACTGTTGGTGCAAAGGATGTGTAGAACAAGCGAATGAGAGAACAGGTCAAATTGTCGGAACAAGCCTCTGCAGTTAGCTGGACGATGGTCAAACTGTGGTCCGACTATATTATTTTAGACGGACTCGCTAGTTAACAATCGTTAGCAGGATAACTCAGCCTTGAATTTGGATAAACAGATGGGTACAACTCTCATACGTGGACGTTCCTCTCACACATATGTAAAACATAACTCTTGAAAATACTACAAACACTAAATGCTAAATGATAATTAGTAATTGAATAATCGAACCCTGACTAAGTAGTATTTGAACAGTATTGCACATTGTATCACTCAAATTTTAATATTCGTTCACACATTGCAAAGATGAATTTAAGTCCATATATTTATGCCTGAATTTCACATCGTCGTTCGTATAAATACTTATGATTTTAAAACTGGCTTACCAAAATACAGGCATTACCAAAAGGTCAGATACCGGTAATTTGAACTTTCTTCAGGTCGGACCTTCACGCATGAGTAAATTTTCACAACTTCTGAATAACATGGAAGTGACATATATATATATATCTGACTTGAAGGTAAAGAATGGAAGAAAGCAAACCAAATCTAGACGACTTCTGCTCTTTGGTCGACACAAATCTTCATTCTAAAATAATCCATCGAGTAAATATCAATATGTAATATCTTTTCTGTTTTCATCAGTTGATCTAGACTCTTTT
Source organism: Gibbula magus (assembly GCA_936450465.1). NCBI lineage: Eukaryota > Metazoa > Mollusca > Gastropoda > Trochida > Trochidae > Gibbula > Gibbula magus. The sequence goes on along the minus strand of OW388299.1, from coordinate 19,456,517 downwards.
GTATGATAATAAAAGACGTATTAATATCAACAATTTTAGATTTCTTCTCAACTAGTATCACGCAATAATTTCTTTGAGTTTTGCACTTGATCTTTCCTGGTTATTACTGTAACTTGGCATACCATATGACTTGTTAACGTTGGGCAGTATGTATTTCATGGGACAGATAAAGATAATTCAGTCTATGCGATGAGACATGTCAGAGATAGGATGGAAGATCATCATCACTACAACTGTCATCACTGTCCTTAGCTTCTAGACAGCCTTCACTGTTAGGATTTGGCACTTTGTTGCTTTTGCAGTGATCACTGGTAACTGTGCTGTTAGCTCTGTTATCACTGGACACTGGGTTGATATAGCTCTTATCACTGGACACTGGGTTGATATAACTTTTATTCCTGGACACTTGGTTGATATAACTCTTATTCCTTGACACTTGGTTGACACAGCTGTTATCTTCCGAATCACTTTCAGATTCCGTTAAAATCACAAGATCATCATCTGCAAATAAACATGTAAAACATGAAATGGTTTCTGAATATTCCTTACCACAATATGAAAAATATTTGTTGTGTCCACTATTCAATGCAAGAATTAGAATTTAAAACAAAAATGTAATCATGAACTTTAAAAGAACAAGTTAATTGGCAGCAAGCTATTGTTCAATGTGGTAGTAACTGTTAAGTTGGGGATTTTCTACAGTGAATTAAAGGAATCTCTGTGCAGTTGTTAAAACCTAGATCCATGGCTGTTATATCCAATGATTACAAGCAGGTTAAAAAATAAAGACGAAAGCAGAATATGAAGTATTACGAAGCAACTCACATTACCGGTAAGCAAAGCGTACATGGACAGAAGAAGCAGATGCCGTTCTGTCCTCACCTTCTAGTCTGGATCTCTTCGGGACAACTTCCTCCTGGTGCTCCTGCTTCACTACATCAGAGGCCGTGCGCTTCTGGGACTTGAGACTCAGACGCATAGTCCTTCCGGGCTGCATCTTCTGTTGTGTAGAGGAAACAGACGACTGCTCGGATGGTCTGGATGTGGTTGAAGCTTGGTTTTGGGTTGAAGGATGATGCCGAGTTGAAGTTTGTTTCTTGGTTGAAGGTTGATATCGATGCTGGGTTGAAGCTTGTTTCTTGGTTGAAGGTTGACGCTGGGTTGAGGTTTGATGCTGGGTTGCAGCTTGATATTGGGTTGAAGGTTGATGCTGGGTTGAAGGTCGATGTTGGATTGAAGTTTGATGCTGGGTTGAAGGTTGATGCTGGGTTGAAGGTTGATGCTGGGTTGAAGGTTGATGTTGGGTTGAAGGTCGATGCTTGGTTGAAGGTTGATGCTGGATTGAAGCTTGGTTCTGGATTGAACATGTTCTCAGGGGAGGTAGAGGTCTGGCAGTTTCCAATGAACCAGGATTGTTTTCAATAAGGGATGACCCCAGCGTTTTCGACGCAGCTCGGTTAGCGCTCTGTGTTGCTCTCCCTCTGTCTGTAGTTGCTTTCTTGACTGGAGGTGTTTCAGGCGGATTTAACCTAGCTGTCTCGGGTTGGTACAGTTTGAAATATTTGGAAGACTTTCCTGCAACTTTCTTCTCCGGAGACAAAAGCTGCTTCTTAGCCATTCCTTTAGCATGTAACGTTTCTTGCCTGCCAGGCTGGCTAAGAGAAACTGATTGGGAAGATGATTGTTTTGCAGCCAAGATTTTAGTTGAGGATTTTGGTGTTGTTGCAATCTTTCCAGATGTGGCTTTGGTTTGAAGAATCTTCTTGGGTGTGACTCCTGTTTGGGACATACCCGATGACTTGCAACCACCAGAGCTACCAGATCCAGATGATTGAGAAGATGCTTCTGCAGGTGATTTCTTGATTGGACCAGAACCTCCTGCTGAGAATGTTCCAAGTGAATGTTTGCCAAGTTTGTGCTTGTACTGAGGACAACGATTAGGGGCATTAGAAGATTCTGGACCTTTCGTCTGTTTGGAAATTAAAGATTTGTAATTTTGTGTTGAAACCACATTCACCTTTGAGAACATTTTGCTTCTGTGAGGAGACGAGGGTGTCGGGTCTTGTTGGTTTTCTGGTGGAATAGAGTGGACAGAGCAATTGGTTCTGTTTGTGTTAGACTCAGCTGCTTGGTTTATAACAAGAGGTCTTGCCAGAGATGGCTCTGAATCAGGAGTTTGCTGGAGATTGTCCCTGATGCTGGCCGAGCCAGAAAGGTTTTGACTTGTGATAGGAGAACCTCTCAAGTTCAATATAGGCACTTGATGGACAATTTCCGTGATGGTAGAAGGTCCAGGAACAGTTGATGCATTGTCTGGGGAAACTCCGACTCCAGTGACTACCACCCTCTTCCCTGTGTTCATGGAGCGCATCACAGTGGCAGCTTCGTCTCCAGAGACCATATCTGGAGACAAGACTTCAATGTAATACCATGGCTGATTGAGCAAATTTCTATGAGAACAGAAATGAAGTTATAACATTGACAAATGACAGTGTATTGTATAATTCCATTTAATAAATCATGACACACTTGCAAGTGTAAATATTTTCAGTTGACAATCAATGCAGCTTCTTGGAAAGAACTCAAATTGTTTGGTACTCATCAATTAAATCTTAAAATACAAGTAAAATACTCTGTAGAGAGATATACCACAGACCTGTAGTTCCATCCACAATGGCCCGGAGAAGTCGGTGGGCTTGTTGTAGAGAGGGCGAGTCCTGGCTCATACAGCCGATCCCCAGTCCGTTTGTCAACTCAATGATCAGCTGTAGCTTTGTGCATTCCGTGTGCTTTATCAGTTTTCTTGATACCTTAGAGTAATGTCAAATTGATCAGTTTTCTTGATGCCTTAGAGTAATGTCAAATTGATCAGTTTTCTCCATACATGAAAGGCATAATGTCAGGTTTATAGAATTAAAGACGAGTCGGATTATCAATTTGATTGATACCTCCGACAAAATTACAGATGACACAGACAGTTAACAGGTTGATGGGTTCTCATTAATCTGAAGAGCCATAGACAAAATTAAAAACTAACCTTGAAAGATTTATTCATGGCCGGTGAAACTGTGCTGTTGAAGTTGCAGAACCACTCCCCACTCTGCTCCACCACCTGTAGTGTGCCCGGAGTCCACGGCTCGGTGATCGGCTTGTTCCAGAACGATACCTGCCCTTCCACCGACACCTCTCTCAACATCTTCTTGCCTGTAGAACATTCAACATGCAGGTGAGGTGAGGTGAGATGAGTTGGGGTTTAACGCCGCTTTCAAGAGTATTTCCGCAACGCCATGTGGCTATGCATTGCAGTGAAACCTGCGAGCAACAGCTGGAACAAGCAAACCATGGGTGGTACTACGCTGAAATTCAGTGTAGCATTGCACCCAAACCTTACTGGGTGTAGAACAGTTCTCTACTGCAGACAAAGTTGCTGTGCCCCTGGTGGGAACATTCAACATGAACAGATCATCAGTAAACCATTCTGCTCCATCAGGGTATTTGTATCTGCAAGGTTTTTTCAATCCTCTGATTCTCTTCAGAGCTCTTGCTTCGTATAATCTGGGGATTGAAGTAGCATTGCGGATACAAATACCCTGCACGAAGACAGAGAACAGGATCAAGACATACATTAAATAGTTTCACTCTCACTAGGTAGACAAAAGCATTCTGTTTTAACCCTTAACATGCGGGCGACGGAATAATCCGGGCGGGCTATAAGCGATTCGTAGGTACTCCAGTACGGATCCCGGATCGCTTACTTAGACGAATTCACGCCTGTCTATGTACTGGGCTAGCCTCCATACTGGGTCCCGAGTCGATTGTTTCCGCGACTCGCTGCATGAGAATGGCTGTATTTATGCCTCGCAGCCCGCAATGAGAATAAAACTTTCTTCAGTGTCTGGTCAGAACGTCCAGCAAAATTCACACCAATTTGCGTGTGCATTGTTGACCCGTAACGCATCGATAATTAGCTTTACAAAAGGCCAATTTTGTCCTGCTTCGCTCCGATGGCTACACTGCCCGGCGGCTAATTAGCACCTAAGTGTCTGCACTGCCCCGGGGTGAGATAGGCCCGTACAGGCTTATCTGTCTCGCATCCCGCCACATGGGCAGATAGCCTATGCTTATCTGTCTCGCATCTCGCCACATGGGCAGATAGCTTCTAATTACGGGAAGATATTGCGATAAGCTACCTTTCTCTCGCACTTCGTATCATATGAACCAATTGGTTGTTTTCATTTTTTTTATACCAAAATAAAGAGGAAAGAATGGCCTTTATTCCCATATAAAAATCGCAATTGCGCTAACATAACTGAAAGTACAGCAATCGCACAGAGATAGCCGACTTTCGCACTTTTGAATTTTGATACATGTGGCGCATTTACCCCAACATGCCTCGGCGCTCTATTTCTAAGAAACTACTTGGGATATTTTCATAATTTTTTTATCAGTATATAGTTAAAAGAATTGTCTTCAATTCCATATAAAATACGTGTATTTTCGGCAATAACTTTTGATGCGCCAGGTGTCGCGCAGAAGGTGATATTCGGCTTTGAATAAGTGGCGCTCTTAGCATATACCATCATTACGGGCTTTATAACTTGTGAACCGCAAGTCCGATTTTTATAATTTTTACATCATTGTAAAGAGAAAAACATTGTCTTCAATTCCATGTATAATGCGCATGTTTTCGGGAAGAACTCTGCATGCGCAAAGCGCCGCGCCAAAAGGTATAATTTTCGCACTTCATAACTTTTGAACCGCAAGTCCGATTTTTATAATTTTTACATCATTGTAAAGAGAAAAACATTGTCTTTAATTCCAGATATAATGCGCATGTTTTTGGGAAGAACTATGCATGCGCGAAGAGCCGCAATATTGATGTACGCATAAGTGAAGAAGTATGATAATATATAACTAAAATACTGTTCTTTTGATACGCAAATATAGAGCTTTATAAACGATGAACAACTGTCATGACGGAATTTTGTTTCCAGTTTTGGAAAAAAAATTATAACATAAAAGTGAAAATATATTTGAGTACGGGACCCGCCGCTCGGGGAAAAGCCTTTTCGTGGGAATATTTTCTCAGGAAAATATTTCACTTTTCGGAGTTTCTAAAAATGCGTGAACATTTTTGTTACTGATGCCATTTGCGAAAGGTTTTTATTTCTAAAATTCAAATGCGAGGGCGCACCTTTCCAAACCATTTGAATTGAATTTATTATTTTATCTTTTACATTATTGAATAAAAGACGTTTCATTCAATAAGATTTGAAGAATTATTTATATGTGTAGCGGACTGAACTGAGCAGATGGAGAATTTGATTCCTCACCACTTTTATTACCAAAGTTCTTTTGTATCACAATTACTTTTTTAGGTATTAGTTTTTTCGTGAGCAGGGGAATTTCCGACGGGATTCGCCATGACATAATGAGAAAAAATTCCCATGAACATGGGCGTGGTCCGTCATCTTCGGGACCGACCCACAAGTATAAATATCTACCGGGGGGTGCGCGGACCCCCCCGCTTTTGGTCGCCACCCCCCAAACTTTTTGTGCAAATTATTTTTTTGTTTCTACTTTGAAATAAAGGTTCGTGTCATTCCGAGGTATGAAGGTTTCTGCTATATATGTCGAGAGGGCATGGGAACCCATTCCCAATAGAATCCGGGGTTCGTCCCATAGGATTGTTCCTCGGAGTCTCTCGTTCTCAAAAGAGAACATGGGAAACCTGTCCCGCGATTGAATCCGGGGTCCGCCGCGGAAGACGGGGACGGGAATTCCCGGAGAGCATGGGAGTATGCTCCCATGGGTCCGGGCTCCGCCTCGAGAGACCGCTCCTTGGATGCTCTGCTTCTCGAAAAGAGAAGTCATTCGGCAACTGACAACCCGAGCTTCCCTGACATAGTAGTTTATTTTCCGGGCCTCGCGCCCGGTGCTACACGTCGCCGAGGAAATCAGAAAATGGTCCGTTTGACATATGCGTCGGAAAAATCGGCGCGATGTCAGAAGCCGTCGGCGCTTGCGGCGCAGTCGTCCTAGATGCGCCGGGAGGTTCTGAAACTGGCAAATGAACGTCCATGAAGCTCACATTCATTATCTCTGTATGTTTATTGTCTCTAATCACATGTTATATGTTGCATACATCTAACGCATTTTCAATCATTTACAGGTTGAAGCAGAATGCTGCGCGGACGTGGACGCAAGGCCCTGCGACGGCCTAGGACGTTGCATACTAGGACACGCAGCTTTGAAGCCGTTACAAGCGACGACGACTTCATCAACGAGATCCATGCTGATGAAGCCTCTGATATGGAGTCAACTGACAGTGATGGTAGCAGTGGTTTAGACAGTGATGATGCATATGATCGGGACACTGTAATAGATAGTGAACATGGTGACACAGATGCTCTGAGTGATATAGAGACAGAGATTGCCAGAAAGATTCTAGCCGCCGGTAATTCCACCGAAGAAGACTTTAGTGGTTTTGAGGAGGAGTTTGCCGAAATACCACAATATAATCATGATAATTCACAGACGTTTGATGAGTGGGTGGATGGTCCGCGGCCACGTGTAAACTTGCCTTTCACTGGTCAAACTGGGTTGCGCCAGTTCATAGAACTTCCTGAGAACCCTGAACCTATTGACTTTTTCAATTTGTTTATACATAATGATGACTATGAGGATATGGCAACGGAAACCAATAGATATTTCAAACAAGCAATGGAGGACAAAATTCTAAGACCCCGTTCAAGAATGCAACAGTGGCAAGACACTAATGCAGAAGAGATGAAGGTATTTGTAGCCATGACAATTGCCATGTCATTGGTTGTGCAGAGAAACTTTGCTGATTACTGGTCAACAAGTGATGTTACCTCAACGCCTTTCTTCGCCAAGTGCATGCCCCGAGACAGGTTTTGGCTTCTTATAACCTACCTACACTTGGCTGACAACAGGAGGATGCCGGGCCGTAACACCCCGTGCTTTTCACCAATAAATAAACTGGGACACTTGTATAACCGGATAGTTCACCGTTTTTCAAGAGTGTATAAACCGCATCAAAACATTTCAGTCGACGAGGGCATGGTGCCCTGGAAAGGTAACTTATCTTTCAAAGTTTATCTTCCCGACAAGCCTAAGAAGTATGGGATAAAGGCTTTCATGTTGTGTGACTCGCACAACGGATACGTTTGCAAGTTCAAACTCTACACTGGAAAAACGAATGAACCGGTTTCTGAAGGTGGCAAAACTTATGATGTAGTCATGGACTTGGTGAACGACTACGTTGGACAGGGGCATCACATCTTTATGGACAACTACTATTCGTCCACAAATCTGTACATAAATTTGTGGGAGCGGGGAACAGGTGCCACGGGGACGTTGAGAGCCAATCGAAAGGGACTTCCTGATTCAGTCAAGAAACCTAAAAAGAAAGCCAAGCAAGGGGACATGACAGTTTCTCACAACCATGGCCTACTCGTTCTTCGCTACGAAGATAGAAAATCAGTGCTTCTCATGTCTACTGTTGAAGATACACAACTTGAACAAACAGGGAAGAAGAACCGGGCAACAGGGGAACCAGTTCTCAAGCCGCGCATTGTAACAACGTACAACAAGTACATGGGAGGTGTTGATCGGGCCGACCAGATGTTGTCGTACACGCCGTTCCGAGTGAAGACCCTGAAGTGGTGGAAACGGGTTTGGTTTCACGTTCTCAACGTTGCCATGTTGAACTCTTACATCGTTTATAAAGAATACAGCAAAGATAAACCTCTAAAAACAAGTCGGGAATACAGGAAGGCTTTGGCGCAACATATAGTAACATTTGCGGACAAGGAACAAGTTCCATCACTTTGCAGACGTCCCCGTGGTCGGCCGAGCACGAGCGACGAGAGTGTCACTCGTCTTCATGGACGTCACTTTCCGACGAAGATTGAGCCTGTCGGAAGGAAGAAAAACGTCACAAGGATGTGTGTGGTATGCTCTAAGGCAAAACGCGCCGTCCTCGCAAAACAGATTGAAGAAGGCAATGGGCCAGCAAGGAAGAAAAAACGAGTAGGCAGAGAGTCTTCTTATGAATGTACAGATTGTAATGTTTCTCTGTGCGCCGCACCATGCTTCAAACTGTACCACACCGCCACTGACTATTCCAGGGCTTACATCACTGCCACGGAAAAAGAAAGAAATGAAGAAGGGAATGAAGAAGAAGAAAATTGAAAGTAAAGAGAGCTGAAGTGTGGACTAGTATATACACATTATATACATACCTTGTTAGGTCCCTAAAGCTGTTCTGCGCACAACCGCAGGTAAATATTGTGTATATTTGTACATAAATGCATTGTAATTTCATTGTAATACATGTCATTGCAAATAAAATATTCTTTATTTTATCAAAGAGACAGAGAAAGTGAATGCGAGCTTTCATTGGAAGTTCAGCCAGAACCGCATCATAAAAAAACACCCATAAATGCTGAACCGGGTGGCCGATTTTCATAAAACTTACATGGGGTAAAGAGGAAAGATTCGGCTTTGATTCAATATAAAATTTATACATGCGCACGAAAAACTAAAGTTGCGGCACGTGCCCCGATATGCGCGATAGTCAAAAAGTTGCCTCAAAGTACCGAGGGTACCTTCATTTGGCCCGCTATAGCTTCCGAACGAAGTTGCGCATTTTTTTTCTTTTTACATCATCGTAAAGAGCAATAAATTGTCTTCAATTCCATGTATCATATGTATATGCGCAGCGAAAAATAAACATGCGGCAAATGATGCGCCAGATGTCGCAAAAAGTTAGTTTTTCAAAAATGAATTTTCTAAGTACTGGGGGTGCCTTCCTTACGCTCTTCATATATTGCGAACCGTTTGACGTATTCCAATAATTTTTATATCATTGTAAAGAGGAATAAATTGTCTTCAAGTACATACGTGTTTCGCATGCGCGCGAAATAATTTACGATTTTATAAAGCTGGAAATAAAGACAAACTTTACACCGCGCAACATGTATTGCGTTCGCCGCGGTGATTAGTGTATGCTGTGCTCATTAGTACCCATTAGTTCCATGCGCGCTTGGCTCTGGCACCCTCGAGGAGGTCTCGAGGAGGTCTCGAGGAGGTAACGGTACTGTAATTAGCACAGTCCCGGGGGGACCAAGCAGTGCCAGTAACTTGGTGCGCGTCGGGACCATTCACGTGGTACTGTCGGGGTAGCGTCACTCTCCTTTGGTTGGTTATATTTTCTGAACCATAAGTCGTATTCTAATAATTTTTATGTCATTGTAAAGAGGAATAAACTATCTACAAGCACATATAAATTTCGCAATATGCGCGCTCAGGAGTTTTGATTTCATGAAGCTGGAAATAAAGACAAACTTTAGATGACAATAGAATTATAACCATAGGTCGCATTCTAATATTTTTTATATCATTGTAAAGACAAACATCTGGTCTTCAAGTCCATATAAAAATTTCAGTAGCGCGCTCCAAATTCATGATGTTATAAGGCCCGAATTAAAGACAATCTTTACAAAGGAATAGAAAAGTAAAGAAAAATCGTAAAAAAATAATTCGAAGATGCGGGTATAAAGCAACCATTTGTGTACGGGTGCCGCGACTTGAATTTGTATTCAACGCCCGTATATAGCCCGTATTCGCCATGTAGATGCGGTATATTTCGTAAAAACGGTACCGGAATCGCCGCCTGGAAATTCCGCCAGCAGAGCTCGTTAGTGCCTAAGCTCAAACTACTGCTGCGAGCTGCGAGCCTGTAAATTCCGCCACAGGGGCTAAAAAGGGTAAAATATATATACGCAACGTAAGGGTTAACATCAATTTGCTTTGTATGTTGGTGTCACGACTGCTGTTGCGGTCACATGAGCGAGTTAGCATGCAGCGCTGATTGGGTTATATTTAAGTTGGTGCCAAAATTAATGTTCCAAGTTATAGAATTATTCAGCACAGCTTAGGCATTACTTCAGTTTGTAAATGACCAGATTTTGGCTACATAAACAAAAGCAAACTACCTACGGGTACAGTAACATGCATTATCCAGGGATCACCCTGGAGCAGAGTGTCAAAGGGAGAATAATCTCCCTTTTGCCTTACACAATGGGATTTTCAGATAAAGTAATGGGATATTTCTAAATAATATGAACGATTTTAAGAATTTTACATTTTTGCAAAGGGATTTTCTCCCCTTGTCAATATTTGTTATGGGATATCTTGGAACATCAATGGGTAAATATCCCCAAATCCCTGCCTAAAGTGATCCCTGATTATCACTCACCACTCTCTTGTATGTGTCTACTGAAAGAAAACTCATCATCTGGCTCAGGTTCCTTCTTCACCACAGTGGCAGGTTTTAGTCCAGTGCTCCCAATAGTCGGATGTTTCTGTCCAGGGGTCGGCAAAGCAATGACCTCTTCCTCCTCGGACACTGCTTCCAACCTCTTCACCTTTACAGATAACTTTGAATAAGTTAAGTGACCCTGTTGTTCAAGTATACAGTTGATTTTCCTCCATGAAATTCAAATAGACCTCAGATATATAGCTTAGACCAAGTAAATTGATGATATCATTAATTTAAAGCACTGCAGGGAACAATGAACGAAACTCATATATGAGCAATGAAATACTGGGATGTATCCTTGAAATAAACCATCTATCAAGCTTATATTTTACTGTGACCAATAACTGATATAATTTGACGTCATAAAACAATTGTCTGGCATAAAAAATTGTCTTTTGACAACACATGTTACTGTGGTGATGGGCTTTTCCTAGTGGTCGCTCAACAAGAAAATGCCCCTGTTGTGTCATAATAAATAGAATATCTGTCAATACTTGACAAATACCATATTTATTACATCTCGTGAGGTAGAAAAGTTATATATTTTTAACTCGTAGCGGTGCCATTCTTGAAAATATAAATCTCACTTGATGAAATAAACATGGTATTAGCCATTAATACACAGACATCTTCTGTATATTTGTTTTAGCAGGTGCATATTAGGATTGTTATGTTCAGGACGCTATGAACATATGTGTGCTATCTACATCTGCTATCATCAAGCCACCCTGACCTGGTCCTCCACGTCGTGCCTCAGCGCCCCCAGAACCTCATCCACCGTCTCCTCAGACTCCATGGGCATCGACGTGTCCAGTTCGGGAGCAGCTTCAGTTAGTGCTGGCAGGGTCAGTCCAACATCCTTGTACAGTTGTTGCACCAGGGCCAGACACTCAGCTACACCTGTAAATGAATGGCTTGATTTCTTATATGCGGGGTGGTGAGAGTATCAGTTACAGAAGACAATCATCTATATTAAAGTAAGACGTTACAGAGAGGTTTTGGCTATAGTATGAAACCAAATTAAGGATCCTCGGACAGTTATTTCAGATGTCATGCGTATAACTTGAGATGTAAGCCACGAATGTAGTTGAGTCAGAGTTCTGAACACAAATCTAACATGGCGGCTGTTGCTCCTTTAGACTATAGGGTGTAGGGGTGTGTGGATACACATATACATTTAAAACATTGCTTATAGCAAAATATTGGGTATCCTCAATTTCCTGTGCCCAAGAGTAACACTCACTCTCTGCCAGATGCTTCTTGATATTCTGGAAGGTGGACGCGGACTGCCAGAGCGGCACGAGCTGTTGCTCCTTTAGACTATAGGGTATAGGGGTGTGTGGATACACACATACATTTAAAACATTGCTTATAGCAAAATATTGGGTATCCTCAATTTCCTGTGCCCAAGAGTAACACTCACTCTCTGCCAGATGCTTCTTGATATTCTGGAAGGTGGACGCGGACTGCCAGAGCGGCACGAAGGAGATCCTGAAGGATCCACAGAGGGCTAGCAGCACCCCTCTCACCTTCTCACACACGCTCTCCTAGAAACAGTCAACACCATGGCAGTGGCTAACATCAACTACTACATTTAATTTTCAGGATTTCCCACAAAATATATTACAAGCAAAAAATAATCCACAAGAAATATTAGATTTCACTCAGATGTATTTGTATATTCTATTGAGTTATTTATTAATATTAATTAAAATTCTATCCTGCAGCAACAAATCCACAAAACAGTCAGACTGAAACTAGTATATTGTAATTAAATTTCATTTAGTAACGAAGATAAAAAAACTTTGCCAGATAAACGTTAAACACGTTAATTTTTGTATAAAGCTTATTCTTAACTGTGATAAACCAAATATGCTGTTGAATGATAAGGAATCGAGAAATTCAACAAAAACAACGATATATATTTATATATATCTATTGTCTAAATGGATTTTAAAGAAGGCATACCTTAAGATTTGTGATGCGGTTTTGAATCTGAAAAGCGCTCTCATCGAACATCTTACATCCAGTTGAGTCTATGGTTTCAGACATCTTCGTCTTCATGCAAGCAAAACTCCCCTTGCCGGACATCATCGTCATGGCAACATATGCATCGGACATGCACTCCTGTAATCATGGCAACATTCATATCATCACCCAAAACTTGGCACATCATCATTTACATCTTCAAATAACCATTTCTCATAATTGAGATTAACATTTTGTTTTATTTTTCCTGAATACATAACATAACTTTGTTACCCAAAAGTAAGTGTTGAATTACATTTTACAGTAAAATCAATTTGGTCAAGCATAGCTTTCGTTTGCACTATTTTTCTTAAACTAAAACATACAAACAGATGATGATGTCACATTGTTTGTAATAGTGATGTCATGCAGTTGTTTATTTCCCCTCACCCTTTTGACCTTTTATGACAGTGCTGAGAGAAAAGTGATAGCAGACAGAGGTGAGGTGAGATGAGGTGAGTTGGGGTTTAACGCCGCTTTCAAGAGTATTTCACTTATATAGCGGCTGCTAGTATCATGGCAGGAAGAAAGCCCGCAACGCCATGTGGCTATGCATTGCGGTGAAACCTGTGAGCATCGGCTGGAACTAGCGAACCATGGATGGTACATTCAGTGTAGCATTGCACCCAAACCTTACCGCATGTCGAACAGTTCTCTACTGCAGACAAAGTTGCTGTGTCCCTGGCGGGATTCGAACCCCCGGACCTCTTGATCCGAAGCCAAACGCGCTAACCACTGCGCTATTTGCCCCCGAAAGCAGACAGAAGCGACAAGTATATTTCCAATTGGTATTAATGATTGGATAGTATTTGACCACTGTCATAACATCTCTGAGAACTAGCTCTACCTTGACTTTGGGTGTGACGAGCCGGGAAATTTCCTTCTGTTGGCTAGAGACATACTCTTTCATCAGCTCTGTCATCTCGGCCAGCTGAAACACCACATGCAAGATGGACTACTAACTTGTAATTTGAATACATTGCAAATTAACCTAAGATTAAACCAATTTAATCTCTCACTGCGTCGACTGTTCATCAAGCACAGTTGCAAGTTTAAGATAAATACAGAATTTTGCCAATGTGTCTTCTGATATCAAATATTTGACACAAGCTGATAAAAAGTTACAAATTTCACTCCATGTCAGATCGGTAAACATGGGTTCTCTCTTCATTCCTCCAGCTTGCAGTAAAGGTCAGCCTCCAATCCATATCACCAATCAAATCTCAACCAATGAGAGACAAGCACAAAGCCAAACACAAAATTCATAAAATACACATGGAATCTTCGGTTGAAAGCAGACTATAAAGTCTATTTTACTCTTGCTTGTATATATGTAAATCAATTTTGAAATGCCAAGGAGAGGGTATTTTAAGTTGGATAACTTGTTCTCAATCCTTTTCTCAATGAATAAAATATGTTTAAACCACGCCTGAATAGTGAATACCTTCGCAGTAGCTATCCTGACAATCTGTGAGAGAGCACAGTCAATCAGTACTGGGTCGATCTCGCCAGTGTTGAAGTCTGTGCGGATGTCCCGGGAGAAGCCGGCCAGCGCCGTGTTCATCGATGTTCTCACCTTGTCCAGACAACTCCAGATCTGTGCACTGTAACAGAACAAACAGCATCTTTAAACATCGGCCAGTATCCAGGTCAAGGTCAGTAAGAAAGAGATGGGTTCCTTTTCAAGCTCATTTCAAGCATTGAACTTTGTGATGGTGGCCTGGCTCTCTGTAGAGCGCAGGTGATCTTTACAAAAGGAAGTTCAGTAATAACGGGCATGGTTCATCGTAGGAAGGGTAACTTGCTACATAAACTGGCTCATCTTTGAAAGGATTACACCATGTCTATTGTGTTGTCACCATTGAACAAATAGGGCAAGATATAGAGTGTTTAAAACCTTATCCCAACTGAAAAAAACATAAATATCACATCTAACATTGTACAAAACATCTATTAGTATGATGGTAGTATGGTCTGTCCATTTTACAATCTTATTTCAATTATCCCAAACGTCCTCATTCGTACTACCCCCCAGAGGTCATGTCAGGCGACATTCATTGTGACCTTTTACCTTCAATAAATTTCAGCCAATCAGAGGCCTTCTTGGATATGGTATTTCGTATGTCAGCTCAACTCAGTCCGATGGTTTTCTAGCCTCTGGAGTAAAAGGTCACCTGACATGACCTCTATGGCGCAGCATTCGGATCAGAAACGCAGCGAGGTAAGAGTGTTACATTCGGTCTGATTTGAATGAAATTGAGTCAGATGACACCTTCCAGTTTTATGTTGACACATATTTATCCTATAACAGTGAGTTGCGAAATACTTGTATTTACCAAATAAAAATTAATTAATTAAATAAACTGTCTATCGAGCTGCACTGACATTATCTTTTACTTTCACTGTATCTAGACCACCCATGCTCACATTTTTAAAAGAGCATTTTTTAGGGAGGAGAGTAATAATCCTAGATATTAAAAGCATGAGCTGCAGACATTGAAAATTTTACATCTCTAAATGCCCACATTCTATTGGTCCAGTTTGTCTCATGTTGGCCTAGCTGACCATCACATTTCACATTATCATAAAAAGATTTGAATTTGAAAAATCAAAATACATTAATAATTATGTGGTGTAGCAATTATTGAGAA
This sequence comes from Gibbula magus, assembly GCA_936450465.1. NCBI lineage: Eukaryota > Metazoa > Mollusca > Gastropoda > Trochida > Trochidae > Gibbula > Gibbula magus. The sequence continues at coordinate 19,441,490 of OW388299.1, read as the reverse complement.
CACAAAGGATATTCCACTTGACCCACCCGAATACTTTGTCCCAGTTGAGGGAGATTGCTTTAAGAAGCGGGTCGGAGAGTTCGTCATTGAAGTCAATACATCCGGCAGTCTTTGATTTGTATCTGCCGTACCTCCGCACAACCGCCAAGTAGGTCTGATAATACAGGCCGCCCTGGTCACGGTTCTGTTTGTTCACCTGGAAGAAACAGAGAGATGTAGAGAATAACGTCCAATACGTATCTTCGGACATCAATACATAACTATTGGTTGATCAGCTTGTATTCTTGTCATTAGACATAAATGATATCCAAGATTTATCACGTGTTACAAGTGTGACCTTGGAAATAAGATCAAGGTCAACATAATCGACTGCGCAATATGCCAATATAAGCTGTCATCATATTTGAAGACATTGGGTGCTGCGGTCAGTGAGTTGTTGTGTTAACAAGAGTTTGAGATAACAAGTGTTTGAAAAGTGGTCAACGTGTTGTGATGACCTTGAATATGGTCATCGGTCACCAAAAAGTCATGCAACTGATGTTTGAGTAATCTTCCAATACATTAATATTCTGTCACCAAATTTAAGATATTCCGTCCACTAGTTCATGAGTTATCATGCTAGCAAGAACAGGAAGAACTGACACCGCTGAATACACAAGTTGCCCAGTGAGGGAAAATAATTGTCTTTCTACTTCCCCGGAATGGGTTCAAAATGTACACGGGCCCTTTGGAAGTGCACGTATATATAAGCACCCTGATGATACCAATGAAACATGTTGGAGAAAAAAATGGCTCTGTGTTTTTTTTACTTTTGAATATTTGTTACTGTATACTTGTCACACTTTTTTAAATGTTGTATGGATACAAAATATATATATATATATATACACACACACACACGTTAACATATACTCTGAAACAAGATATTTAGCAGTATAGAGAAGTTGTTATTCAGAAATCTTGCAGTTCCTAGTTTTGTATCATACCGTCTTTCCCCACTTGTCACTGGTTGGTCTAGCCTTCATGGCCGCAATCTTTGACCCCGCCTCAAGTTGACCAATGAGCTGTGAGCTGTAGATATCTTCGATATCCTCTCCCAGTTCAGCAACTATCTTTTCCACCTGTGTCTTCAGTGCCTTCAGGTGCTTGTTGACTACTGGCTGAGCTTGTCTCGATTCCTGACGGTCAGATAACAGAGTCACAGAAACTTGAATAAATTAATCCATGTCGAGCATGTTTCAGAATTCGCTTCATCGTGAGAGCTGTTTACCATCTGTGGAAACTTAGTATTTAAGGGCTTTCAGTACTCAAACAGGCGTCAATAACAGTTTTAATGGTGTGTCACTATTACTTGTCTATGGTCACCACATCTACCATGATTTATAATCCCCATTAGCCAATGTAAGAGTGTGATGTTTTTTATTTATGATAAGGGGGCAAGTTTCATCAAATGGAGTGTATGAAGTTGCCAAGACACTTATAAGTGGGTGCTGCTCACAAGACCTATTGATTTGAACCGCATCAAGTAACATCTGTGCCTGATGTGACGTTAATACTTAGGGATGTTACAGTGTTCTATCAGTACTGACCTTATTCCCTAGCTGTGACATCTTTAGGTAGGAGTCTATGTTGAGGATGAAATGTCCGACCCGTTCCACCATTTGTTTCGTGCCGTGCTCACGTCTCTTCAGAGTCGTTGAGTGCACAAAGTCTCGCAGGGCCGGGATCTGAGTCTCTTCAGGTTCGCTGAATACCTGTAGGTTTACAGATGTTTAATTCAAGAATGACAGTTTTAGAAACTAAAACATGATGTTTTACATTTGGTAAACCAAAAGTAATGATACACCACATTAAATTCTACTTTCAATTCATATCCCAAACTCAAGAAAAATATCATTGCACTCATGCAGTTTTTAAGAATCTATATGACTGTCAACAATGCTAATCCTATCTCCATTGTAATCATGAATTCCTGTTTGAATCATTTACCTAACTATGAATTGTTACCTTCGCACCGCCATCCCCGTCTGTGAGGAGTTTGGTCATGCGCTGATAGTCGGCAGAGCTGGTGCAGAATACTTTAAGGTTGTGCATGATGCTATTCATTTCGTCATCATCGTCGTCATCACTCTCCCCGTCGTCATAATCTTCAATGTCTTCCTCCTCGATGAAGTTGGAGGACCTCCTCTTCAGCTCCTGGTCATTAAGTAAATTAGAGTTTGTACAGATACAAGTTAACGTGCGTAGAGGTGAGGCAAGTTGGGGTTTAACGCTGCTTTCAAGAGTATTTCACTTATATCACGGCTGCTAGTATTATTGCAGGGAGAAAGCCTGCCACGCCAAGAAAACCCATTTTAAATTTACTGTTTTACAACAGACAGGTACATATGTGTGATACAAAGTGACCAAGAATACAAATGCTGCTTTTAAATCCAAATCCCTAATGTACAAACCAAGAGAATGACATTCTATCCTGACTATAAAACTTATCTAAAAACAATATCAGCACTCGTACCCAGATGATACAAACAATATCACCACCCGACAAAACAATATTACAGCTGTACCCAGATGATACAAACAATATCAGCACTCATTCCCTAATGATTAAAACAATATCACTACCCGACAAAACAATATTACAGCTGTACCCAGATGATACAAACAATATCAGCTCTCATACCCCGATGATTAAAACAATATCACTACCCGACAAAACAATATTACAGCTGTACCCAGATGATACAAACAATATCAGCTCTCATACCCTGATGATTAAAACAATATCACTACCCGACAAAACAAGATTACAGCTGTACCCAGATGATACAAACAATATCAGCACTTGTACCCTGATGATTAAAACAATATCACCACCCGACAAAACAATATTACAACTGTACCCAGATGATACAAACAATATCAGCACTCGTACCCTGATGATTAAAACAATATCACTACCCGACAAAACAATATTACAGCTGTACCCAGATGATACAAACAATATCAGCTCTCATACCCTGATGATTAAAACAATATCACTACCCGACAAAACAATATTACAACTGTACCCAGATGATACAAACAATATCAGCACTCGTACCCTGATGATTAAAACAATATCACCACCCGACAAAACAATATTACAACTGTACCCAGATGATACAAACAATATCAGCACTCGTACCCTGATGATTAAAACAATATCACTACCCTACAAAACAATATTACAGCTGTACCCAGATGATACAAACAATATCAGCACTCGTACCCTGATGATTAAAACAATATCACCACCCGACAAAACAATATTACAGCTCTACCCAGATGATACAAACAATATCAGCTCTCGTACCCTGGGGATATGAATAATATCAGCTCTCATAGTTTGAGGATATGAAAAATATCAGTTCCCATAGCCTGAGGATATGAATAATTTCAGCGGCCATATCCTAATGACAAGAACAGTATCAGCACTCATACCCTGATGCCAGCTCTGAAACCTTTCTTGATTTGTCTCTTGGCGTGTTGGTTACGAGCCTTCGCGCACATCACCGCAACATCTTTCTGAATCTGCTCCTGCTGTAAAGTGCAGTCAGTGATCTGAAAAAATTCAACATGGGGATAAGAATGTTTGATCAGATTAATGCAGAATAAAGGAATACAATTTATCCTACACAACTTTACTCTTATTGCGTATGTTTCCTTTATCATTGACTGGTCATGCTGTATATATACCTTGGTGAAAACTTTATGTAATATCCATGATAATAATTCCACCATAATGACTGTGAAAATCAGAGACTGTGAAAATCAAGGACTTTGTAATTTGGTTATACAGTGCTCACTTTATACCGTCTCGTGCACAAGAATACACTTGTTGCCTAAAAACGATAAGAGAAGTCCAGAATCTTTGAAATGGTTAAATGCTGAACATCTTTATAACATGGTGATTGTTATGATTAAAATGGCAGCAAATCAAAATAAAATTGTGCAGTCTTAATACCTATTATATATATATACTATTTATATTAATGAGTATATAAACATTGATCTGGCATCTTTAAACAAGCCAGGCCCACCTGTTTTCTAAGACTCTTTATCTCCGACTTGTTGTTGTCCATCTGAGCTTTTGCTTGCCTCATCTCCTCGTGCTTCTCCTGCAGCTCTTGCTCTGCCTCCTGGATATCTGCCGCCTTCTCCTCGTCCTGCAGGCAACAATCAACCACTCCTCAACATTATCATCTGCCATCAGACAGTTCTGAAGAATCTGGACATAAGGCGAAGGAAAGCAAACAAGCAGAGTCGGCGTCATGCCCAGCTAAGTTGGATAAGTTTGAAATATATTTTAAAAATGATTATGGAGTTTGACTCTTAAATTAAATCCTTTATCACAAACAAAAACCAGAACGTCCGGACGGGAAGAGGTAACTTCTATACATTGCTATACCCCCTTCTTAATCTGTTTGCAAGGGGATATCAGTGCTTCACTGCGCTGATTATACTATGACTGTCCTTCACACAAAGTCAAATAGAATCAAGGGCCATAACTCTGGAAATGCTAACTGCACAATTCTGAAATCAAGGGCCATAACTCTGGAAAAACTAATTGCACAATTCTCATTACGAAACTCGATCAAGGTTAAGGCTTTTAGTTCTTAAGAAAAAAATATATGGTTTAAGACATATCATTTTTTAAACCAATAGAAAACATCCTGCTTCAATCTACAAAATTCTGCAAGAAATCTTAACTTGCTGGAATTGTTTCCTCTATGATAACACAATATACAAGGAAACAAATTCCAATGTTACCTCCTCAAGGAGCAGAGCCTCTCTTTCGTCGGTGATTGCTGCATCAAACTCATTGTATTCTGTCTGCAGAGATTCGTACGTGGAGCGGAGTGTCTGACACTCCTCCTTCAGACCTTCCCTCCTCTCAGAGTGTTTGCGTATCTCATCACCCAGTTTGCTCACTTCATCGCTAAGCTCGTCAAACTTGGAGGGAAGAGCCAAAAGTCTGTGAATGGAATTGTGATTGGATTTGTGTTTAGCTCTGCATTGCAAATATTGTCAGGACGAGAGAAATGACTCAACTGTGTAAGTTTTATGTTTCATAAAATTGACTTTCATAACACCATACTTGGGTTTTCTCTCCTCTCTTTATTTCTATACAGAGAATGCTAAAAATCTTCTACGACTCTTAAAACTTCTGAAGATTTGACCTGCTTAAATACCTGGTGTCAAATCATTATTCAGTGGCTGTCAGTGGCTGAATTCCAATCCTGCTCCATCAGAATATTTGAATCCTCAATTCTACTACAAATAGCCTGATTGTCCGTTTTTGACTCGTAATGCTTTTACTTTACGTTTTTTAATCTTTCTCTACAGCATGTATTCAGACACTGTCAATATTTCTTGACTGCAAGTCATTTCATTGGCTGCTTATTTGAATCATTATGAGTCAAAAGCTTCATACAATCAGGGAGTTTATAGTAGAATTGCAGATAACAACACCTCGATGGAGCATGATGTTGAATTTCAGCCGTTAAAAGCTATTACATTCGCGGGTTAGTTTAGTCATCGGTTCAAGTTGTAGACACTGGAATCATCTCTGTACACGTAGTTTACAGGTTAACTCTATACATACTCGTTCTGACATTCAACAGTTAAATGAAATTGCTGTGATATTGCCCGGCGTTAAACTCACTCACTCAATGAATTCTGAAATTCTAAAAACTCCTTTTATTGAATCAGGAGTATTATTTAGCCATTGGTTACACTTAATCACATTGTTGTGATAGCACTTTACTTCAGTAACAAGGGCGTGCTACGCCTTTAAATGAATTCTGATATTCAGCAGTGAATGTTCAATGAATTCCTCGATAAAGCTCCAGCTCACTCACTGTTTGAGTTCAGAGGGAATGAGACTGTCCGTCTTGGTACAGATGAAAGCCACGCTACTGAATTGTCCATCCATCAACAGCTGACGGCGAAAGTTCTCGTCCAACAACTCCTTCGCAGTTCGGTTGTCCTTCGCTCGATGTATCTCCGCTACAACCCACACCGACGTGCAGTCCTTCAGATACTACAACAAAGTAATGACCAGATCTTGCTATATGGCAGTCATCACAGTGGTGTTCCACTCAGCAATAACCTAAGATCAGTATTGACTAGGGTTCGAAGTAAGGTTATGATTAATCTAGTTCTGATGGGTCAGTGGAATGTACTGCACCCAAAATATCAGACCATTCTCTGGTTCAGTCCGTCAGTCAGACTCCACCCACAGCATGTCTCAGTAGAGGGTAATGTCCAAGTAACTCTCCATTCCTTAAAAATAATGGAGCCGAGGCCCATTATTTTTAAGGAATGGAGAGTTACGAGGATATTACCCTACTTAAATTACACTCAAAGTATTGCTCTTATCAAAACTGCTTTAAAAAGTTAAAGAAATTAAATTTCTTCTTAAAAAAATAGAGCCATGGGCTCTGTAGCTCATCAGAGTTTATTTTGTTTGATGATGAAGACAGAAATATGTTGTCTCAATATAATGTACAATCCCTAACCCTGACAAATCTTATTCTTGAAATTGAGAGAGAGCACTCAGCAAGGTCAACACACAGGAGATTATGCAATATTCTGACCCCTTGGCTCTGGTTACAAGCCAGCTGTGTTTTACCGCCAAATTATGTAATAGACTCTTGCTTGCACTAAACACTGGCAGCACTGATCTAACTGTATAAGGCTTCAAGAGAACAGGCAATGTGATGAATCTCATGGTACATAGTACAATTTAGAATCACCTTGGCTAAACAATCTCGGTTCTAAGCCTTGTCATCCAAACATCTAAACATTCTGAACAAAATATTCCTTCTAGTTTGTTCTGGATGAAAACAGGATTTTAGGTAATGGCCTGTGAGGCCCTTATTTGGGGCCACTGGGTCACCAAATCTACAATTTAGAATCTCCATTGGCTAAAGACACAACACAACATGACAACCTTCTAGGTCTTTTCGTTCTGGAGGAAAAGATGAAAATAATCTTATCTTATCATTTCATAACCAGTCATATGCAGTTCACATATCTCATGTAAAATAAAAGAATTCTTAACTCCTCTTCAATTTAGTCCTTTGTGGCTTGTCACAATTTTCAGTTCATAGGCTATTCAATAGTTCTCATTTCACATTGATTACATCAATTTGACAAACATGTCTACAATGTAGATTGTTATCTCAAGTCGACATATATTTCACATTCCTGCTGATTAAGATTAACTGCAAAGTTACTTTTTTTTACAATTCTGCATTTCTTAAACCTAAGTTAGGACTCATATATCTAAATGATGATTTTATTAGCGATCAAATAAATAGTGATTGAAGTGCCATAAAATATCAGTTCAAAATTCATTTTTAAAGGTTTTTAAGGCTGTGGCCCATATTGGGAGTCACAGGGTCACCAAATTTACAAGTTAGAATCCCCATTAGCTAAAGATTTTGCATCAGTATTACAGCCTTTTAGGTCTTTTTCATCTGGAGAAAAAGATGAAACAGGATTTTAGGTTACGACCCCTGTTGCCCTTATTTGGGGCCATAGGGTCACCAAATCTACATTTAGAATCTCCATTGGCTAAAGACTCTTTACACAACATGACAGCCTTCTAGGTCTTTTCATTCTGGAGAAGAAGATGAAAATAATCTTATCTTATCATTTCATCACCAGTCATATGCAGTTCACATATTTCATGTAAATAAAAGAATTCTTAACTCCTCTTCAATTTAGTCCTTTATGCCTTGTCACAATTTTCAGTTCATAGGCTATTCAATAGTTCTCATTTCACATTGATTACATCAATTTGACAAACATGTCCACAATATAGATTGTTATCTCAAATCGACATATATTTCAAATCATTGTGATTGAAGTGTCATAAAATATCAGTTCAAAATTAATTTTCAAAGGTTTTTTTTAGGCTGTGGCCCATATTTGGGGTCACAGGGTCACCAAATTTACAAGTTTGAATCCCCATTGGCTAAAGAGTTTACATACAATATTACAGCTTTCTAGATCTTTTTGTTCCTGAGAAAAACATGAAAACAGGATTTTAGGTAATGGCCTGTGAGGCCCTTATTTGGGGCCACAGCTTCACCAAATCTACAATTTAGAATCTCCATTGGCTAAAGACTCATTAGACAACATGACAACCTTCTAGGTCTTTTTGTTCTGGAGAAGAAGATGAAAATAATCTTATCTTATCATTTCATCACCAGTCATATGCAGTTCACATATTTCATGTAAATAAAAGAATTCTTAACTCCTCTTCAATTTAGTCCTTTATGACTTGTCACAATTTGCAGTTCATAGGCTATTCAATAGTTCTCATTTCACATTGATTACATCAATTTGACAAACATGTCCACAATGTAGATTGTTATCTCAAGTCGACATACATTTCAAATAAAGTGAATGAAGTGCACATAAAATATCAGTTCAAAATTCATTTTCAAAGGTTTTTTAGGCTGTGGCCCATATTTGGGGTCACAGGGTCACCAAATTTACAATTTAGAATCCCCATTGGCTAAAGAGTTTGCATACAATACTACAGCCTTCTAGATCTTTTTGTTCCGGAGAAAAAGATGAAAACAGGATTTTAGGTAATGGCCTGTGCACCAAATCTACAATTTAGAATCCCCATTGGCCAAGGAGTCTGTACATATAATTTCAGCTCTTTGGAGTCATTGGTTCTGGAGAAGAAGATGAAAATAGCATTTTAGGTTATGACCCCTGTGGCCCTTATTTGGGGTCACAGGGTCACCAAATCTACAATTTAGAATCCCCATTGGCCAAGGAGTCTGTACATAAAATTTCAGCTCTCTAAGAGTTATTGGTTCTGGAGGAGAAGTCGAAAAAGTGAAAAGTTTACGGACGGACGGACGGAAGGATGAAAGGACGCCATCCCATGCCATAAGCCCACCGGGCCTTTCAGGCCTGATGAGCTAAAAAAGAAAAGAAAAAAGTTCTATGTATTTGAAAAAAAATATTTTTTAAGTTAAGTGACACATGTTGTTATATTGAAAACATCTGCAATGATGAGGTATTGTTTAACCAATAGGTCAGTAGGCTTACAGTATTGACAGTGTTCCCGCTGGCTTTTTTAACAGCCGGTCCACGGGACCGGCAGTAATTAAAAATACCGGTCCCCAGCAATATTAACCAGTCCTAAAATGTTCATGTTTGGAAAAGACTAAGTATATGTTTTTATAAAAACAATAATAAATGTGTGCACTTGTGAACGAAGTTCATATTGTTTATAAATATCAGTGAAATGCTGGTCACATGACACTAACAGCGTGATCTGAGTGACGTAAGCAGGTACTAAAAGTTTTCCTACTCAAAAGTAAAATTATGCATATATCAATACAAATACTACTGATCAAATTGTTAGATTGTCAAAGTTCTTGATAAAAAGTAATGTAATATTTAATGTAATTTGATTTTTATTTTATACTGATAATTTCTCAATTGCAATCGTAGTATCCAGGTATCAACACAGTGCTATTTTTAGCCGGCACACGTTTGCAGGATTTGTACATAAATACTAAACCAAAAACTTGTAAAGCTTTTCAAATGTTTTACACCTGCAAACATTTCATCAGTAATATTTTGAAACATACCTCAACATATAGTTTTTGGCAACATTGAGTTGCATGGCTGTCTAAATCTACGACAATGAAAACAGAAAATCTGCATGTTGACTACAGTGCAGACGCCCGGATAATCCATTTTCAACACAGGGGTGGCAATTGACAAAACTTCAAATTTGATTACTGTTTCTTGGTATGACAAATCTTTTTTTTCTAATTATGTTATTTAAGTTTAGACTAAAATCAATCTTTATTTTCTATAAGTAATAATCGTTTAATAAGTTATGGTGCTCTATTCTATTTTAACTATGCAACTCCTGTCACCCCTATACAAAAACAAGAAGACATAGTCATCAACATCCCCCGCCAGACACAAGAAATGAGAACAAGGGCAATGATTCAAGAAGAAATAATTGTGCGCTTCTCATTTTCTTTCCATTAAGGTAACGATATCCTCAAGCCACACAACTGATTTGATGTTAAACAATGTCTGAGAAAAGCTATATCCTTGGATACTTGAAACAGAGTCGAAAAAGCGGAACAAGGGGAATAACTCCGGAAAAAATAATCACATGCTTCTTTTTTTCAAACTCCATCAAGGTATCGATGGCCTTAAAGTACACACCAAATTTGGTTATCCTATCTTAAATAGTTTCTGAGAAAAGCTGTCCCCTTTGGAGATACGATGAACAGAGTCCAAAAATACGGAACAAGGGCAATAACTCCGGAAAAAATAATCACACAGTTCTTATTTTCGAACTCCATTGAGGTATTTATGTCCACAAGCCACACACCAAATTTGGAAACTCTATCCTAAACAGTTTCTGAGAAAAGCTGTCCCCTTTGGAGATACGATGAACAGAGTCCAAAAATACGGAACAAGGGCAATAACTCCGGAAAAAATAATCACACAGTTCTTATTTTCGAACTCCATTGAGGTATTTATGTCCACAAGCCACACACCAAATTTGGAAATCCTATCTTAAACAGTTTCTGAGAAAAGCTGTCCCCTTTGGAGATACCATGAACAGAGTCCGAAAATATGGAACAAGGGCAATAACTCCGGAAAAAATAATCACACGGTTCTTATTTTCGAACTCCATTGAGGTATTTATGTCCACAAGCCACACACCAAATTTGGAAATGCTATCTTAAACAGTTTCTGAGAAAAGCTGTCCCCTTTGGAGATACCATGAACAGAGTCCAAAAATACGGAACAAGGGCAATAACTCCGGGGAAAAAAATCACATCGTTCTTATTTTTGAACTCCATCGAGGTATTTATGTCCACAAGCCACATACCAAATTTGGTAGTCCTATCTTATATAGTTTCTGAGAAAAAGTGTCCCCTTTATAGCGAGCGGACGGACGCACGGACAGACAGACCCCAAACCTATATCCCCCTTCCACTTCGTGGCGGGGGATTTTAAACCAGTCCCTCTTCTTGGGGAATTGCATGGAATTAGGTCAACACCTTGATTGACGTTTCCTGTCTGAGAGAAGTTGCCATGCAGCATTTGTTTTGATCAATTTATGATTTGTTTTGGGTGTAATTATAAGATTGACAAATGTTTATTTAGCATACCGGTAAATACAAATTAAGGACATATTATTTAAATATGGTCATTTAGGATAATTTCTACACAAATTAACAATTTTGAAATTGCCGGTCCTTGGGACCGACAGTAATGAGAAATACCGGTCCAGCTTCGAAAATTCCGGTAAAATTCCGGTATTTACCAGTAAACGGGAACACTGATTGAAAATATAAGTTTCAAATATTATAATTATCAATTGAATAATTGTTAAATACTTGTATTATTGACTAATTCTGAGTTGGTTCATTGCCTGTTTCATCACGGCTGCAGTCCACACCTATGTGTCAAAGGTAAAGCAGAATGAAAGAATATTGTGTCTAACCGTTACATTGTTCAGCAGTTAATTATCGTAGCAAGTCTTTCAGGTACAGGGAGTCTACCAACCAAAGTCTAGCCCTGTCTAGCCCTGTACATCAACAAGTTTAGATACTTACTTCTCTTGCGATTCGGTCCCTGGCTGCATTGGCGTCGCGGACTCCAGGGAGATCGACCAAAATGGCGCCAGAACTGCAAGCCTCACACGAAGGGAGGCGTAACTCAACCTTCTTCACGATTGGCCAGAACTGTCCGGTCTTGGATGACGTATCTCGACTCTCGATGTAAGTGTTCACTTTGTCTCTGAGTTCCTTCGCCTTGAGAGCAATGGTTACAATGAAACCAAAATAAGTATTTCATATACAAGTTGAGCTTTGACAGCAAACTCCTTCAAACAGAATCCCACACCTGCTCCTGCATTATTATACTGTCTATACCAATACTCAGTTGGTGACTTATTCAGGATGAATTTCATTGTTTGGGATGTCAGTGTTCTGCCTTGCACTACTCATTGCCACAACGTATTCAGCAAAGTGCAAAGAGAACATATCTACCATGATTAACATTATGTGTTCTCAACAAATTACAGTAGAACACGGATATAACGAACTCAAAGGGACCAAAGAATTTAGTTCGCCTTTCGTGTTTGGCATATTATATAGGGCTTTTGACGGGACTTATAAATTTGTTCGCTATATTCGTTTCTACGCTATATACGTGTTCGCTATATCCGTGTTCTACTGTATTCTTGAAAAAAATATTATGATTCTAAATTACCATTGATTATATAGAGTATCACAAGCAGTTTACGAACTGAATTTGACAGTAGTTACAAAATTCATTTAATAACCCTGTTATTTAAGAAATAGATTTCATAATGTGTTTGTTCACTGGCTTATAAATGGTTTGAAAGGTGCAAGTTAAACTGGTATAAATGACAATAGTAATTATAAATTGTTATGTCATTGATTGTCTTAAGCCCTCTTTATGATTCACTCACCGTAGCAACAGTGACGTGTTTTACCCTTCCAAGCCACTGGGTGATTTCTCTCTGTTTCTGTAGTGCCTCCAAGTGGTCGACCTTCCCGTAAACTGCACGCACCTTCGCGAACGCCACCCCTGCCTCGGACTGAGGGTCTGGCTGTCTCTTCTGCAGATCTCCGTTGAACTTGGTCAGGTCCTTCAGTAATACCTGTAGCTCCTCATGCCACTCCTGTAACACAGATATGTTTATTACCCATACAGTTGAAAATAACAAGAGTTAATATTTTGATACAAGCACATGTGCACATATCACGTTAACCTAGCAACCATCTGTGACCTAAAAAAACAGTTCTAAGTGATGTCACTTGTCGTCTATAGAGAGGCTGGCCTTTCCCGGGCTAATTTTAAGCAAATGGAATGGAATATGTCATATACAAAACATATGTAAATTTGTGTATAACCCTCTCTTTTGCTCATGGAATAAAGAAATTTACACTTCTTTTGTAAAAGTCATTTGGCACACTTCCTCAGGTAATAATCTCTATTTAATATCAAACTTTACATTTAAATTATTAACTTCATTTCAGAAATGATTCCAGCAGCAATCATCATTAGCCGTCTTCAATGATATAAAATTAACATGTAAACTCTTGACTTCACTGAAATTCTTATTTCAATTAGGAGTTTTGACAATGCTCAGGTCCTTCAAAGAGGATCAGATAGAGCTGGAATCGAGTACAATTTGTTGGATAAAGTAAACAGAGTTGACAAGATATGAGAGAAAGGTATAATATGTATATAAATTCAAAATAATTCCTTAATCTACAAACAGACGATAAACAAAGGTTCACTATATAACAACTAAAATCTTTGAGTACATTGATGCATATAAATTAGCTTACATTTCCGATTCATCACAAGCTTACCTTAAACGTAATGCTCGTAATGGCTCCTGGTCACCAAGATGAATCAGTAGAAATAGTTTACATTGTGATCATCGTTAGCCTTTCCCACTCAACTCAATGTAAACAAATTTCAACCGCCATTCTTGACAACCAGAAACGATTTAAAAAAGAACTTTGTTTTCACGTACCTCGGGAGATAAGAAATGAATGTCTGCTTCATATTTGTTGTTGACAGAGTTCTCGGATACCTCTACAACGACTGCGGTGCAGGCCTCGACTCCAGACGTGGGGAGCACTCTCGGTTCATGAAGCAGAGCATTCAACATGGACGACTTGCCGGAGCCTGTGTCTCCCACCACGGCAATCACCGTCTTCGGGAGTTGAACCTTGCTCACTAGATCTTGGAGCTCGTCCCTGAGAAAACAGCAGTGCCGATGTCAAACAAGGCAAAAGTGATTGTTGAACAATCTGGAGTTGTAACATTTTAAAAGACACAACGCCACCACATTGGTAACCTCCCCATACAAATGTATTCAAGTTTTCAAGTTATGCTCCAATATAATGAAACAACGTCCGAAAATCTCAGTTTTTGTACCAAATTTAAAAATTATTTGAACCATGAACTTTAAACCCCTAAAAAGGCACAAAACCACCAAATACGTTACTTCCATACCAAATTACTTTGAAGTCATATAGTTTTTAGAGTAAATGCAATGTTACAAACATATTACAGACACGAGGAGTGCTGTTTACCCCTGACTACAATGTAGCAGAGGTATAGCACAGCAATAAATCTAGTAAGGTCTATCTATCTGCTAGTATTATTACAGGGAGAAAGCCTGCAACACCAATGAAACCATTCACTGCAGTGAGATCTGTGAGCACCGACAGGAACCAGCAAATCATGGATCGTGGTACTGCATTGAAATTCCAGAACAAGTCAGAGTAGGTCATACAAAAATATTTCTAATTGTGTCAGTTGAAAAAGTTTGCACTCAACTTTTAGCCGTCATTTTACATTTTGGCATTTTACCTTTACAAACAGTTAAAGAGAAATCCAAATTTAACTCACCACCAAACCTTTATTGTTGCCATGTCCCGAAGCTTCACATTCTTGTTGAAGGCTTGTTGCAGTAGCCTTGTCACATGCAGGCATCTACAATAAATAGTGTGAGCTAGGTGCTTCGAACTGTCAAGCAAAAAGTGTGAAAATCTTAGACTCATGACAGTAATGGCTATTTCACTAATGTGGACGAGTTATAAACAGAACACTGAATTTCCTTCCCTGCAATACCATTCTTTTTACACATTTATTGTACTTATACTTGAACAATGCATGCAAAACTACAGCCCATATCACCAGAAAATGTACCAATGCATGGAATTTAAAAAATAAGCATTTATAAGGTACAAACGTAGATGAAGGCTGTTATCTTACAGCATTTCCATATCAAACAACCATAACGGCTTTGTTCATGCAACTTACTATTCTTTATTATATCTCTCCCAATTGCTGAAACAAAATGGGTATTCTAAAATTATTCCAGCTTCCCAGAATATTCTCAGAAGTCAAGGATAGAATTGGTTCAAGACCAACCTGGCAACATAATCCTCCATCTTCTTCACCTTCTGCTTGGACTCACTCTGGAAGATGTTTCTCTGGACGGAGGACGGACCAGACAGCTCTCCAGGAGTGACCGGGACCGGGACTGGGACTGACACTCCCCTCTTCTGATGGGCGGCGCTACTCTTTCGTCGAGCACGGATCTTGTCCAGGATGCTTCTTCGCTTTGTGTTCTCCGGGTTGTCAGAAGCTGCAAGCCTCTTGTCTAGCTGGGAGATCTGGGTGTTGGAGAGGTCGTCCACAGCTTGAAGCATGGCCTGAGAGTCAGCTGGGTTGTCAGCTTGACTTGTACCAGGCTGAACATCAACATGGGGAGGGTCTCTTGATGTGAGATCTATCACTTCATTTAGATTACGGTTTACAACTTCAGGGCTTTTGAACTGAGAACTTCTTGATGTTTTTGTTTGACATGGTACTTCATTTTCTGGATCATCAATTGTCTCATTTGAAACTTGGGCGACAGCTGACTTCTTGGAACATCTATCCACATCAAGGTCAACCTCTTTTTGAAGGACTGGCATAGATAGGTTTGAATCACTGTCATTGTCTAGATATTGTGGGTCTGCCTCATCCTCAGAATTTCTCAGACTTTCACTATTTTCGATTTGGTCACTTGGTGATTCTTTCTGCATTGTATGTATCTGATTCTTTTCCACAGATTCAAAGTCGGGTTGCAAAGTTTCATCACATATGTCCATATAGAAATTGTCATTGTCAAAATTGTCAAAATCATTGCAATTTGTATCTTCAACACACTGCCTCTTGGGACCGCCCTCAGAAGCAGAATCAGAGCTTTTTCTGATTCTCTTTCTCCTTCCACTCAGTTGAGGGAAGTCTTCCTTAGTGTCGTCACTCTCAACTGATGAACCCATGATCGTCATTTCCTCCTCACTTGGGAGTCTAGCACAGACTTTGCTCACATCTGGATAGACCTCACTGTCAGTTTGATGTTCATCTGCCTTAGCTTCTACGTCATTGCAACGGGTTGTCGTTTCATCAAGATTTGCTGTTTTTAAAACTGGAGGAGTTCTGTCTTCTGGAGTATCTGTTGAACGGAGAGAAGAGTCTCCCCCGTCTTCCGGACTAATTCTTCCTAAAGTTCTGCAATCTTCAGCTCTAAATGATGAATCATGTGTTTCTCTAGATCTGTTTCCAGGGAGCCCTTTCTCAAGGATCATCACAGCCGCTGCCTCGATCTGCTTTGATGGCGATGTGTCCTTTGGGGATTCTGTTTTGTCCAGTTTAGTATCACTAGTCTTGCCCTGTGAGTTGCTTTTGAAGATGTCCTCAAGGGAAGCTTGAAATAAAACACATTGCATATTAATTAAAACGCATATTATCAATTAAAATCTTATTTTCTTTTTCTTAACCAAAATATGTCATTTCTTATGGAAAGAAAATAACATTTCACAAATGTTTCAGAATTTTAGAAGAAAAATTAATTCTGATTTGAGAAAAACATTAAATCCAAAGCGAACACAGGGTCACAATCACTTGTAGCCCATTCTTTTAACATTTGTTACAATCGAGTGTAATGCTACCACCAATTGTAAGTGTTTTGATTATGGCATCAAGTAGTTTTTCAATGTTATTTAACTTTTATATAATAATCTATCATACAAATCATATTAACCGTATCTAAATTGTCAATAAATATTTTGAATAAATACCTGATCTTGCCAAGTTTGAGGAACCATCCTCTTCTTCCAACATCCCGATGATGTCCCCGACATTGAATTCAGTTCCACAGGCACTGTCAGCATCTTCTGAGAAGTCTGCAGCAAGACTGTCAGCAGTTGATGAAGATCTAGCAATGTTTGTATCAGAGGCTTTTGTTTGAACCATGCTTGAGGTTTCCTCATTATCATGTTCGACTCCAGATATATCTCTAGGATGAAGGGTTTGCACTGAGTCAGGATAATCTGTCTCTTTGGGATGAAGGGTTTGCACGGAGTCAGGATAATCTGTCTCTTTGAGATGAAGGGTTTGCACTGTGTCAGGATAATCTGTCTCTTTAGGATGAAGGGTTTGCAAAGCATCTGTTTGATGGTTCTCCAACTCCATTGGATCAGATTCAGTTAAGATTTGGTCGGTCTCGTCTTTGTCTTCCGATGATTTCTGAACAGGTGTCCCAGGATCAGTACAAAGATAATTCTGTTCGTTGTCTTCATCATTTTCTTTCATGTCAGCTTCTTCCAATCTTTCGGCAATATCATCTTCAACCCTTTGTTCAGACCTTTCATCATCTTTCCCCGAGGCTGTACGAAACTTGGAAGATGTGCTTTGATGAGAATCTGTTGATCCTTTTGAAGTGTTGTCTTTCAGAGATAAACTTCGGGATCTTGGTCTTCTTGAATTTGAACCTGAACCGTCCTCATCATCAGTCGTTGTATCCTCAATCTTGACCACCAGTTTACTTGGAGGACTGTATTCAGTAATATACACATCACTATCATAATCACTGTCCAATGTGTGGACACTGACATTGCTTCTGTCCGTCTGAGAGCTGCTGGAATCATTTCCAGATATCTTAGCCGGTACATTGGGTGAACTTGGCTTTGTCTTCAAATCCAAAGAACTTGAACTAACTTGCTTTGAGTTTGATCCCTTAACTGGACTACAGAACTCTGGTGTGTTCTCGTCTGTGTAAACTTCATAGTCATCAGAACTGAGGAGTGCCAGGTTCAAGGAACAATCTGATGACTGAACACTTTTACATCTCTCACTCAGAGTAACATCATCATCAACATCATCAGGGTCCAGAGGAATTGTTGAATCATCTTCATCCTCACTAGACTGTTCTGCAGAAGGTTCTTGTAAGATTGCTGAAGCATATTGTTGACCAGAAACCTCCGTCTCCCGATTCTCATCAGATGTCATAACTTCATCTTTATCTGAATCTTGAAGTGCATCTTCTTCCTGATGACATTTATCAGATGCCAATTCTTCATTTGGTCCATGAATTGTGCCCTCTTTTTCTGGATTTTCAGAACTTCCGAGAGATATCTCATCACATGTCAATATGATCTCATCGGGATCCTGTTGAACGGCCTCAGTTTCAGCGCCTTCAGAATCAGATTCACTGATGATAATGATGTCGTTCTCATTTAATGTACCTGTCAGACATTTGACATCTCTGGTGCAATCCATTTCTCCTTCAGGACAAGCAATTTCTTTCTTTGGACTGACAACCTGTTCCCTTATCTCAGAAGTCGATTCCTCCTTCACATCAATCCCGTTGGCGAATCTTTCAGTCTTCAATTCAACTTTGACTGGTCCTTCACAAGTTTCAGAAAGATCAGGAGTTACAAGTTCATATGAAACCTCAGTTTTAATACCAAGATCAACATCTGTATTATTTGAAGCAATCTTTTTGATGTTACAATTTTCATCAACACGGTTTCTTCTGTTCACTCTGCCCCTTATGCTGAAGAAATGCGCCACAAGTTTCTTCATGAAGGTGGTATCCCTCATCAAGAAATCCCTCTCACAGAACCTCTTCTCAATACTAGAAGCCCCATCTGATGCTTTCCTCTTCCTTGTTCTTGCCCTGACTCCTGATGGTGCTGCAGAATCAACTCCTGGTTGTCCAGAGTCTTGATTACTCAGAGTTGTGGCATAATCCCCAGCTTCATTTTCTTGTGGATCAGCTCTCTCAAATAAATCTTCAGAGATGCCAGATGCATCCTTTACAGCTGGTTCTTTCTGTAAATCTCCTGATGAAGACTTGATTACACTGGGCTCACAATCAGGTTGGTGTTCAAGTTGAGGTTTCCTACATGCACCATCTGGCTCATCTTTTATGGACAGCTCAGCTGCATCTGGTAATGAATCAGTCCCTTCATGTGAAGAAGCTGGAGCCGTTTCCTCAGTTAGGTCAATGATCTCCATGTCCTCAGATTCTGGGAAACTATCAATATAGTTTACCGTGTTCATCTTTTGAAGCAGTTTTCGATCATCATCAGAAGCTGTCCTTCTCTTCTTCCGTGCAGGGGATTCATTTTCTTTCTCACTGTCCTTGGTCATACCTTCACCATTTGATAAAGGAGGATCTTGGATTTGTGTCTGGATATTGGACAATGTGTAGAGGTATTGTTGTTCCTTTTCTTCTACATTTGCATCTTCTGCCAAATTAATACTTTCTGAAGTTTTAATTTCCCCCAAAACTGGCACAGAAATTTCAGAAGATATATCTTTATCCATGTTGTCAGCTTCTGAGAGTTCTGGCTCATCCTTTCTTTCTTCATTCGTCTTATCACTTTCTTCTGTCTCTTCATCTGCAGCATTCAGCTTATTACTGTCTTCTTCTTTTGTGCTAACACCATCAGATCCTTTACTTTTGTCATGGACATCAGTTAGTTCATTGTCAGAGTACGGTGGCGTCTCACTGATCTTTGGTTTCACTAGGAACACAGGAGATGATACATCTGTTGTTGAAGGACTATCAGCAGGTTCTGTCTCTTCATCTGCAGTATTCATCCTATTATTGTCTTCGTTTGTGCTAACATCATCAGATTTTTTACTTTCGTCATTCTCGATCAGGTTTTTGGTTACTTTTATTTCCTCATCACAACCTTCAGTCTCTGGTATTTCTTTATCACATGCCACAGAGTTTGGTTCTGTATCACATGATTCCTTTTTCTGAAGTTCTGCATTATCATTCGTATCCTTAGTTGTCTCAGCTCCTTTATTACAAACCTCAGTCTCTTGTTGTTCTTCTACAAGTTGAGACGTCAGTTCTCCATCACGTTCTCTTTGACACTCACCAGTCTCATGTTCAGCATCACAAGTTTCAGTCCCTTCAGATGGATCTGTCGGACAAGTTTCCTTAAGACCTGAAGACTGCTGCTCTGATGTAGATGTAGTCTTTTTTGGAGCCTGAAGAGTATCGACTTGAGAATCGTGATCTTTGACAGAGTACGGTGGCGACTCACTGATCTTTGGTTTCACTAGGAACACAGGAGATTCATCTGAACAGCTGTATAACCTGACTGTTGTTGAAGAACCCTCAGCAGGTTGACAAGGTACATCTCCTTTGTTAGACAGCTTCTCACTGACATCAATACCATCCTGTGACACCTCGGAGTCAAAGATTATCTCATTGTTGTCATTCACTTTGAACAGAGGTTGAGCAATGAATACTGGTTCCTTATCTGTTGGACTCAGGTAGAGTTTGACAACACCGTCACGGTCTGAACTTGATTCAGCTGGACTCGTTATTTGGGAAGGTTCATCTCCATTGTTCCTTGCTGGTTCCTGAGTATCTTCGTCATTTGTTGCTTTGAAGCTAGTGTCCTTTTCAGGAATGTTTGTGTCTTTATCAGGGGTTATTGTCAAAGTATCATTAGGTTTTTCAGTTTCTCCACTTGTTGTCTCTTCAACTGCTTCAATGTCTCTATTGGTTGAGTCAATGACAGCGGACTTTTCCTTATTAACCTTCACCTCAATGACGCTGTCTAGTTCAGTATCACTTTGTTCAAATGGTACAATGCCACTGATGTTAAGTTCCGACTCACTCTCCATGGATTCTTGACTGCAAGTGTCTAAATCAGTGGGACTTTTCATGAAATCAAAAGAATCCTGGGTTGGGTCTTCAGTATCTTCATGTGAAGCAATTCTCATGAGATTCACTTGACTAGTAGTGGTGTCAATCACAGATGTTGCTGTCTCAGAAGAATTGAGCAGATTTGACTTTCCTAGACTATCAGGGATATCAATGAATTTTATAACAGGGCTGATCAGAGATACATCATCACACTCAGAAGATGTGTTGATTGAGTCATCAACAAAGAGAGTTGGTTTTGATGAGACTTTGACATGTCTTGTGGTACCTTGGACTTTGATAATTGGACTTACAGAGTATACAGACTCACTGTCAGTGGAGGTGTTTATTTGCTCTTCAGATTGAACACGACTCTCATCTGAAGCTGAAATCTCAAGATGAAGATCTTCATCAGACAAGGGATTCTCCGAGTCATTCTGCCTTTCTTGAGGATCGTCATCTTTCAGTTCACTAACCTTTGCCTTGCTTCTAGTGTCCGTTTCTGACCGAGGTGCTTTGAATACATCTTGTTCTCCATCTCTAACAAAGCCAAGTATGTCATCTTCAGATTTGTTTTCGTCTGCATGGTTCTCTCTGTCTGTCTCTACTTGTGATCCTTGGGTTTCAGATTGATTTTCAGCATCACTTGCTTGACTTTCGATACCCGATAGCTGGAGATGGAAACAATTTTCATCAGATGATGTATCAGAAGTTGCAGATCGTTTGTCATTTGGATTAGCAACATCTCTGTCACTGGAATCAAACATACTAGGGTTGTTGCTAGATTCTGTTACAGTTGGTTCCTTATCTAAGTTCTCTGTACTTGTTTCAGATTGTGTCTGGGAAAGTTCTTTCTGGTAAGAGCAGTCATCAGTTTGTACCATCAACGAGTCAACGGTTGATGTACTGTCAGAGAGACCAACTATGGATTTCTTGGGAGTTGATGCTACAATGTTCTTGGCAAAGAGAATGCCAGAATGTTCAAACATTTTTTGAGGAGCTTTGAAAGTAGTGCTGATTTCACAATCTGAGAGTTCTTCTGTCACTGGTGTCTCTGTCATCAATGTCATCTTTGGATCCGAGGAATCACAAATATTTTCAGCAGTGTCATTTACATCAGTAATATTGTGATATTCACTACTTGTGCACAAAGTAGCATTTGTGTCACAGTCAACAGTTTTCTCACTGAAGCATTCTGTCTTGTTCTGTTTGACTTTGTCAAATTCCACAGCAGTTTCATTCCACTCATGTAAATCTCCAGATTCCTCTTTGTCTTCAGTAAAGGTGTCTTCCATGGTTATGAAGTCGTTCAACCCTTCATCTTGCAGATTATGCACCTCAATGACACTATCAGATTGTCTTAACACCACAGAGGTGTCACTGATGGTTTCCAGATCAAGCTTGCTCTGTTCCTTATCAAGGTCATCCACATCATGGCTTGAAACAAGAGATGGATATAGTGTCTGTGAAGTTGCCATAGATTCTTCACACCTATCTGCTATTGACAGATGTTTGGCTTCAGAGGAAGAATTACAAATTCGAGTCGTCTCTGTAACATTTACAGACAAGACGCTGCTCTCTTTTTTGCTAGAACTGATCTGTGGTAGAGCTTCTTCTGGATCATCATCAACAAGTTCTGAACCTGAAAAATCCTCAGTTTCGACTTGGCTAAGGTATAAGTGGAGGTCCTGTGTGGATTCAACATCATGATTCTCTTCAACAATTGACACCTCTTCATCTCCCACGACATCTTCCTCGGGTTCAGCTTGACTCAGATGCAGATGTAGATCAGGAGTTGATTCCACATCCTCTTCTTGCTCAAGTACTGAGCTCTCAATAATAATAGAGGACTCCTGGTGTACAGTAACTGCTTCTGCTTGTTGAGGAATAATGGGAGACAGTTCATCATCTTCAGACTCGGGTGAAGAAACATTCACTTTCAAACTGTCCTCTGTGTGTATGATATTTGTCGCTTGATTTAGTTCATGGTCAACAAACTTTGAGTCGTTTTCTTCTTCTTTAGTTTCAGTTTCATTATGTGAACATTTGGAAACTTTTGCATCGTCTTCATTTGCATCCATTGAATTACAAGGCATTTCAACTCTATCTGAAAGTTCATGATCTTTTATTGCCTCAACATTTCTTGGCAGTACTTCTCCGACGTTTTTATAGCTAGGAGCACAACTACCTTCATCTCCCAAAGTAGCTTTGCCTCTTGAAATCACTTCTTCAACCAGATCCTTACAAAGAGCTGAAACTGACTTTGCACCCTCTGTGTTAGAACCTGATTCCATGGGATCATCAGCTAGCAATATGTCCTCTTCCTCTTGACTGAGAGGAATCAAAGGTGATGTTCCTATGAAAAATCCTTGACTCTCATCAGCTATCAGGCATGTTTCTGAAGGCATATTGGAAGAGATTGAGCTATTGTCTTCACTGTTCTCAGGTGGGACAATGTTAACATTGTCACATTCTTCATCAACTTTCAATGGTTTACTCACATGGTTCTCTATGACATTTGTCACTGCACAATCTTCTGACTGTGTGACAAGAGGCTCAATGACAGGAGGAAACAATGGCATGGTTTCAGCAATGCACTCATCAATGCTGGAGATCAACTTCAACTCACTGTCTGATGATAGAACAGGAGCACCAGAGGTCACAGATTGGGTTCTCACTTCATTGTCAATTCCATCATTCATTTCTTGATCTGTGTGTTCTTTATTAGGATATCTGACAATTGGTTTTGTTGCATCCGAGTACTCTTGCGACTCTTTTTGTCCAATCTGTACGGCCTCTTCCGGAAGTCCAACACTTTGTTCCATGACATTTTTGGAAATTGGTTCTTCTATATCTGTTACTTGTTCTTTAACTTCATGGATTGGTTTCAGTTGTTCCACCACTTGTTCCATTGAATCATCAACTGTCCCACTTTCTGTGACATCTTCAATGGATTCTTGCTGATCTGCCACTTGGTCTGTGACATCTTCAATGACATCTTCAACTGGTTCTTGTTGATCCGTTGATTCTTCTGTGACATTTTCAACTGACTCTTGCGGATCTGTCATTTGTTTCATGAAACCTTCACTGGATTCTTGGTGACCTGCCACTTGTTCCAAGACATCTGACTCTTGATGATCTGTCACTCTTTCTGTAAGATCTTCAACAGGCCTTTCTTGATCTTTAGATTGTTCTGTGATATATTCCATGACATCTTCAAGTGGCTCTTGCTGATCTGTGACATCTTCAAATGGCTCTTGCTGATCTGTGACATCTTCAATGGAATCGTACTGAACTAACGCTTGTTCTGTAACATCTTCAACAGATTTTTGCTGACCTGTCACTTGTTCCATGGCTTTTTCCATTGATTGTCTTGTGACATCTTCCATGATATCTTCAACTGGCTCTTGTTGATCTGTCTCTTGTTCAGTGACATCTTCTACTGGCTCTTGCTGATCATTCATTTGTTCAGTGACATCTTCAACTGGCTCTTTCTGATCAGTCACTTGTTCTGTGACATCTTCAACTGGCTCATTCTGATTCGTCACTTGTTCCATGACATCTTCAACGGAATCTTGCTGATCTAGCGCTTGTTCTGTGGGATCTTCAACTGGCTCTTGATGATCTGTCACTTGTCCCATGACATCTTCAACTGGCTCATTCTGATCTGTCACTTGTTCCATGACATCTTCAACGGAATCTTGCTGATCTAGCGCTTGTTCTGTGGGATTTTCAACTGGCTCTTGATGATCTGTCACTTGTCCCATGACATCTTCAACTGGCTCTTTCTGATCAGTCACTTGTTCAGTGACATCTTCAACTGGCTCTTTCTGATCAGTCACTTGTTCTGTGACATCTTCAACTGGCTCTTTCTGATCCGTCACTTGTTCCATGACATCTTCAACGGAATCTTGCTGATCTAGCGCTTGTTCTGTGGGATCTTCAACTGGCTCTTGATGATCTGTCACTTGTCCCATGACATCTTCAACTGGCTCTTGTTGATCTGTCACTTGTTCCATGACATCTTCAACTGGCCCTTGCCGGTCTATCACATGTTCCATGACATCTTCTACTGGCTCTTTCTGATCAGTTACTTGTTTTGTGACAATTTCAACGGAATCTTGCTGATCTAGCGCTTGTTCTGTGGGATCTTCAACTGGCTCTTGATGATCTGTCACTTGTCCCATGACATCTTCAACTGGCTCTTGTTGATCTGTCTCTTGTTCCATGACATCTTCAACTGGCTCTTGCTGATCTGTCAATTGTTCCATGACATCTTCTACTGGCTCTTGCTGATCATTCACTTGTTCCATGACATCTTCAATGGAATCTTGCTGATCTACCGCTTGTTCTGTGACATCTTCAGCTGGCTCTTGTTGATCTGTCACTTGTTCCATGACATCTTCAACAGAATCTTGCTGATCTAGCACTTCTTCTGAGACATCTTCAGCTGGCTCTTGTTGATCTGTCTCTTGTTCCATGATATCTTCTACTGGCTCTTTCTGATCAGTCACTTGTTTTGTGACGCTTGTGATGCTTTCAACTGTCTCTTGGTGATCCGTCACTTGTTTCATGACATTTTCAACAGAATCTTGCTGATCTAGCGCTTGTTCTGTGACATCCTCAACTGGCTTTTGCTGATCTGTCACTTGTTCCATGACATCTTCAAATGGCTCTTTTTGATCCGTCACTTGTTCAATGACATCTTCAACGGAATCTTGCTGATCTAGCGCTTGTTCTGTGAGATCTTCAACTGGCTCTTGCTGATTCATTGATTGTCTTGTGACATCTTCAACTGGCTCTTGTTGATTTGTCACTTGTTCCATGACATCTTCAACTGGCTCTTTCTGATCAGTCACTCGTTCAGTGACATTTTCAACTGGCTCTTGTTCATCTGTCACTTGTTCCATGACACTATCAACTAGTTCTTGTTGATCTGTCACTTGTTCAGTGACATCTTCAACTGGCTCTTTCTGATCAGTCACTTGTTCAATGACATCTTCAACTGGCTCTTTCTGATCCGTCACTTGTTCCATGACATCTTCAACGGAATCTTGCTGATCTAGCGCTTGTTCTGTGACATCTTTAACTGGCTTTTGCTGATCTGTCACTTGTTCCATGACATCTGCAAATGGCTCTATCTGATCCGTCACTTGTTCCATGACATCTTCAACGGAATCTTGCTGATCTAGCGCTTGTTCTGTGACATCCTCAACTGGCTTTTGCTGATCTGTCACTTGTTCCATGACATCTTCAAATGGCTCTTTC
Organism: Gibbula magus; assembly: GCA_936450465.1. Classification (NCBI taxonomy): domain Eukaryota; kingdom Metazoa; phylum Mollusca; class Gastropoda; order Trochida; family Trochidae; genus Gibbula; species Gibbula magus. The sequence goes on along the minus strand of OW388299.1, from coordinate 19,415,617 downwards.
TGATCCGTCACTTGTTCCATGACATCTTCAACGGAATCTTGCTGATCTAGCGCTTGTTCTGTGAGATCTTCAACTGGCTCTTGCTGATTCATCGATTGTCTTGTGACATCTTCAACTGGCTCTTGTTGATTTGTCACTTGTTCCATGACATCTTCAACTGGCTCTTTCTGATCAGTCACTCGTTCAGTGACATCTTCAACTGGCTCTTGTTCACCTGTCACTTGTTCCATGACACTATCAACTGACTCTTGTTGATCTGTCACTTGTTCAGTGACCTCTTCAACTGGCTCTTTCTGATCAGTCACTTGTTCTGTGACATCTTCAACTGGCTCTTTCTGATCCGTCACTTGTTCACTGACATTCTCAACGGAATCTTGCTGATCTAGCGCTTGTTCTGTGACATCCTCAACTGGCTTTTGCAGATCTGTCACTTGTTCCATGACATCTTCAAATGGCTCTTGCTGATCAGTCACTCGTTCAATGACATCTTCAACTGGCTCTTGTTCATCTGTCACTTGTTCCATGACACTATCAACTGGCTCTTGTTGATCTGTCACTTGTTCAAAGACATCTTCAACTGGCTCTTTCTGATCCGTCACTTGTTCCATGACATCTTCAATGGAATCTAGCTGATCTAGCGCTTGTTCTGTGAGATCTTCAACTGGCTCTTGATGATCTGTCACTTGTTCCATGACATCTTCAACTGGCTCTTTCTGATCAGTCACTTGTTCCATGACATCTTCAACGGAATCTTGCTGATCTAGCGCTTGTTCTGTTAGATCTTCAACTGGCTCTTGATGATCTGTCACTTGTTCCATGACATCTTCAACTGGCTCTTGCTGATCGATCGATTGCCTTGTGACATCTTCAACGGGCTCTTGTTTATCTGCCACTTGTTCCATGACATCTTCAACTGGCTTTTGCTGATCTGTCACTTGTTCCATGACATCTTCAACTGGCTCTATCTGATCAGTCACTTGTTCCATGACATCTTCAACTGGCTCTCTCTGATCAGTCACTTGTTCCATGACATCTTCAACGGAATCTTGCTGATCTAGCGCTTGTTCTGCGAGATCTTCAACTGGCTCTTGATGATCTGTCACTTGTTCAGTGACATCTTCAACTGGCTCTTTCTGATCAGTTATTTGTTCAATGACATCTTCAACTGGCTCTTTCTGATCAGTCACTTGTTTTGTGACACTTTCAACTGGCTCTTTCTGATCTGTCACTTGTTCCATGACATCTTCAACTGGCTCTTGCTGATCGATCGATTGCGTTGTGACATCTTCAGCGGGCTCTTGTTCATCTGCCACTTGTTCCATGACACCTTCAACTTGCTCTTGTTGATCCGTCAGCCGGTCTGAGACATCTTCAACTGGCTCTTGTTGATCTGTCACTTGTTCCATGACATCTTCAACTGGCTCTTGCTGATCAGTCACTTGTTCAATGACATCTTCAACTGGCTCTCTCTGATCAGTCACTTGTTCCATGACATCTTCAACGGAATCTTGCTGACCTAGTGCTTGTTCTGCGAGATCTTCAACTGGCTCTTGATGATCTGTCACTTGTTCAGTGACATCTTCAACTGGCTCTTTCTGATCAGTCACTTGTTCAATGACATCTTCAACTGGCTCTTTCTGATCTGTCACTTGTTCCATGACATCTTCAACTGGCTCTTGTTGATACGTCAGCCGGTCTGTGACATCTTCAACTAGCTTTTGCTGATCTGTCACTTGTTCCATGACATCTTCAACGGAATCTTGTACTGTGACAACTTCAACTGACTCTTGCTGATCTGTCCTTTGTTCAATGATATCTTCAACTGGTTCCTGTTGATCTGTCACTTGCACTGTGACATCTTCAATTTGTTTGTGTTGATCTGTCACTTGCTCTGTGACATCTTCAATTGGTTTGTGTTGATCGGTTACTTGTCCCGTGACATCTTTAACTGACTCTATCATGTCTACTGACCAGCATTGATCCAGATCCTGTCCTGTGACATCAACTGACATTTGTTGATTTGATACTCGGTCCATGACATCTTCTTGATCTTGCTTATCTGTCGATTTCTCAGAGTTGTCAACAAATGGGTTTACCTCTTCTTGAACCTGTTCCTCATTAACTGCTACTTGCAAACATCCCCTCTCAGTACTAACTGGGTATGCAAAGTTTCTTTCATCATTGATTATCTGTTCTTTGACGTCAACAGGCTGAGAAAGATCTTTCAACACATCCACGGGTTCATTGTCTGTAACTACTTGGCATCCATCTTCTACCTGTTTTGCAACACAAGGCTCTGCTACAGGTTCTTCTTCAGATGTTGTCAAAGGTAAATGGTTGTTTGGCTGTACTGACTCTACTTCTGAAGTTGGATTAATGTCATCTTGCAGATCATCTAGTTCAGGTTCAAGTTGTGTCGTATTTGGTTCAGGTTGTGTCACATCTGTTTCAGTATGGGTCACATTTGGTTCAGGTTGTGTCACATTTGGTTCAGGTTGTGTCACATTTAGTTCAGGTTTTGTCACATCTAGTTCAGTATGAGTCACATTTGGTTCAGGTTGTGTCACATCTAGTTTAGGTTGTGTCACATTTGGTTCAGGTTGTGTCACATCTAGTTCAGTATGGGTCACATTTGGTTCGGTTCGTGTCACATATGGTTTTGATTGTGGGACCTCTAGATCTGGTTGTGACACACTTTGTTGAAACAGAGTCTCCTCCATCGGTGTCTCTGGGACAAAAGGAGTTGATTCTATAGATTGATGTGTCACAACAGAGCTTTCTCCTGGAACTTCAGTCACGTTTTCTGCCTCAGCAGAACTGCATCCAACTACCTCTGTGATTTTGGTAGAAGTTTCAGTTTCCATCGCTGATTCATCAGCAATCGCTTCTTGGAGATCCCCAACCTCAGTAATGAAATTGTCTAAAGTTTTAACAGTAACTGAAAGTTTGTCCGACAGATTTTGAGATTGGTTTTCTGTGCTTTCAAAAGATTTTGTATTTGTTTCAGCTTCTGTATCATTGAAGGTATCCTCATTGATATCACTTAAATGAACTGTTTCTTTTTCTATCATAATATTTATAGGTTCCGCCTGCACTAGTTCAGTTTCAGATTCCTCGCCTATCTCTAACTCTTGTTTTGCATGGTGCATAACCTGTTGTATGAACTCAGAAGAAACATGCTGCCCTCCATCTTCTTCATATTCTGTGATACCTTCTGACTGCTGAGAGCTGGACAACTGACTTGTGGCACAAGCTTTATCACAATGTCCAACAATATCTTCACTGTCCACATTTTGAGATGCACTTGACTCAAATAGATCAGGAGTAAAAACATTACTTTGGTTGGTGTTCACCAGAGGTGACTGAGAATCTTGAATTTCCATGATTGATGCATTGTCCTCAAAAATGTCTGAAGCTGTGTCTGCTGACACAGATGTAAAATGCTTATCCAGGTTCTCAGAAGAGTTTTTATCAATGTTGACACATGGAGATGATCCCGAATTCTGAATTTCTGGAACTGGAGCATCTTCAACAAAATCTCCTGCAGCTGAACCAGATGATAAAGCTGTGACAGGTCGATCCTCAACATCTCGAGTTGACAAGTTTGTTACATCAGCTTTTATAGGTGTACACTCCTCAGGTTGTGAGTCGTTAAGATTGAGACATGGAACTGATTCGTCTTCACTGCTCTGACTGCTTTCCTGGGACGAGTCTGACAGCTTGTATGTTGGTGAGGCCACCGCAATTGGAACCGAGAAGCACCAAGATTTTGTGGATTTCTTTTTGGGCTTTGATGATGATTTTGATGGTTGATGTTGTCTTGTGGATGGTTTTGTTTTGCTGACAACTGTTGAAAATACTGGAGAAATCTTTTCATTGTCACTTTCTTTCGAGTCATCACTGAAGAGTTTGGGTTTCTTAAACACTGGTGATGGGTCACATGGTTCATGTTTTAACACATGTTTCCCTGAGCCAAGTTCAGAACTCTCTGAATCTCCACAGATTTCAATGCACTCCATGTCCTCTCTTGCAGGTTTAGGATCCAGTCTCTCTTCACCCTGGTCCCCTTCCTCCGATTCAGATTCACTGGATATAACAATCACCTCCATGGGACCTTCATCAGTTAGACAGGCTTCACTCTGCCCCTCGTCATCTGTTCTACTGCCCGTAGAGGGAGGAACACTGACCTCAGTGTCTGTTCCTGGATTCCTTCTAGACTCCTCATCCTGGGAATCTTCACCTGCCTGCAAACACGCTGCCTCTCCTTGGTAGTCTACAGAGTCAGAATCTAGGTATTCACGATTCAAGGCACTTTCCTGTGATGTGTCCATTGAATCCTTAACCACAAACTGGGAATCTTCTACAGCACCAGAAGCACAATCGTCACTACACATTTCAATAGTGGCAGGTTTATTAGCAGTTCTCGAGTCTGGCAGACTTGGCTGAAGGACTGCACTGGTAGAATCCACTTTTAAAGGCCTTCTTTTAGACACTCCAGGAGAGTTGGCAGTGCTTAGATCTGTTGCTTTCTTTTTCGGGGATTTCAAAACTGGTGTATCTTTGACCTGTCCAGCATTGGAAGTGGAACTTGACTCAACTGTATCGCCTGATTGAGCACACTGAAACAAATCAACAGAAGACATATCAACAGAATGAACTCCTTTAACATAGAATTGGAATCTGGACTTGGATTTTTTAAGCTCATTCACACTAGGATAGTCATAAGTACCATACAATTACAATGGCTTCCAACTATCTTAGTGAAAAGGGGGCTACAAAAATGTAGGCCCTAGAGAGAGAAGAAAATGGAACATAACTGGCGAGACATAAGTTGCACCAGTCTCCATCACTGGCAAATATTTAAGCCTTGCCATAATTCCGTAACTATTCTGTGCTAGTGTAGCGGTGTGTTGCATCTTAACCTCATATCACGGCTTGTTAAGGGTTAACTTCATAGTGCACTCTTGTATGCTAGCATAGAAAAGTTAAGAATATGCAACAAGGCTTAAATTTGCCATTGATGGAGACTGCCTACTTATATGGAGCTATGCCTAGCCAGGGTAGAGTGTAAGAGGAAATTGCGCAAGTGGGCACTGACCCTTACTAAATAAGCCCTAAGTTATATGTTTAACCACCAGTTTAACATTGGTTAAGACTGATCACAAGGCTACGAACGGTTTATGGGACCGTTTTAAGGCAACTTAGGGGTCAATGATGACAACATTAATGTTTGAAAGGAATACGTACATTGTTTCCTGGCCCCCCTAACCTCTTGATCTGAGCCAAATGCACTAACCACTGCGCTATCCTGCCTCCCTAACCTCTTGATCTGAGCCGAATGCACTAACCACTGTGCTATCCCGCCCCCCTTACCTCTTGATCTGAGCCGAATGCACTAACCACTGCGTTATCCCGCCCCCCTAACCTCTTGATCTGAGCCAAATGCACTAACCACTGCGCTATCCTGCCTCCCAAACCTCTTGATCTGAGCCGAATGCACTAACCACTGTGCTATCCCGCCCCCCTTACCTCTTGATCTGAGCCGAATGCACTAACCACTGCGTTATCCTGGCCCCCCTAACCTCTTGATCTGAGCCAAATGCACTAACCACTGCGCTATCCTGCCTCCCTAACCTCTTGATCTGAGCCGAATGCACTAACCACTGTGCTATCCCGCGCCCCTTACCTCTTGATCGGAGCCGAATGCACTAACCACTGCGCTATCCCGCCCCCCTTACCTCTTGATCTGAGCCGAATGCACTAACCACTGCGTTATCCCGCCCCCCTAACCTCTTGATCTGAGCCAAATGCACTAACCACTGCGCTATCCTGCCTCCCTAACCTCTTGATCTGAGCCGAATGCACTAACCACTGTGCTATCCCGCCCCCCTTACCTCTTGATCTGAGCCGAATGCACTAACCACTGCGTTATCCTGGCCCCCCTAACCTCTTGATCTGAGCCAAATGCACTAACCACTGCGCTATCCTGCCTCCCTAACCTCTTGATCTGAGCCGAATGCACTAACCACTGTGCTATCCCGCCCCCCTTACCTCTTGATCTGAGCCGAATGCACTAACCACTGCGTTATCCCGCCCCCCTAACCTCTTGATCTGAGCCAAATGCACTAACCACTGCGCTATCCTGCCTCCCTAACCTCTTGATCTGAGCCGAATGCACTAACCACTGTGCTATCCCGCCCCCCTTACCTCTTGATCTGAGCCGAATGCACTAACCACTGCGTTATCCCGCCCCCCTAACCTCTTGATCTGAGCCAAATGCACTAACCACTGCGCTATCCTGCCTCCCTAACCTCTTGATCTGAGCCGAATGCACTAACCACTGTGCTATCCCGCCCCCCTTACCTCTTGATCTGAGCCGAATGCACTAACCACTGCGTTATCCTGGCCCCCCTAACCTCTTGATCTGAGCCAAATGCACTAACCACTGCGCTATCCTGCCTCCCTAACCTCTTGATCTGAGCCGAATGCACTAACCACTGTGCTATCCCGCCCCCCTTACCTCTTGATCTGAGCCGAATGCACTAACCACTGCGTTATCCCGCCCCCCTAACCTCTTGATCTGAGCCAAATGCACTAACCACTGCGCTATTCCGCCCCCCTAACCTCTTGATCTGTGCCGAATGCACTAACCACTGCGCTATTCCGCCCCCCTAACCTCTTGATCTGTGCCGAATGCACTAACCACTGCATTATCCCGCCCCCCTAACCTCTTGCTCTGAGCCGAATGCACTAACCACTGCGCTATTCAGCCCCCCTAACCTATTAATCTGAGCCAAATGAACTAACCACTGCGCTATCCCACCCCCCTAACCTCTTGATCTGAGCCAAATGAACTAACCACTGCGCTATCCTGCCTCCCTAACCTCTTGATCTGAGCCAAATGCACTAACCACTGCGCTATTCCGCCCCCCTAACCTCTTGATCTGTGCCGAATGCACTAACCACTGCGCTATTCCGCCCCCCCTAACCTCTTGATCTGTGCCGAATGCACTAACCACTGCGCTATCCCGCCCCCCTAACCTCTTGATCTGAGCCAAATGAACTAACCACTGCGCTATTCCGCCCCCCTAACCTCTTGATCTGTGCCGAATGCACTAACCACTGCGCTATTCCGCCCCCCTAACCTCTTGATCTGTGCCGAATGCACTAACCACTGCGCTATCCCGCCCCCCTAACCTCTTGATCTGAGCCAAATGAACTAACCACTGCGCTATCCCGCCCCCCCTAACCTCTTGATCTGAGCAGAATGCACTAACCACTGCGCTATTCCGCCCCCCTAACCTCTTGATCTGAGCCGAATGCACTAACCACTGCGCTATCCCACCCCCCCTCACCTCCTGATCTGAGCCGAATGCACTAACCACTGCGCTATCCCCCCCCCCTAACCTCTTGATCTGAGCCGAATGCACTAACCACTGCGCTATCCCACCCCCCCTCACCTCCTGATCTGAGCCGAATGCACTAACCACTGCGTTATCCCATCCCCCTAACCTCTTGATCTGAGCAGAATGCACTAACCACTGCGCTATCCCATCCCCCTAACCTCTTGATCGGAGCCGAATGCACTAACCACTGCGCTATCCCGCCCCCCTTACCTCTTGATCTGAGCCGAATGCACTAACCACTGCGTTATCCCGCCCCCCTAACCTCTTGATCTGAGCCAAATGCACTAACCACTGCGCTATCCTGCCTCCCTAACCTCTTGATCTGAGCCGAATGCACTAACCACTGTGCTATCCCGCCCCCCTTACCTCTTGATCTGAGCCGAATGCACTAACCACTGCGTTATCCTGGCCCCCCTAACCTCTTGATCTGAGCCAAATGCACTAACCACTGCGCTATCCTGCCTCCCTAACCTCTTGATCTGAGCCGAATGCACTAACCACTGTGCTATCCCGCCCCCCTTACCTCTTGATCTGAGCCGAATGCACTAACCACTGCGTTATCCCGCCCCCCTAACCTCTTGATCTGAGCCAAATGCACTAACCACTGCGCTATCCTGCCTCCCTAACCTCTTGATCTGAGCCGAATGCACTAACCACTGTGCTATCCCGCCCCCCTTACCTCTTGATCTGAGCCGAATGCACTAACCACTGCGTTATCCCGCCCCCTAACCTCTTGATCTGAGCCAAATGCACTAACCACTGCGCTATCCTGCCTCCCTAACCTCTTGATCTGAGCCGAATGCACTAACCACTGTGCTATCCCGCCCCCCTTACCTCTTGATCTGAGCCGAATGCACTAACCACTGCGTTATCCCGCCCCCCTAACCTCTTGATCTGAGCCAAATGCACTAACCACTGCGCTATCCTGCCTCCCTAACCTCTTGATCTGAGCCGAATGCACTAACCACTGCGCTATCCCATCCCCCTAACCTCTTGATCTGAGCTGAATGCACTAACCACTTCGCTATCCCGCCCCCCTAACCTCTTGATCTGAGCTGAATGCACTAACCACTGCGCTATCCCATCCCCCTAACCTCTTGATCTGGGCCGAATGCACTAACCACTGCGCTATCCCGCCCCCCTAACCTCCTGATCTGAGCCGAATGCACTAACCACTGCGTTATCCCGGCCCCCTAACCTCTTGCTCTGAGCCGAATGCACTAACCACTGCGCTATCCCGCCCCCCTAACCTCTTGATCTGAGCCGAATGCACTAACCACTGCACTATCCCGCCCCCCTAACCTCTTGATCTGAGCCGAATGCACTAACCACTGCGCTATCCCGCCCCCCTTACCTCTTGATCTGGGCCGAATGCACTAACCACTGCGCTATCCTGCCCCCCTAACCTCTTGATCTGGGCCGAATGCACTAACCACTGCGTTATCCCAGCCCCTATCCTCTTGATCTGAGCAGAATGCACTAACCACTGCGTTATCCTGGCCCCCCTAACCTCTTGATCTGAGCCGAATGCACTAACCACTGCGTTATCCAGGCCCCTATCCTCTTGATCTGGGCCGAATGCACTAACCACTGCGCTATCCCGCCCCCCCTAACCTCTTGATCTGTGCCGAATGCACTAACCACTGCGCTATCCCGCCCCCCTTACCTCTTGTTCTGAGCCAAATGCACTAACCACTGCCCTATCCTGCCTCCCTAACCTCTTGATCTGAGCCGAATGCACTAACCACTGTGCTATCCCGCCCCCCTTACCTCTTGATCTGAGCCGAATGCACTAACCACTGCGTTATCCTGGCCCCCCTAACCTCTTGATCTGGGCCGAATGCACTAACCACTGCGTTATCCCGGCCCCTATCCTCTTGATCTGGGCCGAATGCACTAACCACTGCGCTATCCCGCCCCCCCTAACCTCTTGATCTGTGCCGAATGCACTAACCACTGCGCTATCCTGCCTCCCTAACCTCTTGATCTGAGCCGAATGCACTAACCACTGTGCTATCCCACCCCCCTTACCTCTTGATCTGAGCCGAATGCACTAACCACTGCGCTATCCCGCCCCCCTAACCTCTTGATCTGGGCCGAATGCACTAACCACTGCGCTATCCCGCCCCCTCTAACCTCTTGATCTGGGCCGAATGCACTAACCACTGCGCTATCCTGCCCCCCTTACCTCTTGATCTGGGCCGAATGCACTAACCACTGCGTTATCCCAGCCCCTATCCTCTTGATCTGAGCAGAATGCACTAACCACTGCGCTATCCCGCCCCCCTTACCTCTTGATCTGAGCCGAATGCACTAACCACTGCGCTATCCCGCCCCCCTTACCTCTTGATCTGAGCCGAATGCACTAACCACTGCGCTATCCCGGCCCCCTAACCTCTTGATCTGGGCCGAATGCACTAACCACTGCGCTATCCCGCCCCCCTAACCTCTTGATCTGGGCCGAATGCACTGACCACTGCGTTATCCCAGCCCCTATCCTCTTGATCTGAGCAGAATGCACTAACCACTGCGTTATCCTGGCCCCCCTAACCTCTTGATCTGAGCAGAATGCACTAACCACTGTGTTATCCCGGCCCCCTAACCTCTTGATCTGAGCAGAATGCACTAACCACTGTGTTATCCCGGCCCCCTAACCTCTTGATCTGGGCCGAATGCACTAACCACTGCGCTATCCCGGCCCCCTAACCTCTTGCTCTGAGCCGAATGCACTAACCACTGCCCTATCCCGCCCCCTAACCTCTTGATCTGGGCCGAATGCACTAACCACTGCTCTATCCCGCCCCCTAACCTCTTGATCTGGGCCGAATGCACTAACCACTGCGCTACCCAGTGGGTGGAATCTACTGCTCAGTTTACGGTTAATCCTTAATAGACATTGCTATCTGGCATTACACTATCTGTGCCAACTAGAAATGTAAATATAAATCTTTTCAATGCCATCTTGCTCAAGACAAAGTCAAACAAATAATCACTCACCTTTTGAGGAGCAGGAGTTTCTGACTCGGGCTGACAGTCGCATACGGTGAACTGAAACATATAAATACTCTCATTAAAGCAAATTATTCTGAGAATCCTATACCCTATCAAATAGAGAGAACGAATATTTGTAATTTGGAGATTGAAATGGAACCCGGTCACCCATGGCAGAACATATTTACAATCATAAATCTCCAAATCTATTTGAAAACAAGCAAATTAATACTTCATGATATAATGATGACCCAGTGATATCCCGCTGACAAACCTGACATGCAAAGTCACATGCAAACAAAGAATCCAGTGAATAATACTGAATTATTCCATTTTGTACACACATACCATAGCAGTATCCCTCTATTCACTAAACACGTGTCAGAGGATAACAAATCATTTCTGCTGTCGGAAGAATCAGACTCGCTCATGATTAGCACTAGGCCCTTTATGTGGCAGTTTAAAAAGTGTGCGAGGGGCTGACGTTCATGTGCTCAGAAAGAGCCTGGTTCTGTGTCAGCTAAGCTCATAGTATATGTGCACCACTCATGTGTTCAGAAAGAGCCTGGTCGTGTGTCAGCTAAACCCTTACCAGAAACTGATACTCTGAGTCGGACTGTCTCTTTAAAGTTCCGACCAGGATGTTGGACCCGTTGGGATGTCCGAAGGTCACCAGGTCGCCCTCCTGCAGCACACAGCCTCCTACAGGAAAAATTGTCTTCATGAATATTGTTTTTGTTATCTACGAGTGCAACCATATCAAGGTTCATATTTTTTCATACAATGCCCTTGGGCAAATGTCGTCATGCTTTATCTATGAGAAGGTTACATTTGGAATAACACAACCTTCAATAGTACAAATTCTTGTACTTTTTTTTGCAGAGTCCCATGCAGGATTCGAACCCACACCCTCAGAGTAAGGCAACTATCGCCAGCACTGACCGTACCCACAGCTTACCACACGACCATTTCGCGAACAATCGATAGTTAAGATAATTTTACATTCAGTATTATGCTGCCTTCTGAATGTTGTATAATAAATAAAGTTGTCATTCATATAGTTTTCTCAATTATTCCTCTTTTTGCAAAGATTTTAACTAACATTAAAGACAACTTGCTGTTTAAACATATTTCAATATATCTATGTAGAGTCAGAACCTGCTATCCAGGGTGCCTATTCTCGAAACGATCCTAGAGCTAGGATATCCTAACTTTGATCCTAAGAGTTAGGATATTGTCCTATCTTATTCTCGAAAAGTATCCTAGCGCTAGGATATCCTAACTTAGGACAAATGCTAGGATAGGGTCTGACTTGTCCTAAATAAATCTTAGTCGAATCAACATGGCGTCTTACTTGTTTGTTCATGATGTTTTGGGTGTGAAAAAAGCAGAAAAGAAGAATGCTGAGAGAATATACCGCAACAGGTCCGCTCCACTCGAGTTGTTTGATGATACTGAGTTAGTAAATCGCTACCGATTGTCCAGGCGAGCGATTCAGGAAGTAATTGACCTCTGTCGGCCGGAGCTCGAGAGGGCAACACAGCGTTCCCGTGCTCTAAATCCCGATCTTCAAGTACTTATTACTTTGAGATACCTCGGGAAAGGGGGTTTTCAGTCGGAATTGGCTGACCTCCACGGTGTGTCGCAGCCCACCGTATCCCGGGCGATTGGGACCACGGTTGATGTTATTTCACGTGGTCTCAACCTCATCAACTTTCCAAAAGATGTAGCCTCACAGCGGGAAGTCAAGCAAGTGTTTCACGCACTTGCTGGCTTTCCCAATGTGCTTGGATGCATCGACGGTACCCTCATCGCGATCGTCCGTCCAGCAGCATGTGAGGAGGTGGCCTATGTCTGCCGAAAGGGTTTCCACGCCGTCAATATCCAAGCTATTTGCGACGGAGATCTAAGGTTAGTAGTAACTTAGTACAGTGCACTCCTAACGCCTACCTTAAACATACACCTGTAAGCATCAGTGCATATTTATTCACGCCTAATGCACGTAAAATATATGAATCAGACGCGCAAGTAACTTTTGACAAGCTGTATAACCTTGACATTGAGTTCCGAGGAAAACAATGATTTCGTAATCAAAGCAGAGTCGTTCGCATCGTTAACTGCTTGTCATTTAATTATCATTTGAAGTGAAAAAAGGTCATTACGTTGTATGAGTTTTCGGCAACTACAAATACATTAGATCTTTGACAGTATGTGTAATGTATCCGACCAGAATGTAATAATCGAGTTTGGTTACGAAACGTCTTACAGTAAGATGAAAAGCTAACCAATAAAATTGGTTGTCTATTTTTAGATATTAACAGCTGGATAGGTTATGTCTAGTTGTCACAATCTTAGATTATTAGATTAATTGACATTTTTCTGTTTATTTAATGGTTTAATTTGTCATTGTGTATATTGTCATACAAGTGCAAAATCATTTGTACACAATATAAATTAAGTATCAATGAAACTCTATACCTCTTACTTTAACAAAGGATAAATGTAGACTTGCTTATTCTTTAATGGAAATATATGAATTTGTATTTATTCTACACACATTGATAATGTATGTTCAAACATTCGACATAAAATGATAATTTTATGTAGTAATATTTAATTTTTTTTATTTACACAGGTTCACTAATGTTGTGTGCAGGTGGCCTGGGGCAACACATGACAGTTTCATATTCAGAAACAGCAAGATAGGCAACTATTTTGAAGAGACTGGAGGGAGACAAGGATGGTTGCTGGGCGATTCAGGGTAAAAATAGCTTGCTGTCTTTATAAACTGATATTTATTTCAAAGCAATGACAAAAAATCTATAAACAAACTATTTGATGTACCTGGTAGTAAAGAAACTGCCATTCATATATGAATACTTTCTCTTATTTTTGTTTGTAATATTGTGATTTTAACAACATTGGTAAATAAATAATATGCACTCCTGATGTAAATGTAATTTCAGTTGTGGTATATCTACCATGTTAAATGTGTGTTTTGTAATTGATAACATGATGTTAATTTGTCCCATAGAAATAATATTCTCATGTCTGTGTAAATTTTAAATATATTTAAATGTTAAATCTTTCAGGTATGCCTGCAGACCTTGGATGATAACCCCACTAAGCAACCCACAGTCTGAGGCAGAGCAGAAATTTAACAGATCACTCTGCAAAACGAGGAACGCAGTTGAAAGGGCCTTTGGCTTGATGAAGTCTAGATTTCGGTTAGTTGAATCCCTTTAATACAATACAAATAAAATAAAATTTGATTGAAGTCAAACCACAATGATTTAAGTACAATTTACCAAAATAAATAAATAAATAATTTTGATATATGGATTAAGTGAACACTGTTTTGTCAGATGATTCTGCAACATTTATTTGATATTTTTTAATCAAAGATGTTTTAAGTGAAATCTTTTGTCTACTAGATGTCTACACAAATCGACTGGCTGTCTGCCATTTAAGCCAGGAAAGTGTCACCGTCTGGTATATGCAGTGTGCCAGCTGCACAACCTGTGTATCAATCACCGCCTTCCCCCCATGCCAGCCCTACCTGCAGAGGACGGCACTGACCAGCCTTATGATGGTCCACTCAGGGACGGATACCAGGCAAGAAGACGCTTGATTGAAAGGACATTCAATTAACATGCACGGTCAGTTTTGATAACATTTTGAATTTGAGATTTAACAGCTAAATCAGAAAAACATATACAAATATCTGTAAAACAGGATATTATACTTTATTAACAATTCCAACAAAGGACAAAGTTACACACAATGTAAACAAACTAAAAATGGTATGTTCTACTTACATTTAAACAGGAGTCATCAGAAGATAATATTACCTACTATCTTGCACGTGTAACCACATGACTACCCCACACGGACACACCAATTTCATCACACTGACACACCGACTACCTCACACTGACACGATGACTTCTTTGCACTGACACGTGACATCCCAACAAACTCACACTGACACACCGACTACCTCACACTGACACGACGACTTCATCACACTGACACATCCCAACAAACTCACACTGACACACCGACTACCTCACACTGACACGACGACTTCTTTGCACTGACACATCCCAACAAACTCACACTGACACACCGACTACCTCACACTGACACGACGACTTCTTTGCACTGACACATCCCAACAAACTCACACTGACACAATAACAATAAGTTAGGAACTGGCAAATTTTTTAAAAATCATTCTGTCTTTGTTCAAGAAATAAGTTTTATTATCCCCAACATTTTTTGTGTACCTTTACTGAATGCAAAAGCTGTACATACCTAATTGTATATAGTATGAATTAGAATGTTTATGTTATGTACTGTTCTATGGTAATAAAAATATGTCATCACTTTTCACAATGCCAGTTCTTATAGGTTTAACAAATCTACAATTTAAAATCCTCATTGGCTAAAGTATATATATATGAAATCAATCAAACAAAACAACTTCACTCCATTCCTAAATGAATGATTGGTGAAACGCACATTGTAGTTGACATTGTAGTTGACGGAAAAGTTAGCTCTCTCATGAGCCTCAACTCCATCAGGATCTCCTTTTCCACTTGCAGGCGCTCTCTGTCAACCTGAACATGTTCCCGCATCAGGACCACCTTCTCCCTCTCAAGCTGGACCACTTCATTAGCCTGCCATGAACTGTCAGCTGAATCATCACAAAATTGAAAAAAATCATGAAAAGTATAATTATGAATAATAAATCTTCATCATTTTAAATACTCTTGGGTTATTTTTACAGTTATTACACCCCGTTTACAAAGTAACTGGGGTAAATAGTGTATATTCTGATCCAGCCTCCTTTATATGTTCTTTTATAAGAATTTATATGATTGCAATTCCAAGTAAACATGAATTAACAATTTTGTCTGGTATTAAAGAAAACATTTAATCAATTTCACTATTATTTTTACCAAGATAAAGGCAAACATAGTGAAAGATATAACTTTGCTGTGAATTTCTGTGAATTTCTCAAACAAAATAGAATTATATGTCATAGAATTATATGTCATAAAGATTACACTAAATTGATGCATGAAGCCTATTCATATCATACATCTATATGACTTACCATGTGCTTTTGTCTTTTGTTTCTTAGCACTTGGTCTTGAAACTGTAAAGATAAATTCATTTGTATCAATACATTTCATTGGCATGTTAACAATTAGTCAGATAACTAATAAGTTTAAACAGCACCTAACAGTTGAAGTAAAGGGATAGGAGGATATTAAATGAGTTTCTATGTCATACTATGTTAATAACATGAGAGACTGAATATTAACACAAATTGATATTTGATTAAAAAAACACAAGGGTGAGATTTCATTTATCATTCAAAATCATTCCTCAACAATTATCAGCAAAATAACAGTGTTGTTAGTGACTAGGTTTGGAGCACAGTGGTGTAGTGGTTAGCGTGCTGGCCTCTCACGCCAGAGACCCGGGTTCGAATCCTGGGGGAGACACCAAAAATTTGTGACCTTGGTCTCACACTGTGTTGTGCCCTTGGGCAAGGCACTTCATCCACATTTCACTCAGTCTACCCAGCTGTTTAAATGGGTACCTGAACACGGGAAAGTACGGACCTATCCGGTCGCGCGGAGCGCTTAGTAACAAAGTACAATTCCTTCAGGGTAATAATATGTGAAGCGCTTAGAGCATGCTAAGCATGGATTTAGTGCAATATAAATATGCATTTATTATTATTGATTATCTGCTGAGAAGGTTATTTTGACCAAAGTGGGACCCTTTGCAATGGTAATACCGTAATAGTATCCTACTTCTCCAAATTTTAAGGGAAACCAAGCCAAAAAAGGTGGGCAAATGTCCCCAGGACCCCCTCTAGGAACAACACTGAATAATGAACACATCTGCAACACAAAAATGCCATTTGACTTAAGCTCAGTGGGATCATAGCATTGTGATGTCATCATTGTGGCATCAAAGCATTGTTACGTCATCAACTTTATGATGTCATAACATTGTCAGCAGTGATGTCAAAGCCTTGTGTTGTCATTAGTCATTGTGACGATTTGATTTTTGCGATATCTACAATATAGATATCACTTGTAGATATCACTTGATCTCACACAAGCGATATCTACTGTGTGGATGATAAATTATATTCTTACCAATGTCTGGTGACAAACTCTGTGATGGCGGTCGGGCTGTTGATGCTGTTGATGCTGCTGGGCCTCTAGATGGCGGAGATGGAGTGCAGCTGGGAGGATGAGTAGAGGTCTGAGCCGAGTCTATCGTCTCAGATGAAGTTGACGGCACAGCTGACCCAAAACTTGTCCCCAAACATGACCCACTGTCAAGTGCTGAGCGGGATCAAATTATATTAAAGTGTTATTACATCAGTAATGTCACATTGAAATCATGTAATAATTAAGGTTACAATTTGTTCTTTTATTTCACATCATATTAGTCAAATAATAATAATGAATCTCATGTAAGCTCCTAAATTAGGTGGAACCCTAATATCAGACACCCCAACAATTTAACTGCGAGTCGTGCTTCATTTACTCACAATTTTTTTATTTTATTCATTTATACTAATAGCATTACTATAGAGGGACTCGCTTATATTTTCTGGGACTCATAAAGGCTTGTGATAGTAAGTCCCTGTACTCTAAAAGTCATATTTGTAGATTAATCACTGTTATATGAATGAATACCTGGTAAATCTTCACTTTCCAACCCTCCTGCACAGCCATCTATTTGGACACTTGGAATGAGGGACACAACCTTGAAAATAATTTTAAAAAATGCATTTATTATCATAAGAGGTATGACAATTCAGAAAATTAACAAACTTAGACATAGGCAATGATGACTTTGAGCTGAGATTGGGGATATTGTCACATACAAATTCTCCAATAAAATAGTTGTTACTCATGAATCAAAACAGTTAATTGCAGTGAAATAGTGTTAAAAATGTGAAAACATGTCACAATTTTATATAATATTTTGTATATGGTAAAATTTAAAACATAGAGCCACTGGCTCTGTAGCTCATCAGGCTTTATACATTAACTACTTCAAAATGTCAACTTCAAGGTGAGAGGTACAACAAATAGGAAGCACTTTAAATGGAGGAGATGAAATAGGTCCTTACCCCTCTGACCTATCTCTGAGGCCAGATAAAAAATCCCCTTCAAATAAAGACACACTTGAACATTTAATTCATCACTGTTGTTTAATTACCTCCCTTTGAAGAACATAAAATCTCAAGATGAAAATAGCTTTTGCGGTCATGACCTCTGTGACCCCAATTGAGGTCACAGGGTCACCAAATCTACAATTTAGAATCCCCATTGGCCAAGGAGTCTGCACTCAAAATTTCAGCTCCCTAGACCAAGTGGTTCTGGAGAAGAAGATGAAAATGCGAAAAGTTTACGGACGGACGGATGGACGGACGGACGCCGGACACCATGCAATGCCATAAGCCCATCAGGCCTTTCAGGCCAGAGGAGCTAAAAATTCAGATGATAGGCAGATATTAACATTTCATTATAATATCAACTATTTAAAGTTAATCAAAGTGAAATATTTGTATTAAAAATATATATGTTTTGGTTTTGTAAATACCTTGTACTCAATCTCATTTAGTTGAGATGGTGGGGGTCCTCCACCGGTCTGGGTCATGGCCTTCTTCTGGCTACCAGCCTTCTTCCTTGTGTCACTTCTGTTTCAAGATATTCATATATATATATCAATATCAGTAATCTAACATCAAATTACTTCAAAGATAATTTGCATCACATTTCCAAAAACACTCATTTTGGAGATTTACAATAACAATGAATGTAGTTTTTGTAAGAATAATACTTTATAGTTATAAGGCTTTAAGTGTTTTAGGTTTAAATTCTTATGGTACAAGTTATAATAGTAAAAGTTCATTTCACAAGTTCTTACTTGAGAGTTGTCCATTTTTTCTTGACATCTTCAGGGGATCTAGTTGAAGATCCACAAGCACTGACTCTGAATAAAATTGATAGTTCCATATATCAATTTACTGGACTGAAATCCTGATAATTATATATATTTATATAATTAAGGTGTATTTCTTACATATTTTTAATTCTTACTTATAAGTAATATATTATTAATTTATAAATAGCATGAAGCATGAATTATTAAAGTTTACACTTGAAAAAAAAAGAGTTTATGACTCTTGTAATATGAAAAATGTTTTAGATAAAGAAAAAGGAAATAATGTTTACATCAAACTGAGCATGACATGATATAATTCATGTAGGCCTTGTACAATATATGTACATTACATTATAAAAGAAAAATAGTTACTAATTTTTAACTGCTCATTTTGACATTTTACATCGCCTGCCATTCGCCAATTCGGCAATCGAGGCTTTGCCTTTAGATTTACCTGTTAGATATTTCGGCCCACAACATCTTCTTCTTCATATTCGTTATTGTGGACGAGAACGATCCAAATAAGACCGGGGAGTGTTTGGTCACTTCGTCAACCAGACACTCAATTTCGCTGAGTGTCCAGTTGACTTTGCGCATTTTCTTGTCCGTCTGACTACTCGGCGCTGACATTGTTGTTTATCGTCTGCTTCGGGGATTTCCCAAAAGATCGTGACGTCACAAGGGAATCCCTTAGTTTTTTTTATCTCCCTGACTGAAGAGTTCGATATCCTAGCTAGGATCGGTAACACAAGTTAGGACAGGTTTAGGATCGTTTCGAGAATAGGTCTTATCCTAACGGTAGGATATCCCAACTATTGTCCTAAATAGCTAGGATCTATCCTAGCTAGGATCCTTTCGAGAATAGGCACCCAGACGATCAAATTTGAACAAAAAGACCTAAATTACAAAATTAAATCAGAATGTGATACAGATGTCATTCTGAAAACTTGCTCATCTGATGTGTATTGGTTTCAGAGAAGAAGTCTTTAAAAACCCATTTAACCCTACAGGGCTCTACAGAGGCCAGAAACTTTTAGCGGTTTCTCAGTGTAGAAAGTATTAAATGGGCTGCCACCTAAAAGTTTGAGCTTCTTATGCCAACTGTTTTGGTGAAGTCGTTTAGGTTTTAGGGATTATGCCTGCCATACCCAGCATTAGGGTCTGTGTTAAAAAATGTCTTTGACTAAAATTAAGAAGCCTCACCTCCAATTTTAATGTGATTTATAAAGATTCCGTTCAAGCTGTCGTCCATCAGCCGGTGAATCTCCCCCTCTCGGATAATGCGAGCATGAAGACGGGATATGTACCCACTTCGCATCTGATTGGTCGAGTCAAGAACAAAGTCTGCTTGGATTGAGTTTCGTCCAATCACAGTTGTCACTCGAAATAGGCTAGAAAAATAATTATAAAGAAATGTTATCATAATTTCTTTTTAACTCACTGTATGCAACGTAGGTGTCAATTAAGCCACCTTTTAAGGTTATCTTTTACACTGGCTTTACTTCCAAACAAGGTACCACATTGTACTGCTTGGTGAACAGAGGCTTCCTTGAATAACGTCACTTGCCCAAGGTAACACCACAAGTTTCATCAACTCACGTCTCTGTGTGGGGCAGGGAATCACCCCTTCAAACTTTCAGTTTATCTGGAAATGAAGCAGGTCATCCACCCCCTCGGCAAGCCGCGTCGATTCTTGCTGAACTTCACTGACAGCAGTCAACTGAGCTATACGCTTGACCACATGCCACCACGTCAACAAATCAGCCTTTGTTTCCATTTACCAAGAAAACTGATCAAAAGATCATATTCCATCCTTTGCCCTCAAAACTAAAATATTTTTCTAATTTTCAAATGTTTGTTGGGGAGACCTTTTAAATGACAGCACTAAGTACAGCAAGACTATTATATGTACTCACTCCATTACATCCGGAACCTGTGGAAGAGAGGCTGGAGGCCCCACCCTTGTCAGATGATACAAAGGGAGACCACTGTTGTTGAGTCTGGGAGGTCCAGCCATTCTGACTGCTTGAATTGACCACTCGCAGAGTCAACTTGGGATGAGGCTCAGTTGAATGGCTTCCGATGGACCATCTTTGGCTCACCAGTTTCTCTGATCAATGAAGAGCTTGACCGACTGGTTTCACCGTCACAATTTCACCAAGAAAGCTGAAACATCATTCATAGTACAAACATGCATGTACAAAGAAAAGAAAAATCTTGACTCTGTAGCTCATCAGGCTTTGAATGATGTATTATTGTCTCAGATTGAAGACTTGCAAATTAGAGGTGTAACGATAAAGGGGGGGGGGGGGGCACGATACGATATGTATCCCGATATGGGGGTCGTGATACGATACATATTCCAAAACATACAAATTATTTACACACATCTTTTTCTGTTAACAAGTTTTTAAAGATCCACAAACCTCGACCATATCACTTTTCGGTTTTTATTCAAGCATATTCAAAGATGACGAGGATTCCACTTGATATATGTCAATTCACCCGATAAACACCTTTTATAACGCCTTTTTAGAACGCCGCTCAATTACGCCTCGTAAAACTTTAGACGAGAGCGAATGGTGCGTGCTAGACCTTGTGACGTAATACACAGGAGTCGCTTGGCGTCTAATGACAGAATCCACTAGAATTAGCCTTACATAACTGCCTAAATAACATATTTACCTTTGTCCTTATACAACAAAATTACATATATACACGCCCCGTAAAACGTACTAGAAATGGCAGCAGATGTCAACACGGTTTAATACTGGATGTGACCATTGCTGGACCCGTAATTCTGCAACGTGTTTTGGAACAATTCTTATCATTGTCCAATATGGCGGCGGCACTCATTTCAGATGATGAAGATGTTCAAACGTCACATAGATCTATTAGACATTTCATACGGATTATAACGGTGTTAACACGCCTCATTCATTGACTCATGGGTATGTTGAATAATGTTTGTTTTCAAATTCATCCATTTGCGAAATAACAAAATGTATTTTCCATATTTTCGTAAATCAATGTAACGATATATATGTAATAAGTGATGTAGTTGCGTTATTGACACTCTAACTTGGATAGATATTAAATAAGAGGGGATATCTACACGAATGAACTATAGCCGGAGTAATATTTTTAAAAATTGCAAACCAAACAACACAAGGCCATGGTGAGTTGATAAAAATTCTATAGTTCCAATTCTTTCTTTGGAAAATGGGATCCGATGTGATTTAAACAGTATTTTATTTCCAAAAACACATGATTTGACCACCAAACAGTACATGCAATATAAAATGCAAGGCCTTTTTTTATATCATGCTAGGAATTAAATGAATAAGTCTGATGTTTTTTAGTAAAGTTCATGCAATGCTATAATCTAATGAATGTTTATGTTAGGTCAGTTGTATTACACTGAATCTAAGTAATTGTAAATGTACATGACTATAGATTTAAAGATGGCCCGAATATTTGTTTTTAATAAAAAATAGAGCCATGGGCTCTGTAGCTCATCTGGGTTTATTTTGTTTGATGATGATGATTGTCTCAATATAAAGCACAATCCCTAACCCTGACACATCTTAGTCTTGAAATTGAGAGAGAGCACTCAGCAAGGTCACCACACACGAGATTATGCAATATTCTGACCCCTTGGCCAGCTGTGTTTTTTGTGGTTTACCGACAAAATATGTAATAGACTCTGGCTTGCACTAAACACTGGCAGCAGTGATCTAACTGTATAAGGCTTAGAGAGAACAGGGAATGTGATGAATCCAATGGTACATAATACAATTTAGAATCCCCTTGGCTAAATAATCTCTGCACAATTTTAATGGTTCTAAGCCTTTTCATCCAAACATCTAAACATTCTGAAAGCAATATTCCTTCTAGTTTGTTCTGGAGAAGAAGATGAAAATAGTTTTTATGTTTTGAACTGTGAGGGCCTTTCTTTTTATAATATCCACAATTTTCAGTTCATAGGCTATTCAATAGTTCTCATTTCACATTGATTACATCAATTTGACAAACATGTCCACAATGTAGAGGGTTATCTCAAGTCGACATATATTTCAAGTATAAAGTGAGTGAAGTGTCATAAAATATCAGTACAAAATTCATTTTCAAAGGTTTTTTTTAGGCTGTGGCCCATATTTGGGGTCACAGGGTCACCAAATTTACAAGTTAGAATCCCCATTGGCTAAAGAGTTTGCATACAATATTACAGCCTTCTAAGTCTTTTTGTTCCGGAGAAAACGATGAAAACAGGATTTTAGGTAATGGCCTGTGAGGTCCTTATTTGGGGTCACAGGGTCACCTAATCTACAATTTAGAATCTCCATTGGCTAAAGAGTCTGTACACAACAGTTCACTCTTCTAGGTCTTTTCATTCTGGAGAAGAAGATGAAAACAGGATTTTAGGTAATGGCCTGTGAGGTCCTTATTTGGGGTCACAGGGTCACCTAATCTACAATTTAGAATCTCCACTGGCTAAAGAGTCTGTACACAACATTTCACTCTTCTAGGTCTTTTCATTCTGGAGAAGAAGATGAAAATAGGATTTTAGGTAATGGCCTGTGAGGTCCTTATTTGGGGCCACAGGGTCACCTAATCTACAATTTAGAATCTCCATTGGCTAAATACTCTTTACACAACATGACAGCCTTCTAGGTCTTTTAGTTCTGGAGAAAAAGATGAAAATAATCTTATCTTATCATTTCATAACCAGTCATATGCAGTTCACATATATCATCTAAAATAAAAGAATTCTTCACTCCTCTTCAATTTAATCCTTTGTCGCTTGTCACAATTTTCAGTTCATAGGCTATTCAATAGTTCTCATTTCACATTGATTACATCAATTTGACAAACATGTCCACAATGTAGATGGTTATCGCAAGTCGACATAGTGAGTGAAGTGTCATAAAATATCAGTTCAAAATTCATTTTCAAAGGGTTTTTTTAGGCTGTGGCCCATATTTGGGGTCACAGGGTCACAAAATTTACAAGTTAGAATCCCCATTGGCTAAAGAGTTTTGCATACAATATTACAGCCTTCTAGGTCTTTTTGTTCCGGAGAAAACGATGAAAACAGGATTTTAGGTAATGGCCTGTGAGGTCCTTATTTGGGGTCACAGGGTCACCTAATCTACAATTTAGAATCTCCATTGGCTAAAGAGTCTGTACACAACATTTCACTCTTCTAGGTCTTTTCATTCTGGAGAAGAAGATGAAAACAGGATTTTAGGTAATGGCCTGTGAGGTCCTTATTTGGGGTCACAGGGTCACCTAATCTACAATTTAGAATCTCCACTGGCTAAAGAGTCTGTACACAACATTTCACTCTTCTAGGTCTTTTCATTCTGGAGAAGAAGATGAAAATAGGATTTTAGGTAATGGCCTGTGAGGTCCTTATTTGGGGCCACAGGGTCACCTAATCTACAATTTAGAATCTCCATTGGCTAAAGACTCTTTACACAACATGACAGCCTTCTAGGTCTTTTAGTTCTGGAGAAAAAGATGAAAATAATCTTATCTTATCATTTCATAACCAGTCATATGCAGTTCACATATATCATCTAAAATAAAAGAATTCTTCACTCCTCTTCAATTTAATCCTTTGTCGCTTGTCACAATTTTCAGTTCATAGGCTATTCAATAGTTCTCATTTCACATTGATTACATCAATTTGACAAACATGTCCACAATGTAGATGGTTATCGCAAGTCGACATAGTGAGTGAAGTGTCATAAAATATCAGTTCAACATTCATTTTCAAAGGGTTTTTTTAGGCTGTGGCCCATATTTGGGGTCACAGGGTCACAAAATTTACAAGTTAGAATCCC